>CM053399.1:81927695-82008406 GCA_028644305.1 Xerus rutilus | reverse complement strand
GTTCCCCATTCCCACCCCCCTTATGTAGCAGCATCCACTAATCAGAGAGAACATTCGACATTTGTTTTTTTGGGATTGGCTTACTTCACTTAGCATAATGTTCTCCAATTCCATCCATTTACCTGCAAATGCCATAATTTTATTCTCTTTTATTGCTGAATAATATTCCATTGTGTGTATGTACCACAGTTTCTTTATCCATTCATCTATTGAAGGGCATCTGGGTTGCTTCCACAGTTTTGCCATTGTGAATTGTGCTGCTATAAACATTGAAGTGGCTACGTCACTGTAGTATACTGTTTTTAAGTCTTTAGGGTATAGGCCAAGGAATGGAATAGCTGGATCAAATGGTGGTTCCATTTCAAGTTTTTTAAGAAATCTCCATACTGCTTTCCAGATAGGTTGTACCAGTTTGCAATCCCACCAGCAATGTTTAAGTGTACCTTTTCCTCCACATCCTCGCCAGCACTTATTGTTGCTGCTATTTTGGATAGCTGCCATTCTGACTGGGGTGAGATGAAATCTGAGAGTAGTTTTGATTTGCATTTCTCTAATGGCTAGAGACAATACATATGTATGTATATATAGGGATATATATATATATATATAGATATATATATATATATATATCCCTGAAAACACAAAAACTTTTATGGAAAATAGGGGAAACAGTGGTGGAGTATTTGCCTGGAATACATGATACATGAGGCCCTGGGTTTAATTCTCAACACCACAAAAAAAGGAGGGAGTGGCAGAGGAGACCCACTGCATCCAGAATAATTATACCATGCTGAATGGTTCACATAAGGGGCAGTTTAGACCCCTAAATAATAAAAACTAATTCTGATTTTTATTTGCATTTGCCAAATAATGGTTTAAGTAAGAACCATTGCAAGCTTAAAACATTGAATTGGGAGTTAGAACAAAGAGTTAATAGTTACAGGTATTAAGTGTGTGATATCCAATTATGGTTTGGATATGCTCCTGTATGGATACAGGAATGTTCAGAGAGGAAATGGTTGGATTATGAGAGCTGCAACAGTCCATCCTAGTTTGAATGGACTCAGTGGGTGATAACTGTAGGCAGGTGAGGTGTGTTTGAAGGAAGTGAGGAGGTGAGTCACCAGGGGTTTGCCCTGCAATGGTGCATCTCCCACCACACCTCCACCTCTGTTTCCTGACCCCTCCGTGAGTTGAGCAGCTTTCCTCCTCTGGGCACTTACCCCATGATGTGCTGTGTCACCTTGTGCTTAGACCAATGGAGTTGGCAATCTGTGGACAGTGAATTCTGAAACCATGAGCTCCAAATAAATTTTCCTCCTCTAAGTTGTTCTTGTCAGGTGTTTTGGTCATAGTAATGTAAAAGCTGACCAAAACGGTTCTTCAAAGAAGACTCTAGTAAGGAACTGCGGAAACGCATTTAGGTGGAGGAAGAGGAGGAACTAAAAAATGGTAACAGAGAACCAGATTATGCTTTTGTATTCTGGACCCTCCACTTTTTTTTTTAGATGTAGATGGACACAATATCTTTATTTATTTTAATGTGGTGCTGAGGATCGAACCAAGTGCCTCGACCAAGTGCCTGATGCATACGAGGCAAGCGCTCTACCACTGAGCCACAACCCCAGCCCCACTTGCACTCCTTTTTTAAACTGTGACTTTGCTCTGTTCACAACTGTGATGAATTAACAATCACCCTGAAGGGAAGAGAACCATAACAAACAAAAGGACACTTTTTTTCCCCCTATTCTAAAGCCACAGTTCAGGTGAAAGACAAGAAAAATTAAAGAAGGCATTTTTCCCACCCCCACCAAATACTGGTTAAGTAGAATTGGGGAGAGAAAGCCTAGAGCTGAAGAGAAAGCGAGATTAGCTATTGGTGAGTGTCCCTGAGACAAGGCCCTGAACCCTGTTCCTCCTACAGCCCAGCCTCATGGGAATGTGACAGTAGAACTACCCCCCCACACACATATACAGAAAACGCACACAGACACTCACACAATAAATTCAGTGTTGTGAGAGTAGATCTGAGTTCTCTGATTCAAGCCAGCTTGTCTGAGAAGTAGCCCACATGAGCATTAGAGGTTAAAAATGAATATAAAATGGTCTAACAAAGTCTCATGAACATCAATCTCTGTGACTTATAAAGACCTATTTAACTTAAAAAGTTAAATAGGAACTGGTGGTGTCGCTCAGTGACAGGGCATGCTTAGCATGCACAAGGCCCTAGTTCAACCCTCAGCACTTAAAAACAAAAAATAAGTTAAATGGGTGATTTTTCTCTTGTGCCTATAAAGAATACAAAAGATAGTTGAGCTGGAGGAGGCAAGAGGCCCCACAGCTCCACCTAGGAAGCTGGACATTCCAAACAAGTCAATGTGGAGGTGCAGCCATGCCCAGGTATGTGCAACCCAGGATGATCCAAATGCTCAGGACAGAAAGTACAAAGAGAACTATCTTGAGAGTGACAGGCCTTGAACCTAAAATTTATGAAGAGATAACAAGTTGGAGCACAGGTAAAAGTGACTAGATTAACATCTCTTCTTAGGTAGAAATGAAATATTGGGTTAAAAATTAAGTCCAATTAAAACAGAATGAAACAATTTTTTTTTAAATATTTATTTTTTAGTTGTAGGCGGACACAGTATCTTTTGTTTTTTCTATGTGGTGCTGAGGATGGAACCCAGTGCCTCACACATGCTAGGCGAGTACTCTACCACTGAGCCACCACCCCAGCCCATGAAACAATTTTTAACATATCTGAATTTGTGGTTTTGGGTTATCATTCCTGCCACAGTAGGTAACACAGTGTCTGGACATAATTTTATTTTTTGTACTGAGGATAGAATCCAGGGTCTCCCACAAGTTAGGCAAATGCTTTACCAGTGAGGTATATCCCCAGCCCTTTAGCTATTTTTATTTTATTTTGAGAAAGGATCTTCTTAAATTCCTGAGGCTGACCTTGAACTTGTGATCCTCCTATCAGACATGTGCCACCAAGCCTGGCTCATAAATTTTAAATTAAAAATAAAAAAATTTTTAATCCGCGACATCACACATGCTAGGCCAGCTTTCTACCACTAAGCTGGATATACCACTATCCCCCATAAATTTATTAGTAAAGTGTTCTGTCTTTTAAAAAGGAGTTCATCTTGGATTCTGAGTTGACATTTGTCAAGGAAATCTAACCATGGCTCCATCTAGTGGTGAAATTTTAAGTGGAGCCATGTCTTGCCCAGTAGAGTACAAGTCTTTGCATTTGTTTTGCAGTACTGGGGATGGAGACCAAGGCCTGCTGCATGCTAGGAAAGCACCCTAACAACTGAGCTACACCCCCGGCCCTAGTACAAGTCTTTTTTTTTTTTTTTTTTTTTTTTTTTTTTTGGTACCAAGGATTGAACTCAGGGGCACTCGACTGAACCACATCCCCAGCCCTATTTTGTGTTTTATGTAGAGACAGGGTCTCACTGAGTTGCTTAGCGCCTCACCATTGCTGAGGCTGGCTTTGAACTCGCGATTCTCCTGTCTCAGCCTCCCTAACTGCTGGGATTACAGGCTTGCACCACCACGCCCGGCTCCTAGTACAAGTCTTGATAACATAAAAACTTCTTCCTTTATGTAAATGCCCATAAGCCCCCAAAGTGGTTTCCTAAAAGTAGAAATTAGCCAAGCACGGTGGCTCACATTTGTAATCCCAGCACGTTGGGAGGCTGAGACAGGAGAATCGTGAGTTCAAAGTCAGCCTCAGCAACAGCGAGGTGCTAAGCAACTCAGTGAGACCCTGTCTCTACATAAAACACAAAACAGGGCTGGGGATGTGGCTCAGTGGTTGAGTACTCCTGAGTTCAATCCCCAGTACCAAAAAAAAAAAAGTAGAAGTTAGTATTAGGAATATTAGAACAACATTTTCACATCAGGAACCAAAAGGGAAAAATAAAAATGTTTAAAAGAAATTAAGAAAATTTTAGCTGGGTGCAGTGGTGCACGCCTGTAATCCCAGCACTTTGGGAGGCTGAGACAGGAGAATCATGAGTTCAAAGCCAGCCACAGCAACAGTGAGGCGAGGAGCTAAGCCACTCAGTGAGACCCTGTCTCTACATAAAACACAAAATAGGGCTGAGGATATGGCTCAGTGGTTGAGTACTCCTGAGTTCAATCCCCAGTACCAAAAAAAAAGAAAAAGAAAGAAAAGAAAAAGAAAATTTTACGGATTTTAGATTCATAAAGGATATTCTATGTGCACTTTTTGTGGGGGAGGGCAGTACTGGTGACTGAACCCAGGGGCACATTACCACAGACCTACATCCTCTCCAGCCCTTTTTTAATTTTTTGAACTCTTTTTAGTTATAGATGGACATTATACCTTTATTTTATTTATTTACTTTTATGTAGTGCTGAGGATTGAGCCCAGTGCCTCACTTGTGCAAGGTAAGCACTCTAGTTCAACCCTCGGCACTAAAAACAAGAAATAAGTTAAATGGGTGATTCTTCTCTTGTGCCTATAAAGAATACAAAAGATAGTTGAGCTGGAGCAGGCAAGAGGCCTCACAGCTCCACCTAGGAAGCTGGACATCTCAAACATCCCCTTTTTTTATTTTTTGAGACAGGTCTCAAGGCCTCACTAATTTGCTGAGGCTGGCTTCGAACTTGTGATCCTCCTGCCTCATCCTATTCACTTCTAATTAAGTTCTTCTATAACAAGCAACTTCTATCACATTTAGACTATAGGAATAACTCATTGTACTAAGTTAAATGGTGTCCCCCCACAAGAGATAGATTTAAGTCCTCACTTCCAGTGCCTGTGAATGTGGCTTTATTTGGATATAAGGGTTTTTCAGATATAATCAAGCTAAGATGAAGTCATGCTGGATCAGGGTAGCCCTAAATTCAATGATTGACATCTTTATAACAAAAGAGAATGCACACACATACACAGAGAGACACACACAGGGTAGAATGTCATGTGGAGACAGAGCTAGAGACTGGAGTGATATACCTACAAACCAAGGCACAACAACGATTTCTGTAAACATCAGAAGGGAGGAAAGAGGCATGGAAAAGATTCTTCCTCAGAACCTTCAGAAGGAACTAATCCTGCCAATGCCTACATTTCAGACATCTAGCCTTCAGAGCTGTAAGAGAATACATTTCTGTTGTAAGCCACTTAATTTGTGGCAATTTGGTACAGTAAGGTGATGAAACAAGTATTTGGTACTGGGAAATGGGATGCTGCCATAACACATACATTAAAATATGCAAGTAGTTGTGGAAATTGGGCAACGGGCACAGGAATAGTTTTGAATAAGCCCAGATTGTCTTAAGAAATAATTAGAAATGTGAACAATAAATGTGATGGTGAGGGATAAGAAAGAAACGAGCACCACATTATTGGACACCAGAAGAAAGGTGGTCCTTGTTGTGAAGTGGTACAAAACTTGGCCAAACTATGTTCTAGTGTTGAATGGATATTTAGCTGAAATTTCTAAGCAAAGTGTGTGAGGCAAAATCTGGTTTCTCCTTCTTGCTTATATTAAAATGCAAGAGAAAAGAAATAAATTGAGGTAGGAATTGTTAAACAACAACAAAATCAGAACTTGATCATTTAAAATATTCCCAGCCTTACAACACACTGCAAAAGATGGGAAGGTACTGGGCACGGTGATGCACACTTGTAATCTCAGTGAGTCGGGAGGCTAAGACAGGAGGATCACAGGTTCAAAACCAGCCTCAGCAACTTAGCAAGTCCGTTTCAAGATAAATAATAAAAAGAGCTGGGGATGTGACTCAGTTGTGGTTAAATACCCTTGAGTCCAATCCTTGGAATTAAAAAAAAAAAAAGAACAGAAAAAAATCAGAAGGTGTTCTCTGAAGAGAACCCCAAGCATTTTGGACAACAAATTGCTAGAGATGAAACATGTGATTATGGATCCAATCAACCATCTCAGCAGACTCCAGGAACAGAGATGGGGTTAGTTATCAGGGGAGGATCTGTGGAATACTGTCAAGTCCAATGGCATGGATCCTCTTGATATACATGGAAGACAGAATATTTTTGAAAATAGTATACTAGTAGAAACAATGCCAGCCTGGATGGAAAGGGAAAACAGATGAGATTTTGGACTTAGAATTAATGCTGAAATAAGATTTTTGAGGATATTGGGAAGGGATAAATGTATTTTGCACATGTAATAGATGTGAATTTGGGGCAGAGAGAGTGTTCTGAATTGAAGAAGTTTCCACCCCAAATTCATATCCACTCACAACATCAGAATGTGGCCTTATTTGGAAACAGAATCTTGGAAGATATAGTTAGGATGAGGTCATAATGGAGTAGGCTAGGCCTTAAATGCAGTAAGACTGGATGTCCTTGTGACATAGAAGATGGCTTTGTGAAGGAGAAGACAGAAATTGGAGGGCTGCAGCTATGAGTCAAGGAATGCCAAGGGTGCTGGCAACTACCAGAAGCTAGAAAAAAGCAAGGAAGGATCCTTCTCCAGAGTCCTCAGAGGGAGCACCATGGCCCTGCCAACACCTAGATTTCAGACTTCTAGACTCTAGGATTGTGCAACAGTGCATTTCTAATGTTTAAAGCCACCCAGTTTGTGGTACTTTGTTACAAAAGTTCTAGGAATCTGATTTACTTATCCTGGGTAGACCAACCTGCTTATACCATGCATCATCTTTTTTTCCAATGTAAAGATATTTATTGGAAAAACTTAAATTGATATAATTTTAGAAATAACTGAAGATAGAATTAGTAAATTGGATCTACATTTTTTGACAAAGTTTTATATATATATTTTTTTTAATTCTCCTTAAGTACACATAACAGCAGAATGCATTTTGATTCATTGTACACAAATGGAGCACAACTTTTCATTTCTCTGGTTGTACATGATGTAGAGTTGACCATATGTGCAGTCATTACATGTATCTCATTACACCATCTTTCCTGCCCTCATGTCCCCTCCCCTCCTCTCCCTCCCCTTTGACCAAAGTTCCTCCATTCTTCCCATGCACCCTCCCCCATTATGGATCAGCATCCACTTATGTATCAGAGAGAACATTCGGCCTTCGGTTTTTTTGGGATTGGCTTACTTCGCTTAGCGTGATGTTCTCCAACTCTATCCATTTACCTGCAAATGTCATAATTTTATTCTCTTTTAATGCTGAATAATATTCCATTGTGTATATATAGTACAGTTTCTTTATCCATTCATCTATTGAAGAGCATCTAGCTTGGTTCCACTGTTCGGTTATTGTGAATTGAGCTGCTATCAAACATTGAAACCATGTATATTACTCCCACAAAATACCTGAAATAAACAAAATAAACAACTGTCGCTTTAATAAAAAGCGGGGGTCGGGGGGAGGCCGCGTGGCTTCTTGACGAATTGGAGTCCAAGAGAGATGGAGAAGGGGTTCCCGGGTTAGACGATATGGGGTCTCCCTGGACAGTGGTGATCCGCGGAGCCAATCTCCCCAGGCCCTGGGGTGTAGGTACAAATCTGCTTCGCCCCAGCGAGATGCAGAGATACCCGGGACAAGAAGGGACACAGGGCGAAGAGAAGCAAAGAACACCACTTTATTCTAGAAACTACAGAAGCTTAAATGCACTCTTGGACCAACCAGGTCCAAAGGTCACAAACAAAGGGGTGCACTTTGGCAAGAGCACAGTCTATTAGCATAGAATGGGGAAGGATGGAAGGGAGGGGGTGGAAGGTATGGAGATGCTCCTACAAACAACTTAAAGAAGGAAAGATTTATTTTGGCCCATGGTTCCAGATGTTTCAGTTCATGATCCCTCGGCCACAGTGCTTTGGGTATTTGGCAAGGCAGATCTTCAAGGCTCACTTCATGCCGCCTAGAAGGTAGGGGAGGGGAAGAGGATGAGAGAGGGGGATTGTGGTGGGTAAGGGTCCAGGGACAAAGTATACCCTTCCACAACACGCCCCCAGTGACTCACTTCTTCCAACTGAGCTGTATCTCCTAAACTTTCTACCACCTCACACAAGCTAGGGACTTGAAATTTCAACACATGAGTCTTTGGAGGACATACCTGATTCAAGCTAAAATATGCCACATCCTTAAGTTTTCTAGTGTATACTCCATAAAACATCTCCTTTATTGGCATCCTGAGAAATATGCAGTGTCCACAGAGTTTCTATAGCAGAAATGTGGCAGTGTTTGCGCTGCATGTATCCAAATAATGTGATAAGCAGGGCTTGGTGGTGCACGCCTTTAATCCCAGCAGCTTGGGAGGCTGAGGCAGGAGGATCCTGAGTTCAAAGCTAGCCTCAGCAAAAAAATGAGGCACTAAGCAACTCAGTGAGACTGTGTCTCTAAATAAAATACAAAATAGGGCTGGGGATGTGACTCAGTGGTTGAGTGCCCCCCAAATTCAATCCTCGGTACCTTCCCCCCAAAAAACCTAAGTAACATGAGTATAATATAAAGAGGTATGCACAATAGAAGAGTTCCTAAAAATAACTTTTATATGATTTATTTTGGATTCTGGCACAAAATGGTCTAAGAAGGCATATTAGGGAGTTCTTTGTAAGACAGTAGTAGTCCTATTTGTCCAGAGAATGCATTTGGGCTTCTTTATAGTCTGGTTAACAGTGGTTCCCAAACCTATCAATTCAATTTCACACATAGTAGGCCCCTAACTGAGGCCTACTAATTTTTTACTGACATTATTTACCACTCTACATTAATTTTACTGACATTATTTACCACTCTACATTTAAGAAAATGGGCTTCAAAATGTAGGCCAAGAAGCAATCCCGCAGCCAGTCAAGGTGTATTCTTACCTACTTCAGACGGCATAAACAGACTGAAGGTTTCTTATTCAGTGAATATAGAAGTAGCAGGAAACAAAAGCCAGACTTCAGAGACGGCAGAGAAGAGTCAATAGAGGTGTGGAAAGAAGAGCAATGGAGAATTACATCAAAGGTGCTAACCTCAGAGACAGATAATTATGTGGATCAAGTGACAGGGAGATGTTTGAGAAGTAGATGTAGATACATGTTGACTTTAGGAGAGAAGGTGGGGTGTGGCTCAGGGACAAAATACACCCTTTAAAAAAAAAACTGCAGCAATCAGTCTCTTCCAACTAGGCTCTTCTCCTAGAGCAGCAATACAGAGATTGTGCTGAAGCCAGGAAAGATGAACTCACCCAGAGGCAGCATGTAGCTTGGCAAGAGGAGAGAATCACAAAAAATCCTGGATGTGCAAGCAGAAGAGCCAGAGAAAAACCAAGAAAGCTAAGGAAGATCAGAGAGACAGGAGAGAAAAGTGTCCTCGAAGTCAAAATATGAAACAAACTTGAAACTAGGAGTGTTTCAAGGTGCAAATGACATAAAGAAGTCAAGTTAAGGGGCTGGGGCTGTGGCTCAGCGGTAGAGCGCTTGCCTCGCATGCGTGAGGCCCTGGGTTCCATCCTCAGCACCACATACAAAGCAATAAAATAAAGACATTGTGTCCATCCACAACTAAAAAAATATTAAAAAAAAAAAAAAGAGGTCAAGTTAAAAGATTGAAAACGCACTTCCGATTATGCACTAGAGAGGTCCTGATGATCTTGGCAAGAGAAGCACTGGGACAAAGTCACCGAGTACAACGTTGAAGAAATGTTTAGCAGAAAATAAGTTCATAGCATGACCAGGGTTAGGAGAGAGGACATTTTTTAAAGAGTGGTGAATGAAAATGTTTGTAGTTCAGTAACTTTTCAACATGTGTGTGTCAACATCACCTGGAGGGCTTGTTGAAATTCAGATTGCTAGAACTCACTGTCAGGTCTGGTCAGGGTCTAGGATGCCCAAATAAGGAAACTGGTCAGCGGAGCTGCAAGCCAGATGTGACTTCACTAGTGGACACGCCTCCTGTCAATCAGCGAGTTTTCCTGACCCATCAGGAAGGACTCTGGCCTTCTCTTCCTGTACCCAAGCCCTCCCCTTCCTGACCGGGTTTTCTTAAAATTCTCTATGCAGGGAATCTCCGAGGCCATTTCTCCCGACCCGCTCTGATGGACAGGGGATTTGGTCCGAGGGCGCGCATTCAGATAAAGCCTTGCTGAGTGGCTTAATTCATCTTCTCCTGGTCGTGTGATCTTTACATTCACCTGAAGTTTTCCTGATTCAATAGGTCTGGGGTGGATCTCAGGAACCTACACTTCCAACAAACTACCAAATGACAATAGAGTTGCTGGTCTATGGACCCAAACTTAGAATCACTGTTGTAGGGTAAGGAGGAAATAATCAAAAGAAGGATGTGTGGAAGACTTGGGAGACTTAGATAGATATTTATGAAGCAAAACACAGGAGGCAAGAGTGGATGGGCTTCAGAATAAAGGTAAATTGTTGGCCTTGAGTAAGAAGTGAGGTATCTCACTGGGCATAATAGCACATTCTATAATCCCAGCTACTGGAGGCTGAGGCAAGAGGATTGATTCCAAGTTCAAAGCTAGATCTTAGACAACTTAGCAAGATCTAATCCTTTTTTTCCTCCTCATTACTGGGGACTGAACACAGCGAACTCTTATTACTGAGCTACACCCCCAACCCTATTAAATATTTGAGACAGGATCTGACTAAGTTGCCCTGTTGTGACACATTTGATATAAATCACCGGGTCAGTCTTGAGGGAGAACATAAAACTTTATTTGCCAGCAGGTCAGAAGGGCAGAAGGCAAGTCGCCTCTGCAACCTTCAACCCGTTGCAGAAAGTAGGGTATCTCTTTTATAGCTAAAACTCACAATCTACCAGTAAGTCAAAACCATTGCAATGTAGAAAGTGGGTCAGAACGACCCAATTCAGGGTACAGTACACTGCCCAAGAAAAATGGGAACTAAATGGAGAACACCTTACAAATTTGCATTTGTAAGATGGAAATTTCTTAATAATACAGTGTAAAAGAATAACATTTTTTAACCACCATGTACTGTCAAGCAAGGTGTGCTTAAGCAGGAGGTGTCAGAGGTGGGGTTTTCTCATGGGAAAAGCATTTCTTATATGGAGTCTTGGGGTAAAATGGAGTTTGTCTGGTCAAGGCACATATAGTTTGGCCCATAACACCCCGGCTGGCCTTTCCTTAACCGTGGGATCCTCCTGCCTTATTCTCCCAATTACAAGCATGCACCACCACACCCAGCCAGAGATCCTATCTTAAAGTACAAAATGAAAAGATCTGGAGATGTAGCTCAGTGGTAAAATGCCCCTGGGTTCAAATACCAGTACCAAAAAGAAATGAGGTACTTCCTCTTCCTCTGACACAGGCAGGTGAAGATGTACACTAATACAGGTAAATTTAGAGATGAAAGGAAAGCAAATTATGAAATTTCATGCCCAAAGACCTTATTTTTCCAAAGCAAACCATATGTTGAAAATGAAGGAGTTAAGGTAGAGTAGGGAAAAGAAAATTAAATTATACATTTAGCAGTTCAGAAAAAGAAACCTGTAAAGGAATTCTGAAGTCCCACTGTTACTGCCACAATTGCTGTCTCTCAACAAGAAGTGTTAACATTCAAATCTAGCTCCGTGTGAAGTTGGACCATTCTTCAGACTTTTGCCTTCCTGGTTTCTACTGCTGGCTTTCAACCATCACATGCTGTTGAAGAGAAATATAAATAATATATCTGCTTCAGTAATCATGGTAGGAGAAAGCTATTGTGTATATTGTGTTTGTTTATTTAGGGTACTGGGAATTGAACCCAGAGGTGTTTTACCACTAAACTACACCTGCAGTCTATTCAGGCTGGTCTTGAACTTGCGATACTCTTGCCTTAGCCTCCCTAGCTGCTGGGATTACAGGCGTGTGCCACTGCACTGGCTTGTAAGTTATTAAAAGAAAACAGCAAAATCATTTAAAGTCCATGGAAGTATTCTGTCATTTTCTAGATTAGTAAGAAGTGGAAAAGATCCAAGTTTGAATTAGCACTCCAGATATTAGGCCATGACAAATTTCATGCAGTAAGGTGCTACTTGTTTTACTCACTCTAGAACCTATCATCTGCTTTTTTTGTGGTACTGGGTTACATCTCCAGCCCTTTATATTTTTTGAGGCAGAGTCATGCTAAATTGCTAAGGCTGGCCTTGAACATGAGATCCTCCTGCCTCAGCCTCCTGAGTTGCTGGGATTACAGGTGTGCACCATGCCTGGCTTGGACTGCCTCACTACTGAAGATTTTTATCTTTGGTGTGTGAGCTCTTCAAATGAATACAGAGAACTTAAATGTTTATATGCATGTCTTATGCTTTAACCAGTTGTTTATAAAAGCTTGGAAATCTTCAACAGTCTTAGACCCCTGTTCCAAACTGTTCACTGACCAAGACAGGTGTTCAGTGACATAAAAAGTTCATTTTGATTATATAGCAACTTATATAGAACTTAAAAACATTCAACTCTAGGCCAAGGGCAGTGGTGCACACCTGTGGTCCCAGCAACTTGAGAGGTTGAGGCAGGAAGACTGCAAATTCAAGGCTGGCCTGGACAACTTAGCAAAATCCTGTCTATAAATAAAGCAAGCAAGCAAGCTGGGGATATGTCTCATTATGGAGTGTCCCTGGGTTCACTATTACCAAAAAAAAAAAAAAAAAAGTCAGGTGCAGTGAGTGGCACACGCCTGTAATCCCGGCACTCAGGGAGGCTGAGACAAGAGAATCGTGAGTTCA
Source organism: Xerus rutilus (assembly GCA_028644305.1). Taxonomy (NCBI): domain Eukaryota; kingdom Metazoa; phylum Chordata; class Mammalia; order Rodentia; family Sciuridae; genus Xerus; species Xerus rutilus. The sequence goes on along the minus strand of CM053399.1, from coordinate 81,995,734 downwards.
AAGCCAACCTCAGCAATGGCGAGGCGCTAAGCAACTCAGTGAGACCCTGTCTCTACATAAAACACAAAATAGGGCTGGGGATATGGCTCAGTGGTCGAGTGCCCCCGAGTTCAATCTCTGATACCAAAAACAAAACAGAACAAAAAAACATGTAAATATTGCAGTCTACTTTGTTCTCAGGCACACGTTTATTCAATCCTGCTACAAGACAGGTTCTTTTTGCATTCAGTCTTAGAGCTGAATCCAACCCTCTTCTTTTGGGGAGGGTGGTTTACTAGGGATTGAACTCAGGGAAAGTCAACCACTGAGCCACATTCCCAGCCCTATTTTGTATTTTATTTAGAGACAAGGTCTCACTGAGTTGCTTAGCACTTTGCTTTTTGCTGAGGCTGGCTTTGAACTTGTAGTCCTCTTGCCTCAGCCTCCCAAGCCGCTGGGATTACACCTGGCTGGGGCCTCTCTTTAAGATACACAGGATAGCCAGACCCAGTGACTCAGGAAGCTGAGGTAGGAGTAGCACATATTCAAGGCTAGCATGGGCAATCTAGAGAGACTGTGTCTCAAAAGTTTAAAATATACTGGGTGCAGTGGCACATGCCTATACTACCAGCAACTCAGAAGGCTGAGGCAAGAGCATAATGTTTGAGGCCAGTCTCAGCAACTTAGCAAGACCTTCCTTCAAAATAAAGAATTAAAAAGAAAAACAAAACAAAAACTGAGGAGGTAGCTCCTTGGTAAAGAAACTGGATTCAATCCCCAGTATCAAAAAAGAAAATTAAAAAAAAAATCAAAATTACAAGTACAGGTTGAATATCCCTCATCCAAAAAGCTTTAGATCAGAAGTGTTCCAGATTTTGGAATATTTGCATATACATAATAGGGTATATTGGGGATAGGACCCAAGTCTAAACATGAAATTCACTTAAGTTTCATATACAATTTTATACGTGGCCTGAAGTTTTTTTTCCCCTCCTCCTTTTTGGTGTGGTGCTGGTGATCAAACCCAGGATCTCATATATGCTAGGTAAGTGCTCTACCATTGAGTTATATTCCCTAGCCCTTATATTTTTAGTGTGTATGCATTTTGGTTTTGACTAGTCACATTAAGACAGGTGTAAAATTTTCTACTTGTAGTGTCACAGTGATGCTCAAAAAGTTTCAGATTTTGGAGCACTCTGGATTTCAGATTAGGGATGCTCAACCTACACAGAATTTCTTGAGCCCCAACCAAGGCATTGGAAAGCACCCATGCAAGTAAGTCTCCTGAAAGTTTAAGCTTAATGACAAATGTCTCTTAGTTTAGGTTAATATTACACTGAGACCAAGCTTTTCTCTTAGTTTCATTTCCAAGTCAACTCTTCTCCCTCAAACCCCCCACATCTCACTCACTCAAAGTCTAAAGCTGAGTTTAGGGTCATTATGAAGTCAACTGTGCTTGTCCAGCCAACTGCCTATAAATATTTATTTCATGACTACTACAGTAGAGAGATGAATTCTTAAAGAGATTTTTAATATTTATTTGGAATCTAGTTCCTTTGTGCAAATACATAAATATACCTGCTATATAGTTTTTTCTTTGAGACAAGGTCTTATTATGTTGTACAAGCTGGCGTCAAACTTCTGAGCTCAAGTGATTCTCCTGCTTCAGCCTCCCACGTAGCTAGGACTACAAGGGCACCACCACACCTAGCTAAAAATTTAAATTAAATCCTTAGAAACTATTTCATAGTAGAAAATCAACATTGGGGGGTAAGTGAAAGCTTTTATATTACATTTTTATTTTGCAAGAAAATAAATTATACAACTTAAAAAATAAAATCCAAAAATTAAGCAGTTCATCAAAATATTTCAGCCTACTGCATACAGAAACTGCTACCATTTAAAATTGTACAGCATTATCATCTCAGTATGTAGTGGCACACATTCAAAATCATATAGACCATATGAGGATAGATTACACCTTAGAAACTCAAAATTTGTTCAATACTCCAAAAGACATATAGTGTAGATGACAGGAAAGCTCTCATGTAATGTTTTTATCTCACAAACATGACCTTGGAAGAATTTATAAGACAGCATCCCAGTCATTTACATGAAAATAGAAAAACCAGCTTGAGTTTATAATAGCAAATCTTTCTTTAAAACTAGCAAATCTTTTACCCAAACTGAATTTTAAAAATTTGCCCTTTGAGAAGGACTAATGACATTGTACTGCAAATAATGTGAAATCTTTTTTAACAACTAAGGTCATGTTTTGTTTTAAATTTAATAAAAAGTAAAAAGAAGAGAGCTAACATTTCATTTTAGGAAATTTTAACATTTATGCACAAAATAAAATCAAGGGACTTAAACAAGTTGATAGAACTTGGGGACCCTTCTAATAAATGTAAAAACTGGAAGACTTCAGAATTTATTTCAACATTCTCATCAAATCATTCAAACAGTAATGTTGTAGTATTTATTATATCATTGTAAGCATAAAAATTGTCATATTTTTACTTCATAAATTGTTTCATGTCTTTAGTCTGGCAATGAGGTGGCAACAAAGGTTAATGTTTTCAGATGGCTCTATCTTTAAAATCAGAAGATAAGTGTTCAAAACTTAACCTGAGGTGCCCTCTTGCCATGCTACTCATAAAAAAAAAATTTAAATTTTGTTTTGGTGGTGAAGTGGGGGACCGGATTTTCTTTATCCTTAACTATGTTAGGTTTCATTTCTGCTCAGACAGCACTAATTTTAAGTGTGCATCAGAGAAAAGAGACCTGATAAAGAACACTAACTGTAATTCAAACTGCTGGTAAAATTTTGTTTTCAGATACTATTTTTTAAAATTAGCAAATCTCTTGTCAAAACATATTTAAAGAAAATTCAATAACGGTATAGGCACCATGTCAACTAAATAGTTTTCATAAACACCAAAAAGTAGTTAAACTTTTGTATACATAATAAAACAAAAGATGAAAATTGTAAGTGTACAGTATCTGTTGCTGTTCAATCCCCAAAATACAATTAGGACATAATTAGCTATTAAAAAATCTATAAAATTTAATAGAAAACTTTGCTATGGATTTAGTGTTACCCACTTTGCATTAAATTTGCCTTTAGAAATCAAAACCTCATGGCTCTCATTCTTGAATTAAATGACCAAAAATATTAGAAATTCCAAAGATGTTCTGAGAACTATGGTTTAAAATAATAAAATTTCAACATTAAAAAAATGGCCTATAATTTTTCCTTCCATATTTTCTTCCTTTGCCATTCTTGTATTGACATAAGCAAATATGCAATACCAAAATATTTTTTAAATGTAAAGGCCACAATTACTATTATTTTTTCTAAATTTCAAATTTATCCACCGTTAGTCATCTAATTAGAGAAAACAAAGAACACTCTAATTTTAAATTTAATTCTTCACAATATGTTTGGTCTAATGATTGACATATGCTATCTTAGAGCTGAAGTACACTTTAAATTCTAAACAAAATTCAAATTTCCTATGAGTTTCAGAACAGGCATTTGATTATAATCAGCAAAACCATAAATGTTTTAAATTGACTTTCCTTCTTTTCATTGGGGAGCTCATAAAGCTTCTTGGGATAGGGGACAGATTCCATGAAATGCTCTTAAAAGCACTCTGCTATAATATAATACTGGATGCTTTTCAGCACTCCATTTCCTACCATTTTCAAGGCCATACTTTTAAATATTACTTAACTTCAAAGAGATATAAAATAATCTGTAAGAAAATTTGAAATGTGCACCACAATGAATAAAAATCCATGTTGAGCCATTTTTTCCCCCAGTGGGAATAGTTTTTTCTTCTCAGTTTTTCAAGTCCTCAAGTCCTCAAGTTTGCACTGCTCTGGGTATTCAGTTGCCAGCAATTAATAAGTTGCTGCTTTGGATTGACTGAAAGTGAAAAGGTAAGTGTTGCCTTCTGAACATTTTAAAAATGTTTATTTTTAAAATATATAAATATATATGTACATATTTGGCAAGTATACTGCTCATATTAAGACTGGACTAATTTTGCCTATGCTCTCAGGTCTTATGTTGTGTTTTTTTCTTTCTCCTGGATGACTGATACCACTTTTTAAAAGAGAATGTCTTTCTTTCCAGAAACCTGAGGCTGTAAAAATCCGTAATCATGAGACTTTAAAATACCAAAATAGTTCTGTACTACAGATTAAGAGATCCATTCCATAACTGTATTGTATCACAGCAGGAGATTTCTGCATTGTGTTCAATAAATTTAGATATGGCATAATAAATATTAGATATATAAACATTAAGTGTGTTAATAGACACACTTAATGTCTGTTTTGCTGTTCTGACCCTGTAGTCACAATGACCTACCTCTCTCCATAAATTTCTTTTGTATAATGGAAGCAACAATTAATATAAGCTTCACTTTTTCAAAACAAACTCTCCAGCCATATACGATTTTTCAAAATTCCTTATCATTTAACAAACACCTAAAACAGCAGTCTCCTGCTTAAAGAACACCAACATTTTGTAAGTTGGAAATATTTAATACCATTTTTTAGATCACCATTAAAATCGTTATTATACTGAAAGCAGTGTTTGAACTAATAATTTGATGCTATGAAATAATTATTTTCTCATCTACATCTGCCCTCTCCCAATGTTGTATTGACCAGCTCACTCTCATCAAAAGAAGCCAAGAGTGCTACTTCTAGTTTTAATTGCATTTTTTAAAAACAAAAGATAACAGCATTTTTCAGTGCATGAGTATCTGAATATCCTTCCTTGTGCAAGTACATTTTTTTTTAAGAGAGGAAAAAAGGAAAAAAGCAACAAGAACCCCGCCCTCTCCCTTCCCAACTGTATTTCTCCTGGTGGGTAAAAATCAAATTTACTTTTGAAAGTTCATAATGGGCTCTTCATGAATGCAAGTTTCTCCACAAAACAGCATGCTGTTACAGAGTGCGCAACATGAAGGGAATGCCATCATGCTAACTAATGTGAGTGGCAAAATAGAGTCATTTTTGTAAGGTAAGGCAGAGATTTTCATGTAATCAAAGTCCAAATAAACCTTTCTCCAGCTCAAACTGGTAACTTTCTGCCCAAGCACTCCAAAATGTGGGTTCTTAATAATGTCCATGATATTCAAAATTATGCCATATATATGAAAGTGTTGATATCAGATTCGTCTCTTCTGATGTATTTGTGCTCTATAAGCCATTCTATTTGCTCTTTTATCATTTTTTTTTGTGGCAAGAACATGTTTTTCAAAATTTCTACTAATTCAGTCTGCAGTTGGGCATTACTAATTTTCTTTCTCATTTTCATTATTTGTATGATAGCTTCCTGAAAGAAAAAAGAAAAAAAAAGTTTTAATATATTAAGTATAGCAAATGAAAAATGACTTTTTATATATATTTCCTCCTCTATCCAACATCTATCAGAATGAACAGCAATTACTAGGGGATTAATCTTAAGACCAATATTTACTTACAAAAAGTAAATTTATCATGGCACATGCCTGTAATCCCAGAGATGTGGGAGACAGAGGCAGGAGGATCCCAAATTCCAGGCCAGCCAGAGCAACTTAGTGAGGCTCTAAGCAACTTAGTGAGACTCTATCTCAAAATAAAAAATAAAAAGGTCCAGGGATGTAGCTCAGTGATAGAACACCCCTGGGTTCAATCCCCTGCATGCAAACACACACACACAAAACAAAACAAAACAAAACAAAAAACACCAAAAAAACAAAACCACATAAATTTATTTACTTAATGAAACATTTTTTTCACTCCTTATAAAAGCAAATCTGATTATAGAGATTTTGAAAATAAGGAAAAGCAAAATTACCCATAATCTCTTGGCTGAAACACATCTCATATTTTAGTATATTTCCTTTCATTTCTTTAAATACACCATGCATATTTTAAAAATTTATCTTACCTGTGAACACAATATGTACATAACCTGATATCGTGTTGAACATTAATTATGATATAACAAATCATGTATGCACAAATTATTTGTGTAATAGTACTGTTTTAAAAATCAGTAAAGTACTATTCTTTATAAAATATTTACCAGATTAATAAGTTACATTTACTATAAACTTTACTTTTAGGTTGAATTAATTCCATTAAATGTTTTAGCTTTCCTTTCTTCAGCTCTAACTGGTAACTTTCTGTGCCCAAGCGCTCCAAAATCTGGGTTAGTAGTGCCTATGATATTCAAAATTATGCCACCTATATGAAAGTGTTGATATAATATTCATCTCTTCTGATGTATTTGTGCTCTATAAGCCACGCTATTTGCTCTTTTACCATTTTCTTTTGTGGCAAGTACATGTTTTTCATGTTCATGGAAAAAAAAGTTATTTTTTCATACAGGTAAATTTCATCAATCTCTTTTTGTAATTTTTAGATTTTTATGAGAGTAGAATGTATTTTGACATACTATACATACATGCAGTATAACTTCCCATTCTTGAGGTTGTACATGTGGAGTTATACTGGTTGTGCATTCTTTTATGAACACAGGAAAGTTATGTCTAATTTATTCTACTATCTTTTCCATTCCCATCCCCCCCTCCCTCATCAATATTTTTCTTGGCAATTTCTTTAATTTTTATTAAGCTTGTGGTTAAAGGTTATCTGAAAATTATTAAGTATTCTTTTCCCTTTTACCTTTTGCAACAGAAGCCCTCTTCTTTGCTAACAAAAGGCATCTTATCTACTGTAGTGGAGACTAGAATTTGTTACAAAGGAAATGTGAAAAGAGAAAAAAGAAGACATATACTTGGCCCTTTGTGTCTGTAGGTTCCACATCCACAGATTCAACCAAGTTTACCGTTGTGCACCACTGCACCCAGCCAAATAAGTTTTTTAAATTCATTTTTCTTTCTGTGCTACTTTGTTATATAATCTTCAAGTAATGAAAAATTTTACGTTTTCCTCTTGCTTCATATTTTATTACACTGGCCAGAAGATTTAAACAATTTTAAATAAAAAATAGTAAAAGTGTAATAATTTGGCTTTAAAATTTCAAAGTTAAAATTGTCATGTTAGTTTAAAATGGGTATTCTTTTTTTTTAGTTGTAGTTGGACACAATATCTTTATTTTTTGTTTATTTTTATGTGGTGCTAAGGATCCAACCCACTGTCTCAAATGTGCTAGACAAGCGCTCTATCACTGAGCCACAACCCCATCCTCAAAATGGGTATTCTTTATCATGTTCAGAAGGTATCATATTCCTAATAAATAAAAATTTCCCCCTGGTACTGGGGATTGAACCCAGGGGTGCTTTACCACTAAGCTACACTCCAAGCCTTTTGAATTTTTTATATGGAGACATGGTCTTGCTAAGTTGCCAAGGCTGACCTTAAATTTATGATCCTCTTATATCAGCCTCCCAAGTAGTTGAGATTACAGGTGTATACCAGTGAGTCCGGCTAGTCTGAAGACTTAAACAAACAACCCCAATACTGACTTTAGACATTTTATCACAATATCACAAACCTGGGTTCTTAATATTCTTAGTTGAACTATCCCTTCATTCTCTTCTTCTCTCATCCTTTCTGTAGTGAGTTGCAAGCGTCCAATCAAGTTGATTTTACCTCTTTTCTGAACTTTTGCATTTTTTCTGTAAAAAACATTGCTCAGTGAAAGAGCTTTCAAATACTATATTATAATACTATATTATACTATACTATATTATACAAATACTATATTATAACAATATCTGAGAGAAAAGACTTAGAAATATTCTAAAAATTAAAACCCAGAACTATTTAAAGGAGAAATAACAAATAACCAACATATACCTTTATTTAAAACAAATCCTATTCCTCTCTTAATGATTTCTTGAAATAAATTTGATAATTTATATTGCCATGAAAATAATTAGATAACTGAAGAGACATAGATTGTGATTCAACATAATCTAATTGATCTCCAGGGATAAATGTTCTGCCTGGATAAAATTGTTTGAGAGCACAAAAGAAAGTTTACTTTAAAGATGAAAGGCAATATGGTATAATGTCAGACACCATGTGTCCATAAAAATATGTTAAAGAAGTAAATATCTCCAGTTCATTAATGTATTTTTTTCCCAGAAGCCCCACCCCACTGTGTCCTCTGGCCCTACCCTCTGACTCCCTAATATTTTAAATAAAAACCTAAATGACATAAATTTAGATTGATGGTAATATATAGTTATTGTTATAAATATCATGTAAATAAAAGTTATTTTGCTAAAAAAATAAAAATAAAAACAAGAACTAAAAGTCAAACAAGAAATTTTTATTTTAAATCGACCAACATAAACCTTACATTAAACTGAACTCCTGGTTCACTGAGAAGAGGGTACCTTCTGTAAAGTCTTTGGGTGAGTTCACTTGAGGTTCGTACAATAAAACTTGGCGTTTGAGCTTTGGGAAAGCTACTAAAGACTATGAAGAATAAAGAGAAAACAATTAGTATTTAGGAACAGTATGGGATATTAAGATCAATTCTCCAACACAATCAATATAAGCAAGAAAGGATTACAAACACATTTACAATCCAAATTTGTGATTGGTACCTCCATAAATATAACAATTTAAATGTATCAAGCAGAAAAACAGGAGAAAAGAATTGGTTGTAAGGAACCAATAAATATCCCCTTTATAGGAAAGTAAGAAATTGGAATTGGTCACATAGGACAGTAGTAAATACCATTTGCAAGTTATATACCAGCTCTTTCCTCCATAGGAAATAATTTATTCTGAAACTTATAAGTTGCCTATGGAGTAAGGATAGAAAGTAGTTAAGAAGCAAAAACCTAATGAGTACATTTTATAAATTCTCAAAAGATCTAAAGTTTTCTCTTCTCTTTGATTTTTAATCATCATAAATTCTTTGTATACACTCTTGGTATAAAAATTAAGTGTAGTATGGGCTGGGATTGTAGCTCAATGGTAGAGTGCTTGCCTTGCTTGCAGTGAGGCACTGCGGGTTCAAACCTCAGCCCCACATAAAAAAATAAATAAATAAAGATATTGTGTCCACCTACAACTAAAAAAACATTCAAAAAAAATTAAGTGTAGTACATACATGTCTTTGGGAAGACTCCCCACAGATAAAAAATACCAATTCAATCTTTCTCCTTTTCATCACCTTTCTCTGTCTTGGTAACTTGCCTATTTTCAATTTTTTTTCTCTGGAATGCCTCATTTTTATATTTGTTTCTTGGTCAAAAATCATATTGAGAGTGTTGTGAATTCAAAAATTCACAAGGGCTGGGGTGTAGCATAATGGTAGAGTGTGTGTCTAGCATGTGTGAGGCCTTGGATTTGATCACCAGCATCACCAAAAAACAACAACAAAACAACAAAAAATTACAAACTTCCAGAATACAATTTGATAAACAAAATAAATAAAACCAACCAACCCATAAAGTCCTTCTAAGTTCAGCATCAGGGAGTTCAGTTGCAAGTTTTAGATTTTCAAAGCTGATTTTCTCTCTGGGTCTTTGGTTCCATGCAAACAACACAGCCAGCTGAAACGTGGTAACCTCCAAATCATATTGACCTACTTCATTCTTAAATGTTATCTATAATAAATCAGATAAATTTCAATAAGAATTTCATAATGATTACCATCTACCTAATAAAACATCTGTTATGTGAGATTATATGTGAAAAGACTGTTAGGGATCTTCCAATATCCATTATTCCTTTCTTACAGGTAATGAAAATTTCAGCAAAGCTTAATGACTCATCTTCTGGCTTTCCCGATAATAGAATGCAGCCACGTGACTGAGTCCTGTTCAAGGTGGAAATGATGGAGGAAACTTCTGGAGGCCACCCTTAAATGAAGGTACACCTTCTCCTTTTCCTTTCTATTGGTGGAAGACATATAAAGTGGGGATCATATTGGCTTCTGCTGATAAAGGCAATACCAGAAGCATGATGAAATAATCAGAAGACTAAGTCACTAACCATTTCCTGGAACAGATCATCTACTATTCCTATGAAAACTTTTAACTATGAGAGAAGCAGAAAATCTGTTTTCTTTAAGTAACTCTTATTTGGAGTTCTTCCATTTTCACCCAAACAGAAAACTGAACTAACATATCACCTACTTACAATTCCATTTGACATGAGATGATGCCAATGTAGTTTTCTACCACTATGATTTTTTTTGTAAAATTCTTCTACTTCAGGTATCAAATCCTCCAGTTCAGTAGGAAGCGAGACAAAGACTTTTTCAGAGCTTCTTGACCAGGCACCAGCATTCAGAATTTTTATATTAACTGAATCAGCTAAAGGGCAGAATATCAGAAAATATAAAACAATTTTGACAATAGATAAAATTTTTAAAATAAAATGAAGTTTAAAATAATACAGGTTAAACTTTGGTAAAAAATAAACAAGACTCTAAAGGTTTTGTTGAAAGTATCCTTTTGCTTAAACAACTGGATTCGCAAATCTAACATTCTGCTTTGATAGATGTCTCCAGGAATGTGAATTTCATAACATTTCTGGATCTATTACTGCTATTTAACTTTAATTACTAGAAACAAAATCATTATTTTTTAAAAGTTTAAAATATACACACACATATGTAATTATAAAATAATACCTGGTAAAGCCAACTTATTATTTTTGTGCATTTCCTTAAAAGCTTGGTTCAAGTCTTCAGATACTTTTATGTCCTGAAACATTCTAGCAAGTTTGTTTACATAATCTGCTGGCATACCAACTTCCTACAAAAACCAAAGACAGAAGAGATTAATGTATAATCTAATACACTACCAGGAAAGATTTTAACAGAAAACTGTCTTAGATACTTTAATAAAAATTTTTCTTTTCTCCCTTGATTCTTAGAAACAAAATAGGATAGTGAGGACAGTCCTTTCTTCACACAATTTCAGACTGCACAAATTTTATAGAATAGTCTTAACATTGGTTCTCCACAACACCTCAGTTGCTACTATATAATAAATGTACTTGCATAAAAGTTGTTAAAAACATGTTATTAAAAATAACAGATGCGGGGCTGAGGTTATGGCGCAGTGGTAGCGTGCTCGCCTAGCACACAGGAGGCACTGGGTTCGATCCTCAGCACCACATAAAAATAAAATAAAGATATTCTGTCCACCTACAACTAAAAAATAAATTTAAAAAAACAAAACAAAACAAAAAAAAAAACAGATGCAGGGGCTGGGGCTATGGCTCAGCGGTTGAGCGCTTGCCTTGCATACGTGAGGCACTGGGTTCGATCCTCAGCACCACATAAAATAAATAAAGATATTGTGTTCATCTACAACTAAAACAAACTATTTAAAAAAAAAAAAATAACAGATGCATAGGCCTGGGGGTGTAGCTCAGTGGTAGAGAGCTCATCTAGCATGTTTAAGGCCCTGGGCTTGATCTCCAGCATCCCAAATACAAACGAACAAACAAACAAACCTTATCAGAAGCATAAAATGATCAGATAACAAACACAATACTTCATTTAAAATCTATTAGTCATCTGTTTATTCAGTTTACCCACAGAAAACAAAGTGTGTAGTTTTTGCTGAATCCTTGTCTTACAGTGATAAAACTACATATTTTATAAAAATGGATAATCAAAAGGCACTTGGCCAACAAAGATGCTAAAGGTACATAAGAAAATTAAAAAGTAATAATGTTGCTAGATGCAGTGGCAAATGCCTGTAATTCCAGGGAGGGTGAAAGAGGAGGATGAAAAGTTAGTTCTAGGCTAGTTTTGATAACATAGTCTCAAAATAAGACATCAAAAGGGATACAGATATAGCTCTAGCTCAGTGGTAGAATGCCTCTTCAATCGCAGGTACTGCAAAAAAACAAAAACAAAAACAAAAAACAAACAAAAAAAGTAATAGAGTTGGAAATGGAAAAAATGAAAGAACATAAATAGAGTCATAAAACAAAACTGTGGTACTGTGGTTGTAATGTTAATACTGTCAATGCTGAGCATTCATTATATAGAGAGGTATAGGAACTTAGTGAAAGAAAGTTGACAATAATAAGAAAAGTGGTAAATGACATGCTAGAAAATGGATCCTAACTTAAATCAGTATGCCATCTTTTCAAGACACAGAAAAGATGTTTACTGTACTATAAAAGAGCAGGCAACTTCTGTTCAAATTACTCTTCCTTTGAATGATAGCTTTATTGAGACACATAAATGACCTCCCATAAGATTCATAAAGTATACAATTTAGTGGATTTTAGTGTACTTATATAGTTGAGCAACCATTACCATAATTTTTAGAATATTTCATTGCTCTAAAAACAGACCCCATATTTATTTGCAGTCACTCCCCATTTCCACTTCTGGCCCCAATTTCTGCAAGTCACTTAATGTATCTTTTTTGTCTTTGTAGATTTGCCTACCCTACACATCTCATTTTACTGGAACAGTATGATACATGGTTTGTGACTGGATTCTTTCACTTCAGCATTACAATATTTTCTAAGTACATCCAAATGCTAGCATGTGTCAGTACTTGATTTCTTTTTATTGAAGTCATATTCCATTGTTTGGGTAAACAACATTTTGTTTATTAACATTTGTCATTATTTCTAAATAATATTGCCAGGAACATTTATGTACAAAAATTTACATGGATAAATACATGTTGTCACATCTATTGAGTAGAACTATCTAGGAGTGGAATTGCTGTGTCAAGTGTTTAACAAAGTCTTTATTAACTCTTTGAAGAACTATCAGTTTTCCAAAGTGGCTGCCCCATTTTATATCCCACCAGCAACTTACCAGAGTTCCAATTTGTCTTCTTTCTCCTCAACATTTGTTATCATCTGTATTTTTTATTTTAGCTATTATAGTGAGGATAAAGTGATATATCCAGTGATTTTAATTTCCATTTCACTAATGATTACTAATGTTGAGCATGTTTGCATGCACTACTGGCCATTTATTTGTCTTCTATGAAGAAATGTCTATTTCCAATCCCAGCTACTTACGATGCTGAGGCTGGAAATAGCCAAGTTTGAGGCCAGCCTTGGCAACTCAGCAAGACTGTCTCTCAAAGTAAAAAAATAAGGTGCCGCATGCCTGTAATCCCAGCACTCAGGGAGGCTGAGACAGGAGAATTGCGAGTTCAAAGCCAGCCTCAGCAACGGCAAGGCGCTAATAAGCAACTCAGTGAGACCTTGTCTCTAAATAAAACACAAAATAAGGCTGAGGATGTGGCTCAGTGGTCGAGCACCCCTGAATTCAATCTCTGGTACCAAAAAAAAAAAAAAAAGAGAGGGAGTGCTGAGGATGTAGTTTAGTGGTAAAATGCCCCTGAGTTCAACCCCCAGTGCTGAGAAAAAAGAAAGGTCTATTCAAATTCTTTGACCATTTTTAACTGGGTTATTTGACATTTTGTTGTTGTATTTTAAGAGTGCTAAAATATTCTAGATATAGTATCAAAAGATAAATTATATTTTCCTAATTACACTTGATAAGTTTTTTACAAAGAAAACACTTCAATTTTAAAAGTTTATGTTTTAAATTAGTGTACTAAACACATACTAGTTTTGCTATTTTTCCATCTTCCTATACATACATGACAATAAGTTTTGAATGTTTTGACAAAACTTTTTAAAAGCCACAGATCATTATTTTTCCAACTATGCAATTTCACTTAGTAGTAAAATTACTGTCCCACACTGCCATGTAAAGTATGATTGACTATCTGTAATTTAAAACATCTTTATTTATATACATACATATAAGTAAATACATGTATAAGTAATTTATGTATGTATACATAAATTAAAATGAACTGAAAAGAATAAACTATTTTCACATAGGAATTTAGTTATAATTAGCATTGATTACCCTAAATAAGCCATCATCTAAAGGTTCTTTCTGCTACCAATACCTGAGATATTTATTGTTGCTATTTATTTACAAACAGCTCTATAACTAAGCATTTAGTATTGAAAATACCTTAAAAATGAAATCATTTATTAAATGGGTATGGTAGTGCATGCCTGTGATCCCAGATACTTCGGAAGCAGAAGCAGGATGATTACAAGTTCAAAGCCCTGTCCCAAAATAAAAAAGGCTGGGGAGGTAACTCTACAGTAGAGCTCTTGCACAGCACACACAGACTCGGGGTATAATCCCAGGTATCACGAAAATAAATTATTTGTCCTATGGTCTATTTAATAATGTAATTTTTTAAAAAAATATTTTTTAGTTGTCAATAGACATTTGTTTTATTTATTTATTTATACGTGGTGCTGAGGATCGAACCCAGGGCCTCATGCATGCGAGGCAAGCGCTCTAGCGCTAAGCTACAATCCCAGCCCAATAATGTAATTTTAAAAAAGAGTGTTTACAAAAGGGAATGGAACAGTAGAAACAAAGGTGCTTTACTAAGTCTTCATTAAGAAAATTTACTTTCTTAGGTATCACTTTATTTTACAAGTCTGATGCTCTATTCTTATTAAAAGATCACCATTTCTTTGACATCAACAATATCACCACAGATATGAACAATGTGCATATTAAAAAACCAAAAATTTAAAAAAAATTTACTTACTCTTAACCACTCTACCATATTTTCTTCAATTTCACTATCAGCAGAGATGTCTAATATAAGACGTCGTGTCAAGTGAGCTTTGTGATACCTCATAAAAACATCTTTGTTTTGTACGTATTTAAGTACCAAGAGCTGCATAGAAAACAAAGTTACTTTCAATTCTTATATATTCTTAGCCATCTGTCTCATTCAGGCCTTTCCATATCCCCTAAATGTCAAAATTCTGAAATTTATATAAGCACATACAGATAGAATCCTACTAAAATTACTCTTCTATGAAAAATCAGTCCTGATACACTACTTCATTGCTTTAAAGGTTAGCAAATTTGAGACTAACAAAATAAACTCTTAGTCTCAAGAAACACTAGTTTTTCAGACTCTACATAAAATGCAACAATTTTTTTCTACATGAAAATCAAGGGTTCTACTTATCTCTCCCTTTTTTTTTTTTTGACACTAGCCATCTCTGTGATCCTTTTTGTCTATACTTGCTCTCTAGCTTTACTTCTTTTTTCCTTGACTTATTACCATTATGCTAACAAGCAGAAGACAAAACAACGCAAGCAACTAACTATCTGAAATACAAAAAATTTACACACCACTTCTTTAAGCTTTGCTTCGATCTCTTCAGAGGTTAGTTTTTTGCTTAATGGCGTTTTTCTTAACAACATGTCACAGTAATTGGCAAGCAATTCTGGGCATTTTGATTCAGGTTGAGTTTTTAATCCCACTCTGAAAAACAAAAGCAGATGATGAAAAGTTATTAATATGTGTGAAGTTTTTTTCCTAAAGCCAGTTTTTTCAGAACCTAATTTTTTGTGTTGAACAACAAAATTCTTACGTGGAAAAATCCAGGGATCAGGGCTGGGGTTAAGGTGAGCAAGATATCTGGGGGTACATAATTTAAGGAGGTACTACTCACTTTTGGGGTCCTGTGCCACCCTACTCCTACAGGACCCTGAGAATGAGGAATTCCTTATAATTTTACCCTGTCATTACCTGTTTGCCTAACCCTAATTTTGGCTTGCAATAATCTTTATTCAGATACCTCTATTTATTTGGATACAAAGATTTTATTTAGATATCTGCTAAAAAAAAAACTATGTAAGTTCTTAGATAATTATAACCTAACATTTAAAAATTTTCATTATTAATGTTAAAATAAGCCGGGCATGGTGGCTCACGCTTGTAATCCCAGCACTTAGGGAGGCTGAGACAGGAGAATCATGAGTTCAAAGCCAGCCTCAGCAATGGCCAGGCGCTAAGCAACTCAGTGAGACCCTGTCTCTACATAAAACACAAAATAGGGCTGGGGATGTGGTTCAGTTGTCGAGTGCCCCTGAGTTCAATCCCTGGTACCAAAAAAAAAAAATCAGTAACTTTCCTTTTTGAAATATATCTATATTCTATAAAGTGATGTGATAGCTACCAACAACCATTTTAAACAACTGTAAACAATGAAAAATTTATATTTATAGTTCACTTTCCTGCCAAATTTGAAAATCAGTATATCGCATTTTCATGCTTGAAATCTTGCATTTATTCTTTATTCTACTTTTTTTTTCTAAATATTTTTTTAGTTTTAGATAGACACAATGTCTTTATTTTTTATTGCTTTTTATGTGGTGCTGAGGATCGAACCCACAGCGCATGCGAGGCAACCGCTCTACCACTGAGCTACAATCCCAGCCCCTATTCTACTTCTTAACATTTGTGAATAAACAAATTTAACATTTTAAAATTTCTTATGCATATAAAATTCAAGTGTTATTTTCAAGAATCAAGTGACCCATATTATTATTAGCATATAAATCATCAAAACAACAAAATTATACTGTGTGTACATAAACATAAAATATATGCAAACGTCTGTGTTTCCTGGACACATCAACTCATATTTTTAATTAAAAGAAATATTTTACCTGTAATTCCAGTGACTCAGGAGGCTCAGGCAGAGGATCATTGCAAATTCACAGGCAGCCTCAGCAACTTAGTGAGGCCCTATCTCTCAAAATAAAAAAATAAGGGGTGGGGATGTAGCTTGGTGGTAAAGCACCCTGGAGTCTTTTGTAGTGCTGGGAATGAAACTCAGGGTTTTATACATGCTGGGCACGAGTTCTTAGTCCCTAAATAAGTTGACTTTTTTTTTTTTTAAATGTTTTTTTAGTTGTCAATGGATCTTTTTATTTTATTTATTTATTTATATGTGGTGCTGAGGATAGAACCCAGAGCCTCACACATCCAGGTAAGCGCTCTACCACTGAGCCACAACCCCAGCCTCCAATAAGTTGACTTTTAATTTGGTGAATGAAATTGTTTCACCTCCCAATTATGCCTTGTTTGTAGGTGAGGGGATGATGGGCACTGAACCCAGGAGTGCTCTATCACCAAGCCACACTCCCAGACCTTTTTAATTTTTTTGAAACAGGGTCTCACTCATTTGCTAAAGTTGGCCTTGAACTTGTGATCCTCCTATGTCAGCCTCTCCAATCACTGGGATTACAGGTCTGTACCACCATGCCCAGCTTTTTCTTAACAATTATGAATCAGCATCAATTCTATTTCTACTTTTTTTTTTTTTTTTTTTGGTACTGGGGATTGAACTCAGGAGCACTTGACCACTGAGCCACATCCCCAGCCCTATTTTGTTTCATGTAGAAACAAGGTCTCACTGAGTTGCTTAGCACCTCGCCATTGCTGAAGCTGGCTTTGAACTCTCGATTCTCCTGTCTCAGCCTCCCTAAGTGCTGGGATTACAGGCTTGAGCCACCGCGCCCGGCTCTATTTCTACTTCTTATTTAATAATAATCTCTTTGCCCTGAAAAATCTTAATTGTGTAAGTAAGCAGATGGGACTAGAATAAATTTTTCTTATGATGTCAATTTTTTCCTGAGTCATTTGCTTAAAAAAAAAGTTGACTTAACATTAAAATTTAATTTTAAAAATTCATATTTTCAATATGAATTTAATATGACTAATTATAAACTACCCAACTTGAAAAGGCTCTGATACCTAACTCATTAGAAATTCATTCTCTGTACATCAATACTATATGTCAAATACCTTCTCAGATAACCTGGGGGCTTTTCTACACAGAGGCAAAACACTATGGTATGAATGATGAGAGGTATGCCTTTCTTTGCAAAGTGTGGATGGCTAATTGTGGAAGAAGTATGAAGGAAAAACTGCTATATGATGACTCCACCACAGAGCTCAGTTTTAGAAAAAAGTGGATACCGAAGTTCAAGATTGGGAATTGATTTCCTTGAAAGTATCCACACCTAATGTACTCATGCTCTAGGAAATTCTTTCTGTAACCCCCAACGCAGGACATATCCCACTAAAGACATGAGAATCGGATATCCATCTCCAAATCTTTTGCAGTGCAAATGCCGCAATCAGGCGTGAACTCTGTGACAATCCAACTGCTATGGGAAGGGGGCTGACCACTTCAATTATGAACTGAGCTGGTTCAAGGTTGGGTTGCAGTTCTGCTAAGAATTTGTCTATTGCTGGTTAGTCACTGAATTTAAGGAATGTTCCTCCTTTGTTTTCACTTAGAGTCCACTGGGTTTTGTCTTTCCAGTCCTGTGTGACCACCAAATCTCTCTATTGCCGCCCCCACAGCAGTATTGCTCAGTCTGGGCCAAACCTACATTTTCAGCTACTATTTCTCTTTAAGGAAACAGTTACAAATTCTCAGTTAACCTCTAAAAGGTTTTCTCACGTTCTGTTAAATTTCAATCCTTTGATGACAACAGCTTCTGTAGCTCTTTGATAACATTAAAATTATTATTTTCTATATTTAATCATTCCAGTTGTTATCAGTGGAAGCACTGATTCTTCACTTCTCAGAAGTGAGTCTCCCAAATAACCTGGAAGCTAGTTAAAGTTTATTCTTTTTTTAAAAAATACTTTTTTAGTTGTAGATAGACACAACATCTTTATTCATTTGTTTATTTTTATGTGGTGCTGAGGATCAAACCCAGTCCTTACACGTAGGAGAGGCAAGTGCTCTACCACTGAGCTACAGGTCCAGCCCCAAAAGTTTATTCTTCTAGAACATCACCTACCCTATCTCCAAAAGCCATGACACCTATGTTCTGCTATACGGGTCAGCTACTGAAAAATTCATTTTGCTCCACAGAAAATTTTTACTTTAATCTGGAGCTAAAGGATATAGTAATCCTAGAATCTGAAAATACAGAGAATTCAGGAATCCTCACTTTGGGGAAACTACCTTTATTTTTTTTTTTGGTACCGGGGATTGAACTCAGAGGCACTCGACCACTGAGCCATATCCTCAGCCCTATTTTATGTTTTATGTAGAGACAGGGTTTCACTGAGTTGCTTAGCACCTGGCCATTGCAGAGGCTGGCTTTGAACTCTCGATTCTCCTGTCTCAGCCTCCCTAAGTGCTGGGATTATTGGGAAACCATCTTGAAGATCTGTATCTTGAAGATCTGTTCACATATGTAAAATGACAACTGTACAATATTATTCCTCTGTAGCATCAAAGGTAGCAGCAAAACATTAGAAATTGGTGCAGGATCAGTTAAATAAACAAGGGCACACAATGCCATGGTACTATTAAAAATATATTATTAAAAAAACTCACAGCTTACACCATAATGGTTAGTGACTGAGAACAAATCCCCTAAAAACCAAGAAAAAGATAAAGATATCTGAATTCACCACTGAACCAGAATTTGTAGGGAAGAGTAATTGGGGGAAAAAAAGAAAAGAAACAGAAGACATCTGCATTGGAAAGAAAGTGGTTAAAGTATCCATTTTCAGATGTCATGACCTTGTGTATAGAAAGCTTAAAAGAACCTATAAAAAAGCCATTAGGGCTAATAAGTGAATTTGGGAAAACTGCATAATACAAAATAACACTGAAATCTTTACATTTTTCTATACCAGCAACAAATAATCCAAATGGAAATTAAGAAAACAATTCTGTTTACAATAGCATCCAGGAATAATTTTAACCAAGAAGGTAAGAAACATTAAAAACTAAAAAACATTAGTGAAAGGAATAAAAGAAGACCTAAATAAATAGAATGACATCACATTTTCATGGCCTGAGAGACATAAAAATAAGATGTTAACAGTACCCAACGCAGCCGGGCGCGGTGGCTCAAGCCTGTAATCCCAGCACTTAGGGAGGCTGAGACAGGAGAATCGTGAGTTCAAAGCCAGCCTTAGCAATGGCGAGGTGCTAAGCAACTCAGTGAGACCCTGTCTCTACATAAAACACAAAAATAGGGCTGAGGATGTGGCTCAGTGGTCGAGTACCCCTGCGTTCAATCCCCAGTACCAAAACCAAAACAAAACAAAAAAAACAGTACCCAACACAAGCTACCAAGTCAATGCATTTTCTTTCAAAATTTCAGTGGCAAAATAGAAAAGCCAATTCACAAATTCATATGGAGCACAAAGAGAACTCAAATAGCCAAAATATTTAAACAAGAACAAAGCTAGAGCATCCACAAGTCCTGATTTAAAAGCTTACTAACAAATCTATAGTAAAAGGACAGACATGTAGACTAATACAATAAAATTAAGCATCCAGAAACAAATATAAATCTATGGCAAATTGATTCTTGGTAATAAGGCTAAAACCATTCAATGGGTGCAAAGACAAATGAATATCCATATGTAAAAGAAAGAAGTTAGACTTCTATATATATAAATATTTTTTTCTATCTTTCCTCTTTCTTCCCTATCCCTATTCCCCCTTGGTACCACGGATTGAACCCAGGAGTACTTAACCACTTAGCCACATCCTCAGCATTCTTTATGTTTTGAGACAGAGTCTCATGATGTTGCTTGAGGCTTTACTAAATCACTGAGGCTGGCCTTGAATTTGGTAATCCTTCTGCCTCAGTCTTCTGAGTTGCTGGGACTACAGGAGCGCACCACCACATGTGGCTAGAACTTTATCTTATACCATATAAAAAATTCACCGAAAATGGAGCAAGGACTTAAATGTATGAGTCAAAACCACAAAAATCTTAGAAATATAAGAATGAATCTCCATAACCTGGATTTAGAAATGAACTCTTAGATATGAAAGCACAGACACAAGCAATAAAAAAATATGTAAAGTGAAAAATAGGATTTCATCAAGGCTAAAAGCTTTTGTACAGCAGGCTGAGGGTGTACCTCAGCTCAGCAGTACATCATTTGCCTAGCATGAACAAAGTCCTGGTTTCAAAACCAGCACAGAGAAAAGAAGGAAGAAAAGCTTTTGTGCAGCAAAAGACAATTATCTACAGAATTTGAGAAAATATTTGGAAATTATCCATCAAATAAGGAACTGGTGCCAAAATACCTACAAGTACATAAAAAGATGCTTAAAATCATTAGCTGGTATAAGGAAAATGCAATTCAAACCACCAGACCCCTTATACATTGGTGATAGGAATGTAAAACAGTTTGGTCACTATGGAAAACAGTACAGCAGTTCCTCAAAAAGTTAAATATTGAATTCCCATATGAACCCATTAATTCCACTCAGAGGTATATACCCAACAGAGAAGTATTCGAAAAGTGCATGCATACTGTACTCATGTTTATAAGCAACATTACTCAAAATTTATAGAAGAGGGAAACACCCCAAATACCCATGGGATAGGATTAAAAAAAAATTATGATCTAAACATACAATGTTATATACATACCACCATATTATTTAGTCATATAAAGGAATGAAGTACTGATACATGTTTGGAGGGAGGGCCCTTGAAAACAATGATAAATAAAAGAAGCTAGACACAAAAGGTCATGTACTGTGTAACTCCATTTACACAAAATATTCATAGAGACAGAACGCAGATCAGTGGTTGTCAGGGGCTGGTATGATGGCAGAATGAAAGAAATTGCTTTGGAAAGTGTTTTACTTGAGAGTGTTTGAAATATTTTGGAACTCAACAGAGGTGGTAATTGTACAATATTGTGAATGTACTAAATGCCACAAAATTGTTCAATTTAAAACTTAAAATGTTTAATTTTAACTTGTTTGAAATTACTTCAATACATTTTAAAAAGAACAAGAAAAAGGTTCAACTTGAGAATGAGCAGAATACTTTCATTACACCAATCTTCCTCCAGGAAATGCACAATTATAAACTTTGGAGATTTTTTAAAAATATATTTTTTAGTTGTAGATGAATACAATATCTTTATTTTACCTATTTTCATGTGGTGCTGAGGATCAAACCCAGTGCCTCACACATGCGAGGCAAGCGCTCTACCACTGAGCTACAAACCCAGCCCCCCCCCTTTTTTTTATAAAAAACTTCCATGAAGGCAGTGAACAGTGACCAACTATAGGCAAAACTCTAAAAAGAGTTACAATTTAAAAAAAGTAATGGGAGCCGGGCACGGTGGCACAAGCCTGTAATCCCAGCATTTAGGGAGGCTGAGACAGGAGAATCGCGAGTTCAAAGCCAGCCTCAGCAATGGTGAGGAGGCCAAGCAACTCAGTGAGATCCTGGGGATGTGGCTCAGTGATCACATGCCCCTGAGTTCAATCCCCAGTACCAAAAAAAAAAAAAAAAAATGGTACTGAATAAATTTCTAGAAGGTAGAGAATTTTGCTTAGGGGAAATCCTGTCAATGCCACCAGCAGGGACGCTAAAATTCAGATTGAAATCTGCACTTTCTGATTGAACAATCAGGGTAGGGTTCAAACAATCTAACAGACACCATTCTGTGCAACATATTATTACACATTCAGGATAAAATCCAACACTATCAAAGATGCAAAGATAAATGAAAATAATACAAGAAGAAAGGCAGTCAAATAAAGAGTCATCAGTTATAATCCACTGAACAAAACAGGAAGTAAGTCCCTACTGATATGATAAATCACTGTACAAACCAATAATTTGATGAGGAATGGAATCTTTTTTTTTGGTTCATCTTTTTTTAATTTGTTCTAATTAGTCATACATAATGGTAGAATATATTTTGACACATCATAAATGGAGTATAACTTGGGATTGGGGTTGGGGCTGTAGCTCAGTGGCAGAGTGCTTGCCTAGCATGTGTGAGGCACTGGGTTCAATCCTCAGCGCTACATAAATATAAATAAATAAAATAAAAGAATTCTGTCCAGCTACAACCACACACAAAATAAATAAACAAACATAAATAAAGAGAGTATAACTTTTCATTCTTCTGGTTGTACATGACGTAGAGTCACACAGGTCGTGTAAATCATATATGCACATAGGGTAATAATGTCCGATTCATTCTACTATCATTCCTACTCCCATACTCCCTCCCCTCCCTTCACTCCTCTCTGTCTAATCCAAAGTACCTGTAGGTGGTCGAGTGCCCCTGAGTTCAATCCTCAGTACCAAAAAACAAACAAACAAACAAAAAAACCCAAAGTACCTCTAGGGAATATAACCTTTACATAGTTTTAACATACTACCCCAAAAATAAAGAGAAAAAGAGTTTCTTTGCAGGAGGGAGGTCCAGCAGATACCAACTTAATGAAGTGACCAAGTAGTAGGGTAAAATAAATCATCTACCTTCAGATAAAAACAAAGTTTCACTTCTTTTTCTTTCTTTCTTTCTTTTTTTGGTACTAGAGATTTAACCCAGGGGTGCTTTACCACTGAGTTACATCTCCAGCTTTTAAAATTTTGAAACAAGGTCTCACTAAGTTGCTTAGGGCCTTGTAAATTGCTGAGGCTGGCTCCAAACTTGTGATCCTCTTGCCTCGGCCTCCTGAGTCTCTGGGATTACAGGCATTGCACTACCATGCCTGGCACAAAGTTTCACTTTTGCCAAAAATGCAAACGTGAATCTCGTAATAGGAACCATCAGATTAACACCAACTAAGGAACACTACAAAATAACTGGCCTGTATTCTTCAAAAGTACAAGGTTATGGGAGTCAAAGAGCAAGCTGGATTCTGACCAAGGAAGATCAAAGAAATATGACAACTAAATGTAACACATAATTCTATATTGGCTATCTTTGTTGTAAAAAAACAATTATGGTCAATTCATGAAACTTAAAGAGGTCTGACTGCAACATGTATCAAAGTTAATTTCCTAAAATAAAAAAATTACTTTCCTGATTTTGAAAGTTGTTTTGTGATTATGTTTATAGAAAATGATAAACAACTTACTCTCAAATGATTGTAGAAATGGTATTTTCCATATTTGCTATGAGAAACAGATAATAAGGGCATAGCAGTTATGACTTTACATATACATATATATTTGACAACTAGGAAGAAATGAATAAATTCCCTGAAAACTTAACTAAATAACTAGATTAAATGCAAAATCTGAAGACCTTTTTATCTATTAAAGAAATTGAACTCATAGTAAAAAAACCTTCCAACTAGAAAACTCCAGGCCCAAACAGTTTACTTATGAATTCTATCAGACATTCAAGGAAGGAGTAATACCAATTACACTTGTATGTTCTTTCAGAACATACAAGAGAGAATAACATTTAAGCCTTACGAGGCCAACATAATCATGATACGAGAAATTACAAACATTATAAAAAAGTAAACTATAAAAGCTATAAAGACCAGAAAGAAAGGTAAAATCCTTCATGAATAGGGGGAAAAAAGAAAAAAATTATACCACCTAGATTCAAGATTTACCATAGAACTATACTAATCATGACTGTGTGATAATAGCCTAGAGAAACTCAAATAAGTCATTGGAACTGAACAAACAGTCCAGAAATGGACGACCATTTTAAAGTCACTTAAGTCTTTTATGGAAAGTATATTGGGGAAAGTATATTGGGGAGTGGAAAATCTTTCCAATAAATGGTTCTTAAACTGTTTACTAACCATATGGTAAACAAACAAAAAGAAATTCAATCTCTAACTCACAACATACACAACCATTAATTTAAGATGGATCTTAGACGTAAGTATGAAAGCTAAAATTATAAAGTTCCTAGAAGAAAACAAAAACATCTTCATGTCCTAGAGTTGAAGCAGAAAAAGATCTCCTAGGTAAGTCACAGAAAGCATGAGTATTAAAAAAAAGGCATGTGTCTTTAAAAGAACCTATGATCAGAATATATAACTCATTGATAAAAAAATTCAATAGAAAATAGGCAAAAAGCAAATAAAACCTTGAAGACATTTTTAAAGAAAAATATAGGAATGCCAAGAAATAAACACACACACACACACACACACACACACATACATACACACACTATTGATTAACATCAGTAGCACGAGGAAGAAGGGCTTTAAAATGAGATACAACTACATACATCTGGATGACTAAAATCAAAATGACACCACGAAAACACTGGTGAGAATGAGGATCAAATGGTACTTTCATACTTTGTTGGTGAAAGTATAAAACAGTACAATCTCTTTGGAAAACAAACTGTTACATTAAAAAATGGGAAAATCTCAAAGACACAATGCTGAATGAAAGAAGTTTTATACACAAAAGCACATATGTATGATTCCATTTATATGAAGTCCTAGATCAGGTGAAACCTATCTATACCAAAATAATTAGACCAACAGCTGCCTCTGAAAGGAGGAAGGGTGGAATTTACTGGGAACCGATATGAGGCAATGCTCTAAAAAATGATGGAGATACTGTATATCTTTTCTTTTTGGTACTGGAGATTGAACTCAGGGGCCACATCCCCAGCCCTATTTTGTGTTTTATGTAGAGACAGGGTCTCACTGAGTTGCTTAGTGCCTCGCCGTTGCTGAGGCTGGTTTTGAACTTGCGATTCTCCTGTCTCAGCCTCCCTAAGTGCTGGGATTACAGGCTTGCGCCACCACGCCCGGCTGATACTGTATATCTTAATAGAGTGTAGGCATTTGTTAAATCTGGCTCAATTGTACACTTAAGATGTAAGCAAATGTCTATGTAAACTCTACCTCAAAACAAATATCAGATTCAATTGAGTTCATGCAAATGTGTTCAAGGAGTAAGATTATTAATGCCTGTAATTTCTTTAGAAATGCATTTAAGAAGTTGACTGATGGAGGGCTGAGGTTGTACAGTGGTAGAGTGCTTGCCTAGCACCACATAAAAATAAATAAAAGGTACTGTGTCCACCTACAACTAAAATATTGAAGAAAAAAAAAAAGAAGTTGACTGATGGGTGTGTTTAGGGGAGATATATATTTGGTAAAGCAATTACAGTAACTTTACTGTAAATTTGAATTTTCCATAAAAAAACACTTTTGTGTAAACACACAAATATCACAAAGAGGTAGTATAATGTTTCGTAAATTTCATAATTTCTAAAAGAGAATGTGACCTATGCCCTTTAACAATGTCAATTACTATAATACAGTAAATGACTCACATGTCTTCTATTGTTTTGGGATTTTTTGTTTGTTTGTTTTTGGTACTGGGGATTGAACCCAGGGGCATTTTATCACGGAGTTATATCGCCAGCTCTTTTTTTATCAAAAGATGGGGCCTCACTCAGTTGCTGAGGCTGGCCTCAAACGTGATCCTCCTGCCTCAGCCTCCCAAGTTGCTGGATTACAAGTTGTGCACCACTGCATCCAGCTCAGGTGTCTTTCCCTGTAATACTATTCAATTTATGCAGCTCGAAAAAGGTAAAATGAAAAGATTAAAATAAAAAACTCTAATTACTTTTCCTTAAAAAATGTTATTTTTCAGGGCTGCAGTTGTAGCTCAGTGGTAGAGAGCTTGTCTAGCATGTGTGAGGTATTGGGTTCAATCCTCAGCACCACATAAAAATAAAATAAGGTATTGTGTCCATCTACAACTAAAAAAATAAACAAAAATAAAAATAAATTTAAAAATGCTATTTTTCAAAAATTTTAGCACTATATAAAATTTCTTTAAAATAGTAATTAGCAGCTAAAAAGTATATGAAAAATTTTTTCAATTAACCTTTATTGCAACTTAGTACTATACTCTGAAGGGAATATAACTAGTTCAGGTAATAATATCTCATAAATTTCAATTCTCAGATGTTCTGTAAATTATACATAGCATATGTAAATTCACTTTACCAAGGTATTAATGTGTGTGTGTGTGTGTACGCCTGTGGCCTAGGGATTGAACCCAGAGCCTCATGCATGCCAGGCAAGTGCTCTATCAAACAGATCAAATTTTAAAAATGGTAATAACATCCTAAAATGATTTCCCTTTTTTATTTTTATTTATTTAATTTGGTACTAGGGATTGAACCCAGGGATGCTCAACCACGGAGATACATTCCCCATCCCTTTTTATTTTGAGACAGGGTCTTACTAAGTTGTTTAGGATTTCGCTGTGTTATTAAAGCTGCAATCCACCTGCTTCAGCCTCTCGAGTTGCTGGGATTATAGGCATGCACCACCAGGCCTGGCTTGATTGCCCTTTTTATATCATTATAGTGAACTGAGTCATTTTTTGGGCTTTCTATGTAACCAAATATCTTTAGTGACTAACAAAGGAAAAATAATCAAGTAGAGATTCTAAAAGATTAGAAAGAAAAATTTTTTTTCTACTTCAAAAGAAAGACAACATTTCTTGGTCATAAAAGGAAATTAACAAAAAACTATAAATTAAAGAGTTTTAATAGCCAAGGACAGCAAGAATCCTAACAGAAACAACAAGAAAAAGACACTTAATAGGGAAGTACTCTGCTGACCTGGTAACAAGTAATACAGTCCAAACAATTTAAATATTTTTAAATATGGTTTTTAAAAGCTTACCCTTTCTGCTTCAAAGGTAATTCAAGTTTAAATATAGTAGCATCATTTACAACTGCTTTATATGCCTGCAAAAAATAATTTGAAATGGAATATGAGCATTGTTTTAAAAATCTGAGTAAACAGATAAATTAATACACTTTAACAAACATATAGAAATACAAGTCAGTTAAAAAAAAACGACTTAGCCTTTTTAAAATACCTTTATTTTATTTATTTTTGTGTAGTGCTAAGGATTGAACCCTGTGCCTCACATGTTCAAGGCAAGCGTTCTACCACTGAGCCACAACCCCAGCCCAAGTCAAGTATGTTTTGTTTTGTTATGGTGCCAAGGAAAGAATGGAAAGACTCACTGATTTACAACTCCAGCCCAGTTTTTCCTTGTTTTAGTTTGGCTTTTTTTGTGGTAGTTGGAATTGAACCCAGAGCCTCTCCCATGCTAAGTAAGCACTCTACTTCTGAAGTACACCCCAGCCCCTAGCCTGATTTTTACTTTTTATAGTATGTCTGCTCTCACAGAATATGTTTACAAAGACTCTGGCAGGCACTTTGGCATGCTATAAACTATGAACATTTTCAAGTGAGGTGTTAAAGATGTCGGATAAATACACTGTTTTCTCTTATCCATTCAGTTTTCTATAAACATTTTTGTACCATTTCCTTTCTCCTCCAAACTCCAATAGTTTCTTCTTCATGTACACTCTCAACACATGATGTAGCTTCCTGTTTTACTGATAAAACAATCAGAATTTCCTCTTTTCACTCCTGAATTTTCCCTCTCCATTGTTCCTGTAGTCTTAGCATATTGCATACTGTTATGATCAATCCCTAGATAATTATTAAATTTTTACCATCTCTAATTTCTTTCCTGCATTTTTAAGATTTTTTAATTTTTTGGTACCAGGGACTGAACCCAGAGGTACTTGACCACTGAGCCACATTCCCAGCCCTGTTTTTTTTTGAGACAGGGTCTCACTAAGTTGCTAAGGTCGACTTTGAACTTGCAATCCTTCTGCCTCAGAAGCTGAGCTGCTGGGATTACAGGTGTGCACCACCACACCAGGCTTTCTTTTCTGCATTCTTATTAAAAACCACTCTAGGGGCTGGGATTGTGGCTCAGTGGTAGAATGCTTGCCTTGCATGTGTGAGGCCCTGGGTTCGATCCTCAGCGCGACATACAAAGCAATAAAATAAAGACATTGTGTCCATCTACAACTAAAAAAATATTTAACAACAACAACAACAACAACAATAAAACCACTCTAATCAGGATTTCAGACCATCAGTACATCCAACTACTGTTGTAAAAGTCACTTACAACTTCAATGTTGATGAAGACAATGATAAACAACTCCCATTAATCCTATCTATCAGCAGCATTTTAAAACAGCATGTTACACCTTTTTTCTACCTGTTTTCCAGCACACCACATTCTCCTGGTCATTCTCTTCCCTCCTGCACAAATGATGGTTCTTCATTTTTCTAACAACTAAATATCAGAATGCTATATTCTCTTTTTTTTTTTTAATATTTTTTTAGTTATACATGGACACAGTGATCTTTTATTTTTGTTTACTTATTTTTATGTGGTGCTGAGGATCAAACCCAGTGCCTCACATGTGCGAGGCAAGCGCTTTGCCACTGAGCCACAACCTCAGCCCGCCATATTCTCTTTTCAATCTTCACTCATTACTTTGGTGACTGTAGGCAGTACTAGTGCTTTTTAAAATCGCTTACATATTGAAGCTGCCAAAAATTATTTTTCCAACCTTGGTCTCTCCCTTAAACTCAAAATTTCCACATGGATGCTTAACAGACATTTCAAAGTTAATTTGTTCAAAACGAACTTTCTGATTCTTCTGCAACCATTTCCCCAAAACTTGTTTCTCCAAAAGTCTTACCCATCATATTACACATATTTTTATAAATATTCAGATTCATGAATCTGAATGCCATTCTTGAATGGTCTCTATCACATTACAATTCAATTCATTAGCAAGTCCTGTAGAGTCTTTTATCATAATATAATCTGAATCCCAGGAATCCCTCTTCTGGGAATATATTCAAAGGAAATAAAATCACCACCTTATAAAGATATCTGTATTCCTTTGTTATTTGGAGCATTATTCACAATTGCCAAGAGATAAAAACAACCAACCTAAGTGCCCACTGATGAATAAATGGATAAAGAAACTATGGTACATATATAAAATGGAATATTATTTAGCCCTAAAAGAATGACATCTTACCATTTGCTACAATATCAGCAAACCTGGAAAATATATGCTAAATGAAATAAGACAAAGAAAAAATATTGCATAATCTCATATTCCTATATATGGAATAAAAATAAATTAAAAAATACAGAGGTACAGAATAAAACAATGGTTACCAGAGATGGGAGTGGAGGGTAGAGCAGGGAGGAAATGGGGAGATATAGGTCAGAGGATACAAAGCAATGGATATGTAGAATGAACAAGTTTAGAGACCTAATAATGTAGAACATCAGGATTACAACTAATAACATATTACTGTATATGGGACTCATGCTAATGGGTTAATTTTAGCTGCTTTTGCTACGAAAAATTTAAAGCATGTGACACAGTGGGTGTTAACTAACTTCACTCCAGTAACTTTTTACTGTCTATATGTAGTCCATAATGTCATGTTGTATAACTTAAAAAACTTTAAAAAATGAGAGGCAAGAAGGGAGGGAGAAAGAGGAAGGATGGAAGGAAAGAGACATTAAATTTGAGAACACAGTAGGATGTTAGAGTTAGCTAGCAAGATGACAATGGCGTGGCATAACATCAGTGTGGGTGAAGATTAGTACTCCAAGAACATGATTTAAAGAGAAAGAGTTCATGTGCTGGGGCGAAGGGAGGTCAGCCAAAGCATCTCTGAGAAGTCACTTCTAGAAGCTATTGTCACTTTTATCTTTCAATCCCAAGCCACACAGCTAGTGAAACACATTTTGCCAAGCCTTTTTGATATTCCTCAGACTCTTTCCACTGTTAATATTTGTATCCATAATTTAAATGTGTTTTTTCTAAAACTGGAAATATGTGCAGCATGTGCAAATAGCAGGTTAGAAATGCCAGGGAACTGACACTTTCTGAGTGGGGTAATCTGAGCCGTTTTTAATAATTTCACAAAGTTTTCCTGTAGGATTAAGCGATAGCAGCTCATTGTAGATATGACTTAAGAATAAATTGTGTTGACTACAGTTCCTTCTATCACCTTTTCTGTTTTCACCTGTGCTCCCTCAATTTCCCAAATAAATTACTTGCATTAAAAAATTGTATAACCACTTTTGACCACCTCTGCCATCACTCTAATTCTCCACCATCCCTTATTTGAGTAATTTAAATATATTCTATCTCATGTTCTTGCTGCTTCTCTGGACTTCTTCACTTTTTTCCGCCAGTAGTCCTGTTAATGTGTAAGCCAAGTCCTACTACTCTGTTCAAAATCTTTCAATGACTTCCCATCCCACTCACAATAAAAACCAAACTCCTTACCATAGCTCAGAGTCTTACATAATCTGGCTTCCCATGAGGCTTCATTTCCCACTGTTCCTCTCTTCACTCCATCTACTCTGGCCACAGTGACCTCTTTTGCTGTTCCTGGATTATGACAGGTTAGTTTCTTGCCTTAAAGCCCTCATATCTGCTGTTTAATCTGGCTGTAACACTTGCCCCTTGGATGGTCACATGACTTATTCCTTTCAGTCTCAATTTAAAGCTCACCACAAAAGCCTTTGTAGAGTACTCAATTTAAGACTTCAAACTACCTCATCACCTCCATATTCCATTAATTACTTCCTTAATTATGTTCGTAATTATCTTAAAAAGTGAGGAAACAAGTCTACCAGAGAAAGCTGGTTGTCTTTTCAGAGTCATAGGAAAAAAGTCAAAATTGGGAAGTAATAAAAGGTAGTTAAGAGGGAACAAAACTAATCGCAATTTCTCATGATAGGCTTATGACATTTAAAAAGAACTCTCAGAACAATAGATGTTTCATTATCTTTGCTCCATGCTAGTGAGGATGGGAAAAGCTGGTACATTATGCAAATGCTTCCCTGGGAAGCAAAGATAAATGTGGCATTACTCTGGAAGGAGTCCTACAGAGAACAGAGATGGAAGAATCAACTCTACATGCAATGAGCTGTGGAGAGAGGTGGGGTACACCAAAGAAGTTCCAGAGGATGTATACACTGAGCGAGTCTTTGAAAGGATGAATAGGAATTCAATAATCAGCAGTATTCAAAAACAGGAGAACATTCCTGGGAAAAATGAAGAAGAGAATAATTTTCTAGCTAAATTCTTGTTCACAAAGGTATCCAATACTTACAAAAAATTACTAAACCAAATATAATAAATACATTGTGTTCACTGAAGAAAAAATAGAATTGCTAGGTTTTTAGTTTGAGATTTAATAGCATGAAGATTACTGCCAGGCACAGTGGTGCACACCTGTAATCTCAGCAGCTTGGGAGGCTGAGGGATGCCGAGGCAGAAGGATCATAAGTTCAAAGCCGGCCTCAACAACTAACTTAGTGAGGTCCTGAGCAACTTAGTGAGATTCTGTCTCAAAATAAAAATTTTAAAACAAGAGGGTGGTGCTGAGATATGGCTCAGTGGTTAAGTATCCTTGGGTTCAATCCCTGATAATAAGAGACAAAACAAAACAGTAATTATAACAGAAACACTTTTAATTACAAATGTCAATATACAGAAATATATACCTTATCTCTTGCAGTAAGAAATCGTGGATCATCTTGGAAAGCTTCTTTAACAAGTTTACTAAATCTATTGAATAGTGTAAGCAATTGTTCAACATATTTCTCAGAGTCCTGAAAACAAAATATTTTACATTTAACTGAGTTTCTGAAAATTTTAGTTATTCATACTAGTTGTACAAAATAATGGGATTCACTGTGACATTTTCGTACATGCATATATTGTACATTGTTCACGTCCCTCTATCCTTTGTCTACTCTTTCCCCAACTTCTTTCCCTTCCTGATTTCTCTAGTCCTTTCCCAGTCCTTAAGTCTCTCTTCTACTTTCTGATCATCTTTTTTAAATTGAGTTTTAAAAGGAAAATAATACAAAATTGAGAAAATATATTTGTAGGAGCACTCTCCTACAAATATAAGACTACATAGCCTTAAAACTAGAGAAATTTTTTTCTTAAAAATAAAATTAAAAGGTGTTCCAATATTACTATTTTGTCATTTCAATTATTGTTTTAAATACCTGATCCTGCATTTAAAAAATAATCTTGATATACATCCATCATTGCCACTGGAGAAAAACTTACAGTAGTAATAGTTTCAGCAGCTGCTACCATATCTGCCAAGCCAGCACTAATGATATGTTCCTCCAAGTCTTTCAACATTGGCTCTATCCCATTAGGAACTTTGTCCATCAATGAAAACATTAAATGTAACTCTGAAAGGACAAAACACACTCATGTAATCATTTTATCCACTAGAATAAATTTTCTCCCTAATTTATATCATTTAACACCTGTAGTAGTAAGAATTTGAAGAGCTATTAGTTGAAAGTTTATAAAGTTAATGGTATTCTATGAGTACAATTAGTTTAGGAGTTGTAACTATAACTTCCTGATCTACCTTCTCAGTTTGACAAAAATTATTTTTAAAAAAATCTAATTAAACATTATAACCCTATGTACATATTTAACTGTATGACTGGTGTGATTCTATATCATGTACAACCAGAAGAATGCAAAATTATACCCATTATATATGATGTATCCAAGTACATTCTACTATCATGTATAACCAAAACAAATAAAAAATTTAAAAAATCTAATTAAAAGTGATCACAAACTGTAAAACCCAATTCTATTTGACCTCCAATGAGATAAAAACAATTTTTTTTTTTTTTGGTGATGCTAGGAATTGAACTCAGGGTTTCACACATGCTAGGCAAGGACTTTACCACTGAGCCACATCCCCAGCCTGAGATAAAATATTTTTTATTCTATAAAGTACAAAAGTTTGCACAGAAGACTAGTACATTTCATAAAGTAGTTGAATATTACATATATAGACACATCATTAAAAGGTTAAAAATTATGAGTAGTAATAATTATAAAAGAAACTATAATAGAGATAATATAAAACTATTCATAATTTTTCAGTTTACAAACATTTTTTCCTATGTTATATATAATTTAGTTGACATTCACAAAAACCTTACTTCACAGTATTGATTAACACTAAGTATATCCTTTGTCATACAGAGTCCAACATAGATCACACCTAACTTTACTTACATTGGCATATATAATTCAAACATCTCACTTGTGCCAATGAGCAGCTTTCTCCCCATCCCCCAGAGGCTCTCTATCACTGAGCTACATCCTGCCTTTTTACTTTTTTGAGACAGGGTCTCACTAAATTGCCAAATTTGGTCTCAAACATGAGATCCTCCTGTCTCAGCCTCTCAAGTAGCTGGGATCATATAGGCATGTGCCACAGTGCCTAGCTAAAATACATACTTTAAATGCAACTAAAGATTAAATGGGACCTTGCAGTTAGACACAATAAAATCTAAAGAATATATCAAAATGTTAAAAGTAATTCTCTAAGGGTAACAAGGATATGAGCAATTTTTTTTTCATTTTATTAAAATACTTGCTGCCTCCCAAAATACCTTTTTTAAAAAAAAATCTTTCAATTTGGGGGGTAAGAAAATAAAAATTACTAACATGGAGTGTTTCATTACTTTCTAAAAATATTTACTGCAAGGGTCCACACAAAAGTCAAATACCTAGTCCTATCGTATACTATATATTTACAACTTAAATTGGTCTTTAAATGCAGAGTTTTACTTTTAAGAAAAAAAATAGAAATTCACCACATACATCTAAAGAGAGAAAATGCTTACAACTGAAATTTGTAAACTCCTTAATAGTCTTAAATATTTTATCATTTTCTTTAAGCACAAGTTACACCAAATACGCCTATGTGTAAAAGAATAATCTAACAGCAATTTATTTAGTGAGCTGCTTCAAAGATATTTTTCAAAGACTGACAATCTTATGTGATGTTTTACCTACTTTCAGTTTCATTTCGCTTGATCATGCCTTGGCACTCCGCTAAGATAGTCTCTTTAAATGATGTCACCAGGGCATTTACACAGCATTCCATGAGCTGAAACACAGCAAAAATTAGTCATGGCTACTCTAATCTTCATAGCACGAATCTATTCCAATTCACAAAATAAATTATATTATTCAACAGAAAAAAATTAAGTATACTCAAAGTAGATTTTACTTACCTTTACTATATGATTATTGAGGATGGATACTTTATTCTAGTTTATCAAAGTATATTTATAAGAATAAAGCTACAGAACTTAGGTTGTCTTTAGAAATTTTAACAGAAGTCTCCAAGGAGGGGAGAAAAAACTAAAAATATACAAAAACAAAATAATAAAACAAACTTTGATTAACTCATCTTATCTGGAGAGAAGTTGTACTAGAATTAGATTCTAAAATATAAAGACATTCACTTAACAAACTATTACTGGATACCAACCACATGCACCAAAGAAATGTTTAGAAGACAAAGAGGAGCAAGATATAACCCCTGTTCTAGAAGAGATCACTACCTAATTGAAGGTGAAGAGGAAAACCTAAACTGCTCCTACAGGATGATATCTAAACTGGATCTTGAAAAATGAGTAAAAGTCCTAAAATGAATTGAGAATTCTAGAAATAATAAGAAAGTGGACAAGGCAGGGAAGACACAGTATAAGAGAAGTCCGGAAAGGAGAGAGGGAGCCACAATATGAATAAAAACCTATGGTTTGGGATTTTAGTCTATAGCTAGGAAAGAAAGAACCAAGAAAGTTTTAAATAGGATAAAAGTAATGAGATTCTCATCTCCTTAAGTTACTGTTACAGATCAGTATAACAGGAGGAAGACAGGTGGTATGGAGTGGGCAATAGGGAGTCTGGCAAAAGAAGACTGTTGAAATACTTCAAGTAAGATGGCGAGCGTCTAGAGTTCTCAGCAGCCATTGGGGAAAATCTCCTAAAGGGAGAAAAAGATTTCCACACTATCTTTGCTTCCTTGTTTTTATGCAATTATTCAATTCACTCCTCTTGCAGGGATCAAATAAAATAGGTTGTGAGTTCTGAAGTAAGATACATTAAAGCTGATATATCTCTTCTGAAAAACAGATAATCTATCTGTATTAAGGGGGTAATTATTTGTGTCTTAAAATCTTTTGTTAAAAATTCCTTTTGAAATTGATGTAATGCTGATAATTACTTAATCTGAATTTAAATGAGTTGTAATTATACTATTCTTCTTATTTTTAAAAAAGTTTTAAAATTTCCTTTAATAAAAAAGCTTTCCTCCAAGTCTCTCTAATCCATGTCATTTCTGTCCTACCAAAAAATACAGACTTTAAGTGGTTCAGAAATTCTTGCCTTGAAAGGTGGGAAGCTCTACTCCATTCTATATTAGCTCTGGAATATGCAAAAGTAAACACTACTACCCTTCTGCAGCAAAACCTGAATGAAAATGGGCAAAGTTAACTGTAACTAGTGAAGGACAAAGAAAAAACATAGTAAGGTTTAGGCCCCAGTTACTGATCTGTTTTCTATTTCACTGAAAACTTTCACCTTGAACATCATCCTAGTAAGTCCAAATTTTTCAGATTCCAAAAATCTTAACCATTGTTTCAAACTGTTTGCTGTGAAATCAGTCTTTTTTTTTTTTTTTTTTTTTTTGTATATGTGTGTGGTGGTGGAATTAGGAATTGGCCCACAGCCTGGCACATGCTAGGCAAGCACTCTACCACTGACCTATACCCCCAGCCCTTTTTATTCATTCATTTTTTAGAGATAGGGTCTTACTAAGTTGCCCAGGCTGGCCTTGAACTTGTGATCCTCTTGCCTCAGCCTCCTCACAAAAGAAATACAAACAGTGCCTCAGAAGTATGCCACTATGCCCAGCATGAAATCAGTTTCAATGGCTGTAACCAGTTTATTTACTTTTGTTATTAAATGACATGGAACAGAAAAAAATAGAACACATCACACATTGTAACAATGTTATTTTATGAAACTTTTGTTTCAGATATGTGCAAAGAAACATAGAACACTAAGATGGAGTACAAAATGTCTTATTGAAGTACAACATGTATTTCTTATTGTAGGTTATAATGAGGATTCAAAGACTAAACTGACAAAATAATTGAAGAAAACTATAGAACTTGGTAATTGCTTCGATGAAAGGCATTAGGGTAATAAAAGATGTTGAAGTAGTTTTCAGCTTGAGAGGTTAAATAATTATTACAGGTAGCTTTAAGAGTGCTTACTCTATAGTAGGCATAAGGCTAAATGCTTTACATCTATTATTTAATTTAATAACTATGACCACCTTATGGAGCAGCTATTTAATTTATGTAGACACAGGCTTAGAATGGCTAAAGAACTTGCAAACTTTACACAGTTCATAAGGACTTGAGCTATAATTTGAGGCTGAGTATGCAAGAAAAGCCTTCAACTTTTTTAACTACCTCAATAGAGTATATATGTACTTAATAATGCCTACAAGTTCAGAACTAAGTGTTACAAGGAATACAGAAGTATAAAACATGGTTCATAGCCTCTATGATCCTACAATCTAGTTGGGAACATATAATTTGGGGAGGCTAGATGGGTACTGGGGATTGAACTCAGGGCCTTGGATGCTAGGCAAGTACTCTACCACTGAGTTACATTGTCAGTTGAGGAAAATATGATTACATACCTAAAAACATGTGCATGCTTCACATGTACTGATGAAAAGAAATTCAATTTCACTAACAAGCAAAGAAGCAGAAATAAATACATTATCATTACACCACAAATTCACAAGGACAGAGACTATATAGTCTATCCATAGCTACATAGTCATGGCCTTGCAAATGGTTGGTGCTTGATAAATAGCACAACAAAACAGTCTATAATTTGCTACTAAATCTAGTGTAGAAACAGCAGATACTGTAGGGATTCAAGAGGAAACTGGTGAAGGCTAAAGAATCTGGGCTACTTTATTACAAGTAGGTTATAAAGATACTTGTAAGGATTTGGAAAGGCAGAAGGAAAGTACAACAAAATTAACATGAGTCTAAGAAAAATAATAAATAGAATGAGTTCTATCAATGAGCAAATATTTCTCATTGGGTACAGTGATTCTTGCTGGACAGAATTAAGTCAGAAAAATAGGTTAGGGCCAAATTCTGAAGAGTCTTGAAAATCAGGGATAGGAAATGATACTCTGGTTTCTAAACAAAGAAGTAAAATGATGAAAATGATGTTAATGAAAGATCAGTCTGAACTCAAAAGAAGTACAAATGGTCAATAAGAATAAATATGCCCAGCCTTATTAGCTGTTTTTAAATGCACATAAAATATTTTTAAATCTATGATGCTGGGAGATTGGCAAAAATTAATAGACTGACAAAACTCTGATGAACAGATATATGGATAAAGATATACACTCTTGATGGGAGTAAGAAAGCATTCTGGCATTACATAGAAATTTATAAATGGTGATACTCTCTGTTCAGTAATCTCATTTTCAGGAGATTCCATTCTAAAAGAATGCCAAGTATGAGGAAAGATGCATGTATATAGATATTAAAAAGAAATAGGTACATAAAGATATTCTATATTTCTTTCTTAAGAAATAAATTATAAACAATGAAAATTGCCATTATTTAAGTATATTACAGTGCAGGCTGTTGTAGAATTGTGTGGCGTAAAAATGCACAATGTCATAAATGTCTGTTAAAATGCTAGAACACAGGAAGGAAGGGAGGGAAGGAGAATGGGTGGGTGGATTATAGAGGGAAGAAAATAAGGAAAAAGAAAGAAAAGAAAAAGCATAAACCAAACAAGTATGACACAATGATATTACCGGTTGAATCTGGAGGCTGGGTATGGGTGGATAAGGCTCACTATACCGTTTTATCCCCTATGTAAATTATCTGAAAATTTTCACAACAAAGCTGTTTTGTTTAAACATAGCATAATTATGGTGTAGATTCCTGTGTATTGAAAAATCCTTCAGAAGACTATTTTATCTAGGCAAAAAGAAGAAAGGGAAACTACTAGACAGAGTTCTCTCATTTCAAATAAATCTTGTCCTGAAGAGGGTTGGTTCCTTGAATTAAATGCTTCAAGGTCACAGAACACGTTAATCCTCTTTTGTATTTCTTCCCCACCATTTTCCAAATTGCTATATACATAGACTCAAACCTAAATATATACTTGTTATTGGAAAAACACATCTTGCATGGAAAGGATAGTGATAAACCATCTCTCTCACCTTGTATTCCCTTTCTGTCTCCTTTTGCTAGCTTCGGTGAAGAAAAAACCTTTTTGCCATATGCCATCAATTCCTGTACTTGTTTGCCTGAGATGAGCACAACTTCTAAATCCATAGCAATCTCTCCCCAGAGGTCTGCAAGGTGAAACACTTTAACTATCAATGTGCTTGATGTTTTACTCTCTGCTACAGCAAGACTTATAAACTCTTCAAAGATGTGCCATAAACGCAGCAGGCACTCAATAACTATTTGTTAAATGAACGAATTCACGGTCTTTGAAGATGAAAGGTAAGTAGGCTATGTGATATGGTAGATTCTTCTTTTAGTGGTATTCAGTTTGCACAATTAATTCTATTTCATTGAAATTTAATAAAAAGCAACAAGAACAGTTCTGATTATCATTAGTTATAGAAGTCTTTGTGAATAATAATTTGCTTTGCCTCAGCTATAAAACTGAACTTAAAATTGAGTTGAGCTAAAAATTATCTTAGTTTTTTCTACTTTAAAGTTCTACCGTCATCAGGCCCTTAGCAATACAAGGATATCTGTACCATATTCAAGCGTTTATTTATTCTATATGTGTTAGGCTTCAGTTAAAATTCGTTTCTCTTGACCTTTCTACCTTGGTTGAGATTCTTTGTCTATCAATGTAACTGGTGGTACTTGTTTCATTTCTAAACTATTTATAAAAATAACCCTTTATATTGAGCAATGAAGAACTTTAAAAAAAATATTGTTAGTTGCAGATGGACACTATGTCTTTATTCATTTATTTTTATGTGATGCTGAGGATCGAACCCAGTGCCTCAAATGTGCTAGACAAGCATTCTACCACTGAGCCACAACTCCAGCCCTCTTCTTGACTTCTTGGATACTACCCTTAACATAACAAAATACTGAAGGTTAAGTATTTATTTTAATATAATAATTTATAATTTGTGACCTAATTGTTTATTCAATTTTTTTTGTACCAGGTATTGAACCGAGGCGTGTGTTACCACTGAGCCACATCCCTAGTCCTTTTTATTTTTAATTTTGAGACAGGGTCTCACTAAGTCGTAGACGCCAGCTTTGAACTTGTGATGCTCCTGCCTCAGCCTCCTGAGTCGCTGGGATTACAGGTGTGTGCCACTGTACCCAATACTTATTCAGTTTTTAAAGTCAGTTTTGCATAGGTAAGATAGTGAAATAGTTTCTCCTCTTAGAATTGGTAAGCAATTTTCTTCAAAGTAGAATCTAATAATATGAGCTATCATTCAGGCTCAGTGTTACATGTTTAATATATCATGTATTTTAATTCTGACAAGAATTGGTATTATTCCATTTTATAGTTATGAAAACAGGGATACAAAGGTTGAATAATTTGCCAAAGCACAGATAGCTATAAAATAATAAGAGCGGAAATCTTTTTTTTTGGGTACCGGGGATTGAAATCAGGGGTACTTGACCACTGGGTCACATTCCCAGCCCTATTTTGTGTTTTATGTAGAGACAGGGTCTGAGTTACTCGCCATTGCTGAGGCTGGCTTTGAACTCATGATTCTCCTATCTCAGCCTCCCAAAGTGCTGGGATTACAGGAGTGAGCCAACATGCCCAGCTTCAAATCTTCATCTGATTTTAACATATGTGCTCTTAGCCACTATAGTACACTGCCTCCCTATCTGTGCCCTGGTTACTCTGAAGAGATGAAAGCTTACACTAACAATTCACTTTTTCATTACATACTATATAAACCATTCATTTGATTTTGGTGTAACTATAAGGATAGGGACTAGATCTATCTTATCGTTCCCAAATAACACAAGGCCTGGCACTATAAGTTCATAATAAATTCTAACTGAATGCCTTTAGGAAATAACAAGGTATGAATGACCATCACCTAAAAACTAACAACCACAAATTTTAAAAGTCATTTTGGTTAAATTTTTTTCTCTTTTTTGAAGTTGTGTTACATTTTGCTGCCAATATGCCTGTTCAGCAGCACAGCTCTAAGGTCTCTTAAGCTTGTTTTACTAATATACCACTGCTCATTTGTTATAGACTCACCTGATGATAATCAAGTTTATCAGAATTGTGTGTAAAACTGGATCTGAGAAAGGCGTAGGTGGCTATCCCTTAAGTAAAAGTTAACAGTGGTACTTCTAAATATCCAGTGCAACACATAGGTGCTCACAACTCTTGGATTACTTACTTCCTAGATTCTCCACTAAATTGCAAATAAATAGCTAAACTTGCTAAAAGGACTGTTCTCTGGATACATGAAGAACTACTATATTACATATACAAACAGACTCAGTATGCTTGCACACATGTGCAAAGACTCACACTTAAACACACAACATTTGATTCAAATTTGGGCACCTGACCCAAGCTGGGCCAATCAGAGCTGGACTAATTAAAACCAGGAAGAGAAGATTTATCACTTTGGATCACAAACTAGAAGGACAGATTGGTAGATTCCATGGTACCAACTTCAACAAAAAGCCTATCAAGTGTAAGAAATAATGAAGTAGACGAGCAGAAAAAGACATTCTAAAAAGTCCTGTCAGAGTTCCAAGTTTGCATTTTGCTGTTGGTTTTTCCCTTTTCCTTTGTAGTACTGGGGACTGAACGGCGAGGCACTAAGCAACTCAGTGAGACCCTGTCTCTACATAAAACAGAAAACAGGGCTGGGGATGTGACTCAGTGGTCGAGTGCCCCTGGTTCAATCTCCGGGTATCAAACAAAAAATTGGATTATGTCAAGGAAACACAAAGAAAAACGAACAACAAAATGAAACCTTGTAATTTTCACCCACATCCCTACAGAACATCATATTATAAGAAAAGAAGTCCAGTGGGAAAAGACTAGCTTGGAGCCAGGCAATTAAAGCCATAATTCATCAATACTATATAATGGTGAAGATGATGATTTTTCAATTATTTTTCAAACAGCATTATATAAGTAGGATGATTATTTACACATGCTCTCCTCTTCAAATTATTTTAAAAAGAATAAACAATCTGGCCAGGTGTAGTGGTGCACACCCATAATCCCAGCAGCTTGGGAGGCTAAGGCAGGAAGATTGCAAGTTTAAGGCCAGGCTCTAAAATTTAGTGAGGCCCTAAGCAACTTAGCAAGATTCTGTCTCAAAATAAAAATATAAAAAGGGCTGAGGATGTGGCTCAGTGATTAGGTGACCCTGGACTCAATTCCCACTACCACAATGAACAAACAAAAATAAAAATAATTCACAGCTTATCACATGCCTAAGGCTGAAAAGTTTTAGACTCTCCCCAAAATTCTAAGTTAAAATTCATTAGGATTCTTTAACTTCTTTTAATTAAATATTTAAAAACTGGCAGGCTCTCAAAATTCACTCACTCTACTCAGATTCATGCAATAACTCAGTCTTACATCTTTCAATCACCTTGCACCATCCTTCAAACCATTAAAATATCTGTTCATTTGTTCTTCAAAATGCCTTTTATATCCTTTCCTTTCTATTCCTTTGTCATCATGTATCTAGTTGGAAATACTATCATATCATTGAAGACAGCTAAAAGCAAATTTCTTACTCTCTAGACCCTGAGATACACTCTATGACAGATGAATCCTCCAGACATCACCAAATCAGTGACTCTCAAAACTATCAGACACACACTCCACAATCAATATTACACAGCAGATATTGAAATGAGTTATATCATTTCAGAAACACCCATACAATTCTCTAATTATAATATACAGGAAAAACCAAAGGAAAAAACTTTATAAAGAAGTCAATATGTATTTCAACTTGTAAATGCTTAGCAACAACTAAAGTAGAAATCATAAAGTAATCCAATACCTGAACCTATAAGCAGCATCAATGGGAATGTGAAAACTACAAATGAATTCCACCGGTGACTCAATGCCATGAGCAGTTTCACTGCTGCTGATATAAATTTCTTTCTTTTTTTCTTTTTTATTTTTTTAAGAATTAATATTTTATTCACCTAAAGATAACTCACAAGTTAAAGATAAGTATTTATGAGAGTCCTTAAACGCTGCTAGTAAAGTACAAACTGGTGTAACCACATTGGGAAAAGTTTAGAAGTACATCTCAAAACTGAAAATTGTATACCTTGTGACTAAACAGTTCTGTCCTTTGGAATTCTTGCACATAACTAACCAGAGTTAGGAATATGGAGATGCATGTTGCAGAACTGTGCATAACAATCAAACTCTGTAAACAACCAGATAATTCTAAGAGGACAATATAGAGCCATTAGAACAAATGTTTACAGTTATGTGGATGACTTTTAATAATCTAAAATTAAGACGTTTTTAAATATTTCTATCATAGAATAGCCCCCCCGGGGGGGTATTTCTTTCCTTTTTTTAAAAATTTATTAGTCTAATTAGTTATACATGACAGCAGAATGCATTTGATTCATTGTACACAAATGGAGCACAACTTTTCATTTTTCTGGTTGTACACAAAAAATTTCTAATAGTGAAAAAATTTTAAGATTACAAACAAAATATTCTTTCCTCAATTTATACAATAACATTATCCCTAGAAAAGAAGCACAGATTAATACCATGTAAAAAGATTTTTATTTGTAAATTAAACAAAATTAAGTTCTAGTTTCCATGAAGTATAAATGATATTTCCACTTAAATGAGTGGCTAGTGGGACATTTTAAAGTCATTTGGGCTGTGAGATAATTCTTGTTTATGGGGACACCATACTTTTTGAAAAGTAATGAAAAATCATTGTCCTCAGTATTATGTATGTACTGATGAATTACAAATTTGATTGCCTGACTCCAAGCTTTGTTAACACAGGACTGTGAGATACTTGACAATCAAAGATCTTTATTTGCACTCCTAGACCCCTATCCACTAACTATCCAATCATTTTAACAACCACAAATTGCCTCTGTAAATTTTTTTAATTAATTGTTGATAGACTTTTATTTTTTTCATTTATTTATATGTGTTGCTGACAGTGCCTCACACATGCTAGGCAAGCGCTCTACCACTGAGCTACAGTCCCAGCCCACCTCCATAAATTTTTATAATGTTCTCTGGAGGTAAATATTACCCTCACTGAAAACTTCCAACTTAGAGACTTCAATCCAAAGATTTTAGCCTAAAATTCAAAATGTCCTTTACAGTGAGATCAAAATCTACCTCCTACTTTTCTATACTCACTTTCACAATGTTCCAACATAGTCCAGGCTTGACAGAAAATAGTTTATTTTCTCACTACTCTAACCCTATCTTTTGCTTGCTTTCATGTTTATGATAAAGTGTCTAAAAAACACACAGCATAACTAACTTTGCACTGATTCATCTGTCAGAACCTGCTATACTAACCACAAGCAAAAGCAAATAAAAGTTCATTAGGATAAATTTATCAAAGGATTCCAAAATATAATTCTGAGTATATAAGAAACTTAACATCTAAAAGTTTTACTTATATGAAATTAGAGTTTTTTGTTTTGTTTTGTGATGCTGGGAACTGAACCCAGGGCCTTTCACATGTTAGGCAAGTGCTCTTTACTGAGCTATATCCCCATCCCAAAGGAGTAACTTCTACTGGCTAGATACGATACGTCAAAATCCCTTTGGAGTATAAATTTTTATCCATTAAAAATGTGACTTGGGCGGCTGGGATTGTAGCTCAGCGGCAGAGCACTTGCCTCGCACGCGTGAGGCCCTGGGTTCGATCCTCAGCACCACGTACAAAGCAATGAAATAAAGACATTGTGTCCATCTACAACTAAAAACAAATTAAAAAAAAAAAAAATGTGACTTGGGGCTGGAGTTGTGGCTCAGTGGTAGAGCACCTGCCTAGCATGTGTGAGGCACTGCGTTTGATTCTCAGCACCGAATATAATTAAATAAAATAAAGGTTCATTGACAACTAAAAAGTAAAATAAAATTTTTTAAAATGTGATTTTGTATACACTCCTAAAGTAGAACAATGGCTTAATGTTAGGGATTCTGTTAATGTGACTTGATGAATCAATGAAGAAAAACACCATAGAGTAATCTCCAGTGATGCCTTCAAATAAAAGATGGCATTCTTCATAACATTATTTATTTTTTA
Organism: Xerus rutilus; assembly: GCA_028644305.1. NCBI lineage: Eukaryota > Metazoa > Chordata > Mammalia > Rodentia > Sciuridae > Xerus > Xerus rutilus. The sequence continues at coordinate 81,951,031 of CM053399.1, read as the reverse complement.
ACTTTCTATTTTGATTAAATGATTACAGAAAAGTTGCAATAGTACACAGAATGCCCATACTTCCATCACCCTACTTTTCCTAATGTTAACATCTTACATAACCATACTATAACTATCAAAATCACAAAAATATCATTGGTACAATGCTATATTTGGAAATTGACAGTTTTTCTACTAATATCTTTTTCCTATTTCAGAATCCAATTCTCAAGCACACGTTTCATTTAGTTGTTATCTCTTGTAGTCTGCTCCAATCTGACAGTTCTTTTGTCCTCTTTTTGGTCTATCATGATACATTTTTTTCTTTTTGGACATTTTTAAAGAATATTAGTTATTCTGTATGACATCCAGGGATACATAATATCAATGTGTCCTGTTACTAGTGATGTTAATTGTAATTACTTGGCTAACCAGTTTAAGTTTCAAGTTTTCAATTCTGGGAATACTTCAATGACATTGGCCCAGGTGCATTAAAATAGGTTAGAAATCATAATCTAGAGTTTATAAATGTTTTTGTGTATGTGTGTATATAAGCACATATCACATTGGTATGCAATTCTTACAATTACATCCTTATATAATTATACTATATTATACAATTATTTAATTATAAATTATACTTAAGTTTTTATAGGTGTTCCATATCTGGGACAATGGGTTAAGATGGTGTTTTTCAGGTTTTTCCACTGTGAAGTTATTATTTCTCCTTTAGTAAATATCCTGGGGAAGATCTTTGAAACAATGAAAATAAACCTATTTTATTTCAAACTTTTGGTCTCTAATTTTGGAGAGCTTTGATGGAGCTTGCCTGCAACAATTATTACTGTGAAATATGCCTAACAGTGATTATTTACTTCCTTTTATAAAGTGGAACTTTTCTGTAAGAATGAGTTTTAAGGCCAGGCACAGTGGGGCACATCTATAATCCCAGCAGCTTGGGAGGCTGAGGCAGGACTGCAAGTTCAAAGCCAGCTTCAGCAACTTAGCAAGGCCTTAAGAAACTCAGTGAAACCCAGTTCTAAATAAAATGCTAAAAGGGCTGGGAATGTGGCTCAATGTTTGAGTGCCCCTGGGTTCAATTCCTACTACCAAAAGAAAAAGAGTTTTAACATTTGTTTCATGTTTTGTGGACCATTATGTATATTTTGTATGAACTCTATGTATCTGTCCATTTTTTTTCCTACCAGCTTTTTATCTTTTATTCCTCAATTTTAAAAAGCTCCTTACATGTTAGGAACATTAGTCTTTGTGATATAGGTTGCAAATATTTTTCCCACTTGTTTCTTTTGACTTTGTTTATACTATTTTTTCAGATAATTTTCAAGAGGTAATAATTTTCAGATAATTTTTAAAATTATCAATCAGTATGACAATGCATTTTATTTTATTTTTTTATTTTTTTTAAAATTGTTCTTTTTTTTTAAATATTTTTTTTAGCTGTAGATGGACATAATGTCTTTATTTTATTGCTTTGTATGTGGTGCTTAGGATCGAACCCAGAGCTTCACGCATGCGAGGCAAGCGCTCCACCGCTGAGCTACAATCCCAGCCGACAATGCATTTTAAATCATATTAAAAAGCCTTTCCCATATTACTCAGCAATGAGAGAACAAAATTATGGCACTTGCAGGTAAATGGATGGAGTTGGAGAACATCATGCTAAGTGAAGTAAGCCAATCTCAGAAAACCAAATGCCGAATGTACTCGTTGATAAGTGGATGCTGATCCATAATGTGGGGGAGGACACAGGAAGAATGGAGGAACTCTGTTCACAGGGATGGGAGGGGGGAGGGGGCAGTAGACAGTAAAGATGGTGGAATCTGATGGACATCATAGCCCTAGCTTTATGTATGACTGCATGTATGTTGTGATTCTACATCACATACAACCAGAGAAATGAAAAGTTGTGCTCCATCTGTGTACAATGAATCGCATATAAACCTAAATAGAATGAATAAATAAATAAATAAATAAATTTTTAAAAAATATATTAAGAAAAAAAAGCCTTTCCCTGTAGCAAAACTAAGAATTCTTCTAGCACTTGTGTTCTTTTTGAACAAAATAGATCCTGGACCATTTAGTGTTAATTATTTTGTAAGGTATAAAATATAGATCTAATTATCTTTTTTTCAAAAGGCTACTGAGTTGTCTCATCACCATTTTTTAATAAGTCCATTTTTACCCCTGGAAACTCAAGATCCAGCCTTTGTGATATATTAAGTTCCTATATGTATCTGGGTCTAATCCTGGGCTTGATGTTTCATTTTAAAAGTCTTATAAGACATTAAATGGTACTATCTATTCATATGACAATACCATAACATTTTAATTATCAAGGCTTTACATAGTATGATTTTAATGTCTGGTAAAGCCAATCCTGCTTGCAATTGTTTTTTTCCAGGCTATTCTAACATGCTTAATTTTTCATATGAACTGCAGCATCAACTTATCTAACTTTATAAAATTGCTATTAGTACTTTTTTTCCCAAATATTTAATTCTCTTTGTTGCTACTACAAATGAAGCTTTACCTAACATTACATCCTGTAATTGTTTATGATTTGTGTGTATTAGTTTTTTTTGTTTGTTTTTTGTTTTGGTGGTACTAGGAATGGAACCCAGAATTGCTCTACCACTGAGCTACAGTCCTAACCCTTTAAAAAAATTTTTTTAGACAAGGTCTTGCTAAGTTGCTGAAATTACAGGTGTGTACTACCACACCTGGCCTAACTATATTCTTAATAAAACAGGAATAACTGAGTCTTTCTTAACTTCATGAAATGCATACATCATGCCAAAAATCAAATCCCTGAGGCGAGATTTGTTCTATTATACAGAATATAGATCCAGAAACCTCTTTCTGAAAGTATATTGAAAATTAATGAGGTTTTTAAGAGTGACTTATACTTACTAAATTCAAAGGAGGTAATAATAACCATAACTTGTTAATGTTTAAAGAAAAACATAAATGCCAAAAATGTATATACTTCAAATTTAAACTATAGTGTGCATTAGTCTCATATAAAGTGACTATAAAGGTAAAAATATTCTATTTATAATTATCTTCCATTAATAAGAATAGTTCAATAGATGAGTTTAGACCAAAACTAGTATCCATAAAGCATTAAGGTATAGCAGAACATGTTCTAATGGCTAATACTTCCTCTAAGGGAGAAATTAAAGTCAGTAAATTTGTTCTGTATTATAGAAAGAGTTTCTTTTCTTTTTTTTTTGGCGATGCTGAGGATTAAAACCAAGGCCTTATACCTGTTAGGAAAGCACTCTACCGATGAGCTACATACTCAGCCATGACTGTTTCTTATCAACTTTTTAAATAATATTTTTCATATCAAATTAGAATCCAGGACTTAGTGATCTTTTGGTTTACTGTTCCTTATATCATACCATACTTATTTTTTTTTTCAGTTGGTCATACTTCATTTTAACACATCATTTATCTTTAGCAACAAAAATAGTAAACTGACAACTATTTAATAAATAGGATAGATAACAGAATGGCCTTCTTTGTTCAGTGAAGTCTCTATAATACAGCAATGTATCTGCCTTAAGCTTTAAAATTTCCAATATTATAATCCTATAGTTTTGGTGCTTGATGTCGTTACTGTACCAAAATCTGCTGTTAAAAGTATGTAGTGAGCCGGGCGTGGTGGCGCAAGCCTGTAATCCCAGCACTTAGGGAGGCTGAGAGAGGAGAATCCTGAGTTCAAAGCCAGCCTCAGCAACAGCGAGGTGCTAAGCAACTCAGTGAGACCCTGTCTCTACATAAAACACAAAACAGGGCTGGGGATGTGGGTCAGTGGTCGAGTGCCCCTGAGTTCAATCGCCAGTACCAAAAAAAAAAAAAGTTAGAAGAATGATAACTTCTGAAGAAAAAGATGGCACAGTAGCCTGGAGTGTACATAACAGAGGTAATTCTTGCTCTGGTGACTTCCTGAGCATGTTCACTTTGTAATAATTCACTGTATGCTTAAGCTTTGTACACTTTTTTGTAAATGTTATGCTTCAGTCAAAACAGTTGATTTTTTAAAAACAAGCAGAAAATAAAAACAAAATAAAAACCACAGAAAAAGATCTTTTACACATCCATAAAGTAAATTTCTTTGCAGACATGCTACACTTGGGGCCTTTGTTGTTAAAGTAAAAACTAATCTTTAAACATTAGAATCATTCAACTTGGTAAGATGTACACACTGATAACTATGAAAAAACAAATTATATCATCTAGTTCAAGCTTTTTTGTTGTGTATCTGTATTTAAAATAGGAGACAATTACTTTATACAAACTGTTATATTTGTTTATCACTATCTTTCTCATTCTCATTTTCTTACCCTCTCTTAGTTGGAACTTTATAGTTGAATGGCCATAAGTTTAATATGTATATGATACAGCTAAATTTGAAACACTGGATTAAGATCAGAACAATTTCACCTTATAAAATGGCAACATCCTCACTCAGATGCCACAGGAATATGAGAACCTACTAAGAGAACTCAAATTTCCAAAACTGAACTCATTTTTCTAAGACTTATTTTTATATGCAACCTCTCTGTAGTAACACTATTTTTCAGAGCCAAAACCTTTGAAACACTATTGGCTTGATTCTCTGTAATATATAGCTGCATACATAATGACATAATGTTCCACTTGTGGCAAGTCTTTTTCTGTACCTTCATCTTTTCCATTCCCACTATTATAACCCTATTTGGTCTTCCTAATGCCTTGCTTATTTTCACAACATTAATATTGAGGAGTTATTAAATGGAAGATGACAGTGCTCATGAGAACATGTAATCACTTAAGACAAAATCCTTCTCTATAAAAAATTAATTCTCCCATCGCAATTAATCTTTACTACTACCAGATTAAATTCCTGAGAGACAACTCAGATCATGATACATATATTTAAAAACATTCAATGGCCCTGCCTTCTGCATAAAGCCCAAATCTGGCTTTAAATTTCTATAAAGAATTTCTATAACAACCACTAAATTAGCCCCGACCCTCACCTTTTCTTTGCCAGTATTAAAATTATTTTAATCATTGAAAGGATATATACTGCCAATAATGAACAAGCGAAGACCTCCCCCAAAATAAACATGACTATCATTTAAGACAGAAAAAAATAAATAAAAAGCCAGAAGTAAAAAATAAATAAAAACAAACATTTCTAAATCTCATCCATAGTTGAGAAATGGTTTGGTCATAAGCAAACTGAAATGTTAGTCCTGTCAATGTAAATTTAAACCTTGCTCTCAGGCTCCAAATACTGAAAGGAACTGCAGGACATATTTGAGCAGATTCCACGATTCTCCCCAAACTTGATTATTACTTTCCTTATTAAAGCATGCTAAGATGAATTCTTATATTCAAAAAAACAAAAAACAAAAAAACCAACCTGGCATGGCTACTATCTTTGACCAACTTCATTTAAATATAATATAAAATAACAAATAAAGGTTGATGTTCCTACATCAAATAATTAGCATTTTTCTCATGACAGGATAAAGTTTGAAACATCCTCCCATAACAAGAAGAAATGCCTCCAAGTGGTAATGAATGATTCAATAATGACTAATTTAGTGTTTGAAGCCACTTTACAGAATATATCTACTAAAAATAATGAGAATCATCTGTCAAGGAGTATATTTTACTTGCAACATGAAAAATTACTAAAATGGTTACTTTTAGAAATGTACAGTAAGAGGAGATTGATTAAAAATTAAGTAGTGTACATTAAATACAGTAAAATCTAGAGCAGGAATGGCAAATAGATTTTATTTTGTACATCAGCTCTGAGGAACAATGTGTTCTGAACAAGGTGCTTTTTGGAACCTTGCTTTTACTCACTAGGAAACAATTAGTAATGCTGTAACCAATTAGTAAGGTTGGTCAGAGACATGAGAAAGGAAATATAGTGTCATTAGTGTCATGTATTTGCCATCCCTATGCAACTGTACTTCAAATATCATAAAATGTACAATTACAAAAATTACTTACTGCTTCAACAGAGTTACATTCTCGTCTTGTTTCTAAATAACGTAGTGCTCGTTTTTCTTCTTCTTTTAATTTAGCATCTGCCTGTCCAGAAGCAAAATAGCAATCATTTTAAGAATATCAAGAATATCAAGATAACAGCTCAAATTACCAAATGTATGAAGTTCCGACTTACATATTTCATATAATTCTGTACACCATTTTGTTGTAAATACGAGGGTGCCTGTGTTCTATAAAATCTCTCTGTTGAATCCAAATATGCCTTCTCAAAATTGTCCCTATAAATCTGAAGCTTATCCTCAGGATTAGAACAAAGGTTAACTGAAAAACAGAAAATAAAATTTTAATTTATATTGAGGAGTTATTCTATGGAAGATGACAGTGCTCAGGAGAACTGTTTAAGACAAAACTCTCCATAAAAAATGTAAAAAGATCAAAGCAGTTAAGTAACAAATAAATACAAGTAAGAATATGAACTACTTTGTTTTGGAATAGTAAAGAGACCAACTTCTAAATCAATAAACAAGAAACCATTCACAAAAAAATTAAAATAAGAAAAAAGGGACATCATTTGCAGAACAGATGAGATTTAAATTGAGTTTTTAAAAAATAAACAAAGATTTGCATAGACAGATTAGTAAGATAATATTTGGAAGCAGAAAAGCATGAGCTATAATGATTAGGAAGTCTAAGTCAACTATATGGTTAATAGAAAATAAGGAAGCATGGTAAATTAGGAATGGCTGTGGAGAGCCACAAATCTCAAGCTATGTAGTCTGCATTTAGCTTCCTATAAGTAAAAAACAAACAAACAATAAAATAAAATAATACTAAATCAACATGGGAGCAATAGGGAAAAACCAATCAAAAATAAAAGTTCACTAATACTGGGGAACAATATTGACCAAATTACATTGTTCTATCATGTGCACATATGAATATGTAACAACAAATCCCAATATTATGTGCAATTACAATGCAAAAATAAGAAATGATAAAAAAAACAGAAAAGAAATGAAGTTTCATTAATTCAACAAATACTTATTGAGAGTGATTTTCTGTCAGTCATTCTACAGAAAGATACAGGGTCAACAAGATACTTAGTATTATTCCAGGAAGACACAGATACTATGAAACATGAAGTGACAGGACCTAACCTAGTATGTGGATTAGAAAAGGCCTCCATGAGGAAACTAAGTATGAGAATGAATAAGAGTATTCTAAGTCAGAGGAAACAATATACATGATTGAAAATACTGCCAAAAGCTGAGAAGGTAGAGAAAATGTACATGGTGAAGGAAAACAAATACAAAAGTAGTTACCTTTTATAAGTCAAAATCAAGTTTACATTCAAAATTTATGTATTTAAAAAATTACATCCAAATATTTGTGTTAGGGTCGCTAAAAAGATTTGCTAGCAGCCAGGTGTGGTGATGCAAGCCCATAATCCCAATGACTCAGGAGGATAAGGAAAGAGGATCTCAAGTTCCAGGCTGGCCATAGCAACTTAGTGAGACATAGCTCAGTGGTAGAGTGCCCCTGGGTTTTACTTACAGTACCATTAAATAGATAGATAAAACTGCCAGTCAAGAAATTAATGATATGAAGGAAATCTGACACGTCAATATGATTTTTTGCAGGTTTCTTTAAAGTAAAATGAATACCATTTCTGTACTCTTAAAAGCATCTGGAACAAAAAAAAGATGTAACTTTATATGCTAACAAACGTAACTCTTACAAAAGTATAATTGTCCTGGAATTTTTTTAAAAATATTTTTTAATTGTTTATGGACCTTTATTTTATGTATTTATATGCGGTGCTGAGAATCGAACCTGGTGCCCTCGTACATACGAGGCAAGTGCTTTACCACTGAGCCACCACTCCAGCCCCATGTCCTGAAATTTTTATGAAAAAGAAATTATAAGAGTTTAGAACATACCATAGGATTCTCTTACTCCAATGACTAGCTGAGAATCAAAAGCTTCTCCCAATCTTTCAGCATGTACCAGCTTCATTGCACTATCTTGGAGTCTGTTTTTTATATTTGAAAAAATTGACTCATTCCATGTATCAAGCATGAGCTAGAAAAACAAGAACAAAATATGGCATCATTTTCAATTATTAACATACTGTGTACTCCACCACCCACACACACACAAATTTTAGTACAAACACTAAAAAAGGAAATCAAATTCTTAGGCCTGCATTTACTTGAATTCTTCAGGAAAGTAGTATATTTAGCATAATGGTAAAGAACAAGTATTTCAGAATCAGATATAATAATTTGAATCTCAGTTCTGTTAATTATTTACTTCTTTCCTGTGTATAATCAATATAATGGTACAAATTTCCAGTGGTCATTATAAAAAATTAAATACACATAGAAAATGTCTTTCTGCAGTTTCAAGGTGAATTTCAGAAATACTGTTATGTTTATAATACACATATGCATGTCTGTATACTGACACAGAAAAATGCAGAACATCTGTTTGACACTGAACCTTAAAAAATATGAAAATCTACCTTATAGATATTCAAAGTGACAGAAATTATATATACACACATTAGTGAGTACTTTTTAATGCCCTGAGTAATTCAGTCAGGTGTAGGAGAAATGTTAGTGATGGCAGCAACAGAAAAAAAAAAAAAAAAATAGAACCCACAAGGCACAAGGATTAATATTCATTACATGTCTGGGACTGCTTTATGTACTTCCCACATATAACTCAATCTTCATAATCTTGATATAGGTACTACTTTTATCCCCTCTTTAGGTATGCGGAACAAGGGGCACAGAAAGAAAAGCTAATAACTTTCCCACATTCATGCAGCTTGCAGTTGCAACACTGGGATCTGAATCCAATTCTGGTCTCAGAATTGATGCTCTGAATTATTAAGGGATGCCACTTCCCACAATGAATACAGAATTGCAAAAATTAAAAGAATAACAGAAAAATATAAGAGGATAAGATTACAGAACTATAAATTAAATAGTATCTGAACGTATCTTTTGGGCGGGGTATAAATTTCTCATATTACAGTTATTTTACCACTGAAGAGCCATGAGGTATAGAAATTTACAACATTCCTGTCAACATTAAAGCAAATTTTAAGAGTGGGATGAGGCAAGAATGTCTAGACCATGCTATTATTATTTTTTTAGACCATGCTATTTTAATGCCTGAGTTTGTTACTACAACCATCACAGCAAACAGGTTATCTGAAGTTCAGATTTTTTTACTTTTCAGTTCTCTGGCTGGGGTTCAGAATGTGACTCAGTAGTAAAATGAGTGCTTAGCATGCATGAGGCCCTGAGTTCAATCCCTAGCACTCCCTTACCCGCCAAATATACCTTGGTTACTTTTGATTCTCACAAGTAGGAAGATACTTGGTAAAGGAAGACAAAAAGTTTGAAGAGCAATTTGGAATTCCAAGGGAAACCTGCAATCTTTCACTTTCCAGACTAAATTCTTACCATTAAATCATGACTAGCTCCTGGGCACATGTTTTTAATTAGAATCCATGCAAAATACAGAAGTATGATACATACTGAGTTTATAACAACTATAATTAAATAAAAGATTATAAAGATGACAGCAGCTTATCAAAAATTAAACAAATTTATTAGAAAGCAATTTAATAAAAGGATTACTGAAAAACAGTAATTCAACTTACAGGAAAACAAAGTACAAAGAAAGAACAGGAAATTAAATACTAAAGATAACACTAGAAAAAGTTTAAAGTAAAAAGGAAAAGCAAAGGAGATAACTTTTTTTGTTTTGTTTTTGGTTGTAGATGGACACGATACCTTTATTTATTTATTTTTATGTGATGCTGAAGATCAAACCCAATGCCTCACACATGCAAGGCAAGCACTCTACCACTGAGCTACAACTCTAGCCCAAAGGAGATAATGTTTGAAGACAAAGATCTATAGTTTAGTACTACATAAAAAGATGAAAGAGAACTGAAGTTAAAGATGGATAAAAGCAAAAATATTTTTCAATACAACACAGCAAAAGGTGAAAAGGAATTTATATATGAAATAGAAAAATCCACTTAAAGTCTGTATTATTTTGAAATGCCTTCAAATACTTTCTAAAGAGTACCAGAAAAGCAATGGGAAAAATTGACTTACCTTTCGAACAATACTATCTTCCACATTTGATTTTTTATTGCTGCCCTGTTTACCCATTAAAGTAATCTCTAGTTGACAAAAAGGTTTTGGTAAAATATCACATTGTGTAAAGAATTTTCTCCATTCAACAATATATGCTTTTAGCAAAGCTGTGTCATCCTGATGGCTCAGTACTCGCTGGAAAAAAGAATCATACCAATTTGAAATAAATGTAATGTGCTTTGAAAAATAAGAACAAAACATATTCATGCCATAATTTTAAAATGTTTTATTTACTGCACAAACTATATTACATCCAAGGGCAATTAAAGCATGTTCCCAAAAATCTTGTACACAAATGTTCATAGCAGCATTATTCATAATAGACAAGAAACATCCATCAACTGATGAATAGAAAAACTATATGTGGTATAGACACACAATGAACTACTACTCATCCAGAAAAAGGTAAAAAATACTGATCAATGTTACAACATAAAATGAATCTTAAAAAGACTTTCCCAAGTGAAAGAAAATAGTCATAAAAGGTCACATATTGTATGCTCCTGTTTTGTAGGAAATATCAAGAACAGGCAAATCTGCAGAGGCAGAAAACAGTGGTTTAGTGGTAAGGATGAGTGACTTAACGGGCACAGCCTTTCTTTGTAGGGAGATGAAAATATGCTGCAATTAGTGAATGATATATCCATTTTGTGACTATAATAAAGCTCATCTGAATGATAAGCTTTTTAAAAAAAATATTTATTTATTTTTTTAGTTGTAGGTGGACAGAATATCTTTATTGTATTTTTATGTGGTGCTGAGGATCGAACCCAGTGCCTCATGCGTGCTAGGCAAGCACGCTACCACTGCGCCATAACCCCAGCCCCTGAATGATAAGCTCTAAGATAGTGAATTTTACGGTATGTGAATTGTATCTCAGTTTTCAGGGTAGGAAAGAAATGGTTGTGCTAGGGATCAAACGTAGGGGCTTACACATGCTGGGCAATATATCTCACTTTTTTAAAAAGCTGGCACGGAGTCAATTTCCCCACTGCTCATGTTTAGGCTGGTCTGGTAACCTGCTATGACCAACAAAAGGTCAAAGTAGTAATGTGAGATATCCAAGCCTACACATGAAGAGGTCTTACAGATTCTTATCTCACCTTTAAGGGTGATTTCCTTGAGAGTAAGAAATCACATGGGGAAAGAGAAAACCAGCACCAAACACTAGATATGTGAGTAGGCCCTCCTGGTCCACCTGGTCCTGCAGAGCCAATAGCCAACTACTGCTGAATTAAGAAGCTTAAGTGAAATCAGTAGAGCATAGCCCAAATAACTAAATCACTGAATGATGAACAAATAATTATCTCTGGCTGGAAATGTAAGTCAGTGCTCTAGTACTTGCCTAGCATGTGCAAGGCCCTGGATTCAATGTCCAGGACTGAAAAAATGAAATAAATCAAATAGTTATGCTAATCTTAAAAAAATCATTTCCTAATAATTTCCCAAGCACTATTTGTTTTTGTTGTCATTGCTTTGAGATAGGTGGTCTCACCATGTTACCTAGGTTGGTCTTTAACTCTTAGACTCAGGTGATCCTCAGGTAATCTACCAATGAGCTATATATCCAGGACCCTTCATTTGGTCATTTCAAATAATGCCATAATAAACATTTTAATGCACGGTTACCTTTCTTATTTGGGAAATTTGGTTCTTCCTAGCAAGGTAAGTTTAATTGAATACTGTCTAACAATATGAACCACAAAGCTAGATATTGAGTTAAAAAATCTTTTAAAATTATACACCCATGCCTGCCATTGATATTCCCACAGTTTTAACTGTAGAATCAGTGGCATTAAATCCTATCCTTAAGTTCTTTTCAAACATTTTTTTGGGCAGGGGAAGGTACTGGTGATTAAACTTAGAGGTATTTAACCACTAAGTCAAGTTCCCACCTCTTTTTATTTCTTATTTTGAGACAGAGTCTTGCTAAGCTGTTTAAAGACTCACTAAGTTACTGAGGCTGGCCTCAAACTTGCCATCTTTCTGCCTCAGCCTCCCCAGTTAGTGGGATTTATAGGCATACACCATGGAGTCTGGCCTTTCCTCAGGTTCTTGCTGTGGTCTCATTCCAGACTTTATTGGGTCATGTTACAGTGAAATTCTTAGATATTTTGTTTGCTAGTATTGAGTAAGTACATTTTTAAACATCTGTTAACAATATGTAAGAAGATTTTGTTTGTTTTTCATGATGGGGATTGAACCCAGGGGCACTTTACCACTAAGCTATATCCCCAGCCATTTTTGTTTTTTATTTTTTTATTTTTTATTTTTTAATATTTTTTTAGTTGTTGATGGACACAATGTTTTTATTTTATTGCTTTGTACGTGGTGCTGAGGATCGATCCCAGGGCCTCAAGCATGCGAGGCAAGCACTCTACCGCTGAGCTACAATCCCAGCCCTGTTTTTTATTTTGAGAATAAATATTTTATCACTAAATTGCTGAGGGTCTTGCTAAATTGCCCAGGCTGGCCTCACACTTGGAATCCTTCTGCCTTAATCTCCCTATTCACTAGGATTACAGAATTGTACCACCACACCTGATTTAAGATGAGTCTTTATTAGCCTGTTTCCAGAAACTAATGAATAAAACTATCAATTTAAAGCTGGGTATGGTGGCATAAGCCTGTAATCCCAGCACTTAGGGAGGCTGAGACAGGAGAATTGGGAGTTCAAAGCCAGCCTCGGCAACGGCGAGGCGCTAAGCAATTCAGTGAGACTCTGTCTCTACATAAAACACAAAATAGGACTGGGGATGTGGCTCAGTGGTCGAGTGCCCCTGAGTTCAATCTCCAGTACCAAAAAACAAACAAACAAAAAAACTATCAATTTGAAATAAACATGAATCATCTTTAACAAAAATTATTAACAAATAAGCCAATATTTTCTAATCCAAATGGAAAAGGCATTCCCCTTTTATAGTTTTAATTAAATTGATTTGAAACATTTTGTTAAGTAAAGCTTGAAAACAGGATTTATTTTTGTTGAAAGATAATTTCCTGTAAAACTATATATATATATATTTTGGTACTGGAGATTGAACTCAGGGGCACTAGACCACTGAGCCACATCCCTATCCCTATTTTGTGTCTTATGTAGAGACAGGGTCTCACTGAGTTGCTTAGCGCCTCGCCATTGCTGAGGCTGGCTTTGAACTCGCAATTCTCCTGTCTCAGCCTCCCTAAGCGCTGGGATTACAGGCTTGTGCCACCACACCTGGCTTAAAACTATAATCTTAAAAAATTTATTTATGTTATCACTAAAACAATTTGTAAATAATACCCATCATTCTTATCCCATCATGGCAGTGGCTATTAGCAGAATTAAATATTTACCGGTCATATATTTGATTTCAATATCTTCCTTACAGTTCTATATAGAAAAATTCATTTTTAATTTTGAACTGCTAAGCAGCTATTAGTATTTAACATTTTTTAAAAATATGTCTTTGGGCTGGGATTGTAGCTCAGCGGTAGAGCGCTTGCCTTGCATGCGTGAGGCCCTGGGTTCGATCCTCAGCACCACGTACAAAGCAATAAAATAAAGACATTGTGTCCATCTACAACTAAAAAAATATTTAAAAAAAAAATATGTCTTTAATTGTTGATGGACTTTTATTTATTTATTTGATACCATGGATTGAACTCAGGGGTACTCTACCACTGAGCACATCCCCAGCCCTATTTTGTGTTTTATTTAGAGACAGGGTCTCACTGAGTTGCTTAGCGCCTTGCCATTGCTGAGGCTGGCTTTGAACTTTACGATTCTCCTGTCTCGGGTTCCCAAAGTGCTGGGATTATAGGCGTGTGCCACTGCACTCGACTGGACCTTTATTTTTTATTCATTTATTTATATGTGGTGCTGGGAATTAAACCCAGTGCTTCACACATGCTAGGCAAGTGCTCAACCACTGAGCCACAAACCCAGCTCAGTATATAACTCTTTTTTTTGTTTTTTGGTACTGAGGATTGAACTCAGGGGTACTTAACCACTGAGCCACATCCCCAGCCCTGTTTTGTGTAGAGACAGGGTCTCACTGAGTTGCTTAGCACTTCGCCATTGCTCAGGCTAGCTTTGAACTCGTGATTCTCCTGTCTCAGCCTGCCCAAATGCTGGGATTACAGGCGTGCACCACTGCAACCAGCTAGTATTTAACATTTTTAGTAGACAACATTTACAAATGTTGTACAAGATAAAGATGCAACTAGAGAATTAAAAAATTCTACCCTTCTAGTTTTCATTTTATACAAAAGAAAAATTTCATGTGCTTAGGCCACTTCTCAAAGTGGTAAGGAATTTAATCATTTTGCTAATGTTGTTTCAAAATAATACATTACTTCTTCATTCCTTTTTCCCAAAAACAATATTTTGTATCAATAAAACCAAAACAAAATTAATGCTTGCATAATAGACAAATGGCCTAAATGAGCTTCGTCCTCATTTAAGTAAAATTAAAATTTTACTCATAATACCAATATAAGAATGCTGACTTCAGCTGAGCAACAGCAAAACAAAGGACAGTCCCAGGATTTTTTATTCAGAGAAGTATCTAGAATTGAAGAAAATTACTGTCCACCTGAGAAGAGGTCATGAGAGAGAAAAAAATAAACAGATTTATATGGACCAACTGAGGCCAAAATGTAATGGTAGTGGAGACTTCTAAAAAAATTTATAAAAAACTAAATTCCTTACAACATCTTTTAATTGGGGATAATAATGTACTCTCTTGACAGAAATTATCACAGTGAGAGGAAAACATCAAACAAATGTCAATCATTTCATTTAAAAATTTAACAGATGTGTCAAAAGTCAATGTAATATTTTATATTACTTCAGGAAGTCTTACTTTCTTTTTTGGGGGGTACTCAGTCACATCCCCAGCCACATCCCTAGCCTTATTTTGTATTTTATTTAGAGACAGCGTCTCACTGAGTTGCTTAGTGCCTCACTTTGCTGAGGCTGGCTTTGAACTCACTATCCTCCTGCCTCAGCCTCCCAGCTACTGGGATTAAAGAAGTCTTACTTTCAAAAATCACAAAATATGATATTGTCTGAGTAGTTGTAAAACCAATCTGAGGCTGGAGATGTAGCTCAGCAGTAGAGTACAAGCTTAGCATGTGAGAGAACCCCTAAGTTCAAGCCCCAGCACCAAAAAAATAAGTAAATAGATAAATAAAGATGCAGAACTTACCGCCTGTGCTTGCTTAATAAACTCAAGGATATCTTCCTTTAAGGCCTGATGAATTTTTGCTGGGCCTTTATCATCCCATAGGCAGACTGCATGCACGTCCCTGGTAAAAAATAATATAAACAGTCATTATTAATGTAACAAGACAGAAAAAAATTTATCTTAAGATCTGTATTAGTACAGTTTCCATAGATCACAGCAGATCAAGCTAATGGTGCTTGAATTCATTCACAAGAACCAAGCACTCTCAATTGTTTCACACATACATCTATTTTTATTTGCATTTTCCCTCTAAATTCTCTTATTTTCTACATAAAATCTCATTACAAAGGCATATCTCCATGTCTCAATCTCACTTCCCAAAAGGTAACTTACTAATATTTTCTTATGCAAAAACAAGTATGCCCTTACAACAGACATAAACTATCTTTTCAAGAAAATTAGACATTAAAACCCATTAAAGCATATCTCTCAGCTTCTCCCATATACTCATTACAGGGACAACTGTCTCCTTAATTTAAACAAACAACAACAAAACCGCTATCATAAATTAGTATATAAAATCTTAGCTGGGGAGCTGGGGTTGTGGCTCAGTGGTAGAGCACTTGCCTAGCAGGTGTGAGGCACTGGGTTCGATTCTCAGCACCGCATATAAATAAAATCCACTTACAACTAAAAAAATATTAAAACAACAACAACAACAACTTAGCCAGGTGTGGTGGCACCCACCTGTAATCCTAGCAACTTGGGAGGCTGAGATAGGAGGACAACAAGTTCAAAGCCTGCTTCAGTAACTCAGTGAAGCCCTAAGTAACTTAGTGAGACCCTGTCTCAAAATAAATAATAAAAAGGGTTGGGGATGTGGCTCAGAGGCAAAGTGCTCCTGGGTTCAATCCTTGGGACCAAAAATCAAACAAACAAAAACCCTGAACTTATAAAGCTGACATTTTATCAGAAGGTACATTATTTGGCTATTGACATGTAATTCTGATGGTATTTTATTTCTGAATAATCTTTACAGCAAAGCCTCCATTAAGTATTGAATGCATCCCTAGGGAATGTATGTTAATGAAATGAATCCTCAGTCTAAGACCCTTCCCCCCACCCACTGCACTAGTGGGGATTGAACCCAGAGGCGTTTAACCACTGAGCTACATCTCTAGTCTTTTTTATATTTTATTTTTGAGACAAAGTCTTGCTAAATTGCTGAGGCTAACTTTGAACTTGTGACCATCTTTCCTCAGCCTTTGGAGTAGCTGAGATGAGAGATGTGTGAAACTGTGCTCAGCAAAGTATTTGTTCTAAGTTCCCACTCTATAATGTGGCAATTAAGAAATTAACTTTCTGAACATGTACTAGTAGTAAATATATTTCCATACTGTATCCATCACCTAAATGTCCCTCCCATTTGGACATGTCCAATACTACAGTTAAAGTCACCATCATCTGTTATTTAGTTTTCCATAACAATATTAACATACATTCATGGCTTATTATCTGCCCAGCAGTTTACACTGACTCCTGTATTAGTTTAGATTTTTCAAGAAGCAGATAGGATAAGAAATATGAGATATACTCAGGGAATGACATGAAGGGGCATGGAAAATGAGCAAGAGAATGTGGGTCTGACCCCTGTAAGGACAAAGGAAGGTAGATGAACAGCAAGAATCCTAGACTGCAGTGCAGTTGTAAGAAGGCTAATTAAAGATGGTGAAGGGTTCTGGAGTCACTCATCAAAGGAGTCCTGTGCTTACCCTAAACGGGTCTATCTTAGTATCTCTGATATACTCAAACTAATAATGCTGGGTATATGTCAGAAGGGCTTAAACGTGACTTGAGTTTCCTAAGATAAGAGGGAATGGCGTGGCAAAAAAGATGGGGTTGGATAGCTTCCTAGAAATCTTACCTAAGTGGGGTGGGGGCAGTGAAGAAATCTTACCAAACAAACTTTTGAGTTATTAGGTACATCTTCTCTAGTTCTTTTTTCTCAATCTCCAGGTTATTCTTTGCTACAACAGGGAAGAAGGTTCTCAATGTACACTTTTTTTCTTCAAAATACACTATCACATAATAGAGCATGGTAAATTTCCTGGTCAATTTTTATACACATTTTGAATAATGTACTATATTTGAGGAATCTATTATGATATCCATAAAGCTCTCTCTGTTCCTTTCTGTAATTTTACTCTCCTCTCTCCCTCCCAAGAAGTAAATGAGCCCAAACTTTTTTTTCCCCCAAGTTTTACCAAATATTATGAGGATTTTTTTTAACTTTATGGAGATCTTTTTTTTCTTTTTTTGGTACACAATAACTGCTTTTTTTGGGGGGGGGGTACCGGAGATTGAACTCAGGGGTACTTGACCACTGAGCCACATCCCCAGCCCTATTTTGTCTTTTATGTAGAGACGGGGTCTGAGTTTCTTAGCACCTCGCCATTGCTGAGGCTGGCTTTGAACTTGCGATACTCCTGTCTCAGCCTCCCAAAGTGCTGGGATAACAGGCGTGCTCAAATAACAACTTTTTCAGGTAATTTTTCCACTCAACATTGCTTCTGATATTTATCCATATAGGTGCATGCACTATTAAATCAAAGATTCTAACTCAAGGTAAACAGGAAGATACAATAGTGAGCAACAAATACATGAAGCTAGGCCAGACTGAATAAGAACATACTCTTTGGAATATATAGGCAAAGTGCTTTAAAAAAGGTATATACTATAAGGAAATTATTTTGTAAATGCTTAAAACTAGATTAGAAAAAATCTTGGAGTTGAGGAATGGGAGGAGAAGGAAATAACCGCTTTTCAAAGATTTTAAAGAAATAAAGAGAAGGAGCAGGTGAAAAGGAAAAGCAAGAGATAAAAGTATTCCAAAGATTTCAATTTCCTAGAATAAAAAAGAACTAAAGTAGTAGCATAAAAATAATAGGATTTTGCTTTCAATCAATAACGACACTATGGAGTGCTTCTGAGAATAACAAACAGGAAGATAACTATTCATGGAAGTAAACTTTCAAGTTAACAAAAGCAAGGAAAAGAAAAAAACAATAACACCTCATAAATGCTAGAGTAATAAAAGTAATAAAAACAAGAACATCAGACATAACATTAAACTTGAACTGAATAATGATCCATTAAAATACACAGTATGCAGGAATGGAAACAGCTCAGTAGTACTTGCCTAACATGTGCAAGGCCCTGGGTGGTATCCACAGTGCAGCCAAAAAGAAAAAAGAAAGAGAAAGGGAGGGAGGAAAGTACGGTATGCAGACTGGGAGTGTAGCTCACTGGTAGAGTGTATGCTTAGCTTGCTCAAGGCCCTAGGTCCAATCTCCAACTCATTCCCCCACACAAAAGGAGTATGTTTCTCAAAGGACAAATACTGTATGATTCTGCTTACAGCAGTTCCCCTTGACCCTTGAAAAACATGATCTAAGACCTTCCTGTGGATGTCTGAAACCTCAGGTAGTACTATGTTTTTTCCCATACAGACATACCTATGATGTAGTCTAATTGAGGAAGCACTTAACAGCTTCTCTTTGACATATCTAAATCACTAGCACTACTGTTCGTGTGCTTTAGGGACATTATTAAGTACAAGAGTTACCTAAAAACCTTTGACTACTAATCAAGAAGGCTACTGTGTGACTAAAGGAGTAGCACATATAGTACAGATATGCTGGATAAAGGGATGATTTATGACTCAGGCAAGATGAAGTGGGACAGCATATCATGCTATTCAGAAGAAGCACACAATTTAAAACTTATGAAGTGTTTATTTTTGGAACTTTCCATTTAATATTTTCAGACCACAGCTGACAGCAGGTAACTGAAACCACAGAAAGTAAAACTGTGGATAAGAGGGACTATTGTTTATGAAGTACCTAGTTAGGCAAATTCATATACAGAAAGTAGAATGGAGATTACTGGGGTACGGGGTTGGGGGAAAGAAAGTTGTTGTTTTTCTGTTTTTATTTTTGTAGTACTGGGGATTGAACCAGGGTACTCTGCCACTGAGCTATATATATCCAGCCCTTTTTATTTTTTATTTTCAGACAGGATTTTGCTAAGTTGTCCATGGCCTTGAATTTAGGATCCTCCTGCCTCACTCACATCCCAGTTAGTTGGGATTATAGGTGTGTGTCACTATGCCTGGCAGAATTAATTATTTAATGGGTACAGAGCTTCTGTTTGGGATAATGAAGAAGTTCTGGGAATGGAGAGTGTTGATGTTTGCACAACATTGTGAATATAATTAATACCACTGAATTGTACAATTAGAAATAGTTAAAATGATAAATTTTGTGTATTTTATCATAAAAATGTATGTACATACATACACATACACCACAAAACAGTCTATTTTATAAAACACCAAACACAAACCAAAAACAGCAAGAGTGGAAATACTGGTATCACCCAAAGAGGAATATCCACCACCACCCCATCATCTCACCACCCTACCACCCCAGGGTACTGGTGATGGAATCAGGAGCACTTTATCCCCAAGCCATATCCCCAACCCTTTTTATTTTTATTTTGAGATAAAATCTTGCTAAATTGCTCAGTCTATCCTTTAACTTGAGCTCCTCCTTCCTAAGCTTCCCAAGTAGCTGGGGTTATAGATAAACACCACTATGCCTGGTCCAAAGAAAAATTTGAAGTTAAAAGAAGTAGTGAGAAGAAACACTATAAACTGATAAAAAGCTTTATTTAGAAGACATGTCAATCTATTTATATGTACACGCATGTATATATAAATAGAAAGCCAAAAATAATTTTTTAAAAAACCCCAACTTGACACAAATACATTTGAATATTTCACACATTCTTCCATCAGTTAAGATGCATTGGCTGGCCAGGTGCAGTAGTGCATATCTATAATCCCAGTGACTTGGGAGGCTGAGGAGGGAAGAACACAAGTTCAAAGCCAGCCTCAGCAACTTAGCGAGGCCTTAAGCAACTTGGCAAGACCCCGTATCAAAATAAAATAAAAAGGGCTGAGGATGTAGCTCAATGGTTGAGTGCCTCTGGGTTCAACACTGGTACCAAAAAAGACGCATTTGGCTAAAAACAAAAATAAACTCAATTAATAGCAACTTAAACCATTAAGATGTTATTTTTTTCACATAGCAAGAAGTCTAGAAGTAGGCAATTATCAGTGTTTGTTCAGAGACTCACCAGGACCTTTTTCTCTCCACTCTGCCATCTTAGCATGTTAGCCTCTTATCTCCGTGACTACAAAGGGAAGAAAGGGAGGACAGTGCCACACACATTAATTTAGCTCATCTGGAAAGCAGAAAACTTTCCTACAGGCCTCCTGGAGACCTATTTCCAGCACTGTCACAGAGCCACCCAAGCATCAAGGAAGGCCAAAGAAGTGAACAGGAAGTAACCAGCCTCTGTAATGGAAGGTATACAAGTCAAAGAGACCTGGGAGTGGCTGTTAACTAAGGAACAGTATCTATCACAAACTCTCTCTACATTTGAAAATCTAGTAGAAAAAGTTAAGGACATAAAAGAATTTAGAAATACAATTAATAGACATGATTTAATAGGCAACTATTTTGGGAACCCTCAAAAAGTAAATATTTTCCTAAGAGAATATGCACACAGGCCTTGAGGTAGTGTCTAAGATGCCCTCCTCGATGATCCATGCCTCCTGGTGTTCATACCCTTGTATAGTTTTCCCCTATAGTGTACAAGGATTTGTCTGTGTAATCAACAGCACAGAGTAGAAGTAATGGTTTGTCATGTGCAAAATTATGTTGCAAAACACCATAGCTTAGGTCTTAGGCGCACTATCTCTTTTCACATTACACTTAGGTGCCAGAGAATGTCTCAATGAGAGTCACATATACCATAAGATTATTACAGAGAAGAAATATTCCTATCACCTAGTGATATCATAGTCATCATCATGTCACAGCACAGATGTAACTCATGTGTGGTGATGCTTATATAAACACACCTACTACACTTAAGGTGTATAAAGGTATACTACATACAATTATGTATAGTATGTAATACTAATGTTAATGAATGACATTATTGGCTTATGTGTTTACTATATTTTTATTGTTAAGAGTATACTTCTATTTATTAAAAAATAAAATTTTATTGTAAAATGATACGTCATGTTGTGGGGGCAGTGGCCTTGATCATCTCAAGTTAACTGTGTTTCTTGATTTTATAAAAAAGGATACCTCAAGTGATTGATCTATATCATGTAGGCTGTGAAAAGTACATTCTATGATGTTCACAGAATGAGAAAATCACCTGATAATACGTTTTTCAGAATGTATTCATATTGTTAAAGGATACACAACTGGACTTTCTCTGGGGAAATCAAGCTGTAAACAGCCCTATGGAGGGACTGAAGTCTTCAGTCAATAGCACATGAAGATCTGAGACCTGCCAAGATCATGTGAGTGAGCTTGGAAGATTATTCAGCCCTATTTGAACTAGGCATAAATCCTTTGCTGAAGGCTCGACTGTGACCTCATAAGAGATGCTGAGTCAGTGAAACCATTATCATTCCTAACTCTCAAAAATTCTGAAATAATAAACATTCGTGGTTTTAGTTGCTAAGTTTTAGAGTAATTTGTTATGCAACAGTTAATATACAGAGACATAACAAAAGAGGAAAGGAGAACAATTGTAATTGTTCAAACAACAGACAGTGGCAAAAAAAAAAAAAAACAACAACACCTGAAACGGAAAGAAGTTCAATTCAAGAGATACTTAGTAAAAATCTATAATACCTAGTAATCAACTGGACATAAAGGAGTAAAAATCAGGAGGTTCAAAGACAGCTTCCAGATTTTTGGTTTGAGACTAAGAATAACATTTTTATCATTCTGAACCTTAAGTACATATGGAACTTAAGAAACAGATTTAAGCAGGAAGCAAGTGGTCACATAGGTTGAAAAGTTCAACTCAGCAGGATAATCTGGATTGCTTATGTAGACATGAGAAATTAAGGTAAAAGAATAAGAAGAAAATGGAGCTCTGGAAGAAATGAACATTTGAGAAGCACACAAAGATAAGTTGGCTAAGACAACTGATATGAGACGGACAGGGAAACAAGAAAATTACATCATAAAATCCAACTAAATAATGAAAGAAACATCTTTTTAAAAACTAAATAATAAACTGGGCATAGTGGCTCATGCCTGTAATCCCAGTGGCCTGGGAGGCTGAGTAGGAGGATCACAAATTCAAAGCCAGCCTTGGCAATTTATTGAGGCCCTAAGCAACTTAGTGAGACCCTGTCTCAAAATAAAAAATAAAAAGGGCTGGGAATGTAGCTCAGTGATAAAAAAATTTCATAGACCAGACTCACTTAACAACATGGATCTAGAACAGCAGTTCTCAATGGAGGGAGGTACAATTTCCCCGAAAGGATGTGCAGAAATGTGCAAATCTCTTTGTTTCACTAATAGGGATAGAGAGGCACATAGGCAGTGTCCACCACTGGCAATTTACAAGGGTAAAGACAAGAGCTAATAAATATTGCACAATACTCAGGACAATCTCTTATGCTACCCACCCAAAACACCAACAACACTGACACAGATTATAAGAAAAGGAGAAGAAATCTCAATCAATATAGTTAATATTAAATTGTTTTAATTGATCAGATTTAGAAAGATAAAGGACAACCTAAATTTTAATGATTAATCTAATCAAAATATGGTTAAAATTTAGAATAGTCTTAATTAATTACTATAGGTCTTATAACTTTGATGATGTCATGATAAGATATACAAGAATCATTTTATCCAAAAGGACTACATATTGAGGTACTTTAAAGTACCAAGGTGCTTTAGGTACTCCAAGAAGATCAAAGCCACCAACTACGGCAGGTACAAGATTACTATTTCTTATTAGAAAAATACTTTAAAAGCCGGGTGCGGTGGCTCACGCTTGTAATCCCAGCACTTAGGGA
>CM053399.1:81854016-81927595 GCA_028644305.1 Xerus rutilus | reverse complement strand
ACTCTAAGCTCCTTTTTCCACTGAGAAGGACTCAAAACCATTATACTAGATGACAAATCATATCAATAAAGAGTAGCCATAAACCAAATCAAAGAACATCCAATCAACTGGTAGATTCAACATATTATTCATAAGATTACCTAATAATTTAAGAAAAATGTATGTACACTTGAATGCTATAAACTGTTTTTTTTTCTTTTGCAGCACTGGTGACTGAATCCAGGGGCACCTTATCACTGAGCTACTTCTCAGACCTTAGACTTTTGTTTTGAGACAGGATCTCACTAAGTTGCCCAGACTGGCCTCAAACGGTGATCCTCCTGCCTGAGCCTCCTGAGTTGCTGGAATCACAGACATGAGCTACTGTGTCCAGTGAATGCTATAAAAAAAACAAAACTTGGGGGGCTGGGGTAGCTCACTGGTAGAGCACTTGCCTCTCATGTGTGAGGCATTGGCTTCAATCATCAACACTACATAAAAATAGATAAAATAAAGGTATTAAAAAATAAAAGATCTAGCTAAGATCTTTATTTATTTAAAAACAAAACAACTAAAAAAAGAACTTTCAAGGTTTCTGTTGTTTCTTATTGAACTTTAGTTTCTCAAAGGGCAGAATTATGGATAATTACAAATTAATTAATATTGTGCAATAAGTTCTTATTATTTAGAAATTGAGTATTCTGCCATGTGATGAAAAGTATAGCACTTTAATTTGTATAGGTTATGCAGTCACAAGTCTACAACTCATTGATATAGTACTTTACTAGTATCCAGAAAAAAAGTTCTTACAGCAGGCTTGAGACTAACATCCTTATAAAGACCTGTCTGTGGGCTGGGGTTGTGGCTCAGTGGTAGAGCACTTGCCTAGCATGTGTGAGGCACCGGGTTCAAATTTCAGCACCCTATATAAATAAATAAATAAATAAATATCCATCAAAAACTAATAAAATTAAAAAAAAAAAAAAAAAAAGACCTGTCTACAAGGCTGGCCCGTGGCTAGCATCTAAGAACTTCAATTTGGGGACAGTTTCTACCATTCCTTGACAAAATGACCCACTCTGCCTAAATTATTTACAAAAAAAGTGTGATTTATGTTGAACATTTGCTTTCCTTCTGGGAGTCTGGGATTTTGGTATGTTCTAAGCAAAGGCTATTATGAGACTAGCCCCCAATAAAAACAATAAGTACTAAGCCTCTAATGAACTTCTCTAGAACTCAACATTTCTTATGTGTTGTCAAAATTAGTTGCTGAAGGAATTAAGTCATCCCGTGTAATTCCTCTGGGACATGACATTTTGGAAATTTGTACCTGGTTCCCTCCAGACTTCGCCACATGTACCTTTTCCCTTTGTTGATTCTGCTTTGTATCCTTCACTGCAATAAATCATTGCCATGAATACAACTACATGGTGAATCCTATGAGTCTTGTCAGCAATTGCTGAACCTAGGGATGATCTCACCAGGCAGGATGAAGCAGCAGGATAATACCCTTGCTGCCTGGGTGGCTATGAAATCAACCATGGTATGAAATAGCAGCTGAGCATCTGTTATGAGAGGTAAAAGTTACCTATGAAATTTGAAAAGGACAGATCTAACCCCAGGGGAGTTGACTCAATCACCTGGCTGCATCTGGCCATGTTGTCTAACAAAGTGATAGGGGAAAAATACAGTCTAAGTGACATCTTTGGGTTTTGTTCTTACCTCCAGAGGGAAAAAGAAAAGCCTCAGAAGTTCCCAAAAGTGAATTCTGGATGCACCAAAAATGATAAATGTTTATGTATTTCTTTCCTCCAGGTATGAGCAAGTAACAGTTAAATCAGTGCCTAGGGCTGGTACAAAGCTTTAAATAGCATAGTCTCTTCCTACTCCATGCATTTTAGTCAGGATCTCCCAGCAACTATAATATCAATCCTATGAATGCTGAATTTGTAGCTAGAAGTTTAATTAAATGTATAATGAGAAAAAAAGTGGGGAGGTGGTGAAAGACGGCTTTGTATTTTGTCACAATTTTATCTAGATATATGGTAAAAACTGTTGTACTATATTTTTGTCATTTCATAGAAGTGGTGGAGAGCTTGCCTAGCATCCCTAAGATTCTGGATCCAATCCCCAACACTACAAAAATACATACATACATACATACTAGACAGATCATTTTAATCAGGAAAAGTTACCAAAAAAAGTAGTCTATAACTTCTTTGTTTTTTCCTGCTAGTGAAGAAACTGGTATTTTAAACTCTGAGCACTGGAAAGAGAATAAATTTCTACATGAAATTTATTGTAAATGATATCTACAATGATTTTTTATCTATTGGGGCCTCTAGAAAAGGGATACAACAAGGAAACAAAGGAAACTGCAAGATGGGATTACGATTTGGGGGGCGGTTGTTTTGTTTGGGAGTTTTAAAAAGCAGTTTTGCATTACTACTAAGCTCTTGTGAAATCAGATGTGTTTAGAGGCTGATGATTTTTCAAGCTTAGTGTATATATTTTTGAGCAGATCAATCAAACTTCAAGACTAGACAAGATAAAATGGGCTTAGGATATGCCCGCTTGTCATCTGGACTTAGAATATGATTGTGACGGCTGCAACATTTTAGCTTTGCTGCTGTCAAAGAAAAGCCAAAGGCTTTTCTGGAGTCCTGAACTCACATATCTTGATTGCCTGGATCCAACTCTAAACTGAAACCTGATTCTGAGGTTGGGCTATTTTAATCTCAACATAAGCTGTGCTAAGCTGGAAGCAGGAATATGTTCCATAAACATGACTTTGCCTTAAAGATGTTTAATATTTAAAAGGCATTCTTCTGCTGGACATGGTGGTGGCATGCCTATAATCTCAGCAATCTGAGAGGCTGAGGGAGCAGGATTGCAAGTTTGATGTCAGCCTAAGCAACTTAGTGAGAGACCCTGTCTCAAAATAAAAAATTAAAAAATTAAAAGAGCTGGGGAAGGAAGGGAGGGAAGGAAGGAAGGAAGGAAGGAAGGAAGGAAGGAAGGAAGGGAGGGAGGGAGGGAGGGAGGGAGGGAGGAAGAAAGACACTCTTTTGTGGATCCATAATCTATGAAAACATTATGGATCATGACTGGATTGTCTCAATCACTTACAGATGCCACAGAGAAGGACTTATTCCTTGATGAGCTCATCCAAAAATCAAGTTGCTAACTGGCTCTAAATACTTACACAGAGACTAACAATTGTACTCCTAACTTGTGGTTCCTGCCAAATGTTGCAAGTTGGGAGAAGGCAAATCACAAAATGTTAATCCTTTACCCACTCTTTATAGATTAGACTCCTGACCCAGTCTCAAGATCTCACTGCTACTGACTTGTGCTCAGCTTTCTAGATTAGCTGCAGCTTGCAACAATAGATTAATAACTTGACTCCATTTTTCTCCTCTTCTCATCTCTCCTAGTAAACACACTTTATTAAGGCTGTTTAACTATTAAATACACTGCCCCCAGAAAGAAACATCTTTTCTAGGCTGCTCAATAGATAAATGAACAGGGAAAATAGTGTAGGAGGCAACCTAGGCCCATTTTGAAAAATTTTAAAGCCCCAGTTTCTGCAATGTCCATGTAAAACACCTCTAGATGTTGTTCACACTAGTGAGGCAAATGAACTACAGTGACAGATAAGCAAAAACTGTTTGGAACTAACTGACATCTGGCAAGCCATCAGAAACCAAGGCCTGAACTGAATTAACTGTATTGTATTGGCTGGGAACCCCCTAAGGTGAAAGGTCCCACAATGGGAAGCAACAGTGGGGGTCTTGTTTATCTGTACTATCTGACTAAGGTATGTCTTGCTTAGGGAACCCTAACAACTTAAAACTTGTTTCCAGGAGTATTGCATTTGCCCTCTAGGATTATGTCTGTGTGCGTGCTCTGACCATGATGACCCTGACTCAACTCTGGAAAGCTTTTAGGTCTGCTTCAATTTACTGGCTCTTTGCCTAAAATGATGCCTCAGATCATTTTTTTTTTTTTAAATTAAAGATTCACTGGATGTGGTGGTGCAAGCCTATAATCCTAGCTACTCAGTAGGGTAAGGCAGGAGAGTCATAAGTTCAAGGCCAGCCTAAGCAACTTAGTGAGACTGTTAAAAAAAAAAAAAGAAAAAAAAAGGTTCATACAGAAACCGAAGGAGAAAATCACTTGGTTTTTAAGGCTTCATGGCTAATGGAATTTGTTTTGACTTGCTAAATCCAGTGTCATACACTGGATGACATAGTGTTTGCATATTACCTAGATACACTTTATTTATTTATTTTTGGTACTAGAGATTGAATTTAGGAGCACACTCAACCACTCAGCTGCATCCCTAGCCCCATTTTGTATTTTATTTAGAAATAGGGTCTCACTGAGTTGCTCAGAGCCTCGCCGTTGTTGAGGCTGGCTTTGAACTCGCAATCCCCGTCTCAGTCTCTGGAGCTGCTGGAATAACAGATGTGCACCACAGTGCTGGCTAAATACACTTTAAATAAGGGGTCTAAGGATGTAGCTCAGTAGAGCACTTGCCTAGCATGCATGAAGCCCTGGGTTTGACCCTCAGTACTGTGGGAAAGAAAACAAACTTTAAATAATCTCTAGATTACTCATAATACCTATGTAAATAGTTGTTGTATTGTTTAGGAAATGACAAGGAAAAAGTCTGTACATGTTATATTTTTAATCCGTAAGTGGCTGAATCTATAGATATAGAACTGTGGACCCCCTAAAAAGTGGGGAAACATATATATACACATATATACACGTGTATATATATATATAAGTGTCCAAGAGTTAACACAGCAGAGCCCAGACTGAATTCCTTAGAAATGCTTGCTTGTGGAGGATCGCAAGTTCAAAGCCAGCCTCAGCAAAAAGTGAGGCGCTAAGCAACTCAGTAAAACCCTGTCTCAAAATAAAAAATACAAAATAGGGCTGGGGATGTGGCTCAGTGACCCTGAGTTCAATTCTTGGTATCAAAAAAAAAAAAAAAAAAAAATGCCTGTGCCTGCTTATAAGGTTATCCTTTGGTTGGCATTGGAGAACTTAAGTGGTCAACAATTTCCTACACTTACATAAAACTTTCCTGAGAATAGTGGCCCACTGTACCTAAACCGTTTATATAAACAATTTGGTTTACACTGAACATCTGCTCTCTTTCAGGTAGTCTAGAATTTTGGTACATGCCAGGCACATACTATGTGATCAGTTCCTATAAAAACCCTGGACACTGAGTATCTATCAAGTTTCTTGGTAGGCAACATATCTACCAAGTTGTCAGTCTTGTTGCTGAGGAAATTAAGTGTGCTCTGTGTAACTCCCCTAAGAGAGGACTCTTAGAAACTTGTGCTTGTCCCCTCCCTAGCATCCCCCAACTTCACTGCATGTGCCCTCTCCCCTTGCTGATTTTCATTTGTATCCTTTTACTATAATAAATCAAAGCCATGATTTTATGTTCAGTCTTGTGAGTCCTTAATGAAGGAAAAGTCTTAGGGACCCCCAACACAACTAGTAATAATTTTAAACACGTAAACAGACCATCCTGAATAACACATTCCATTTGGGTATAGAAAGACATCAAAATTTGCCTTATGGTAGCAATAGAATTAATAAATTACTTACGAAAACAGATCAAACCACTGTTGTTTTGTAACAGACTCCTGGCGTAAAAGCTTCAAAACAATCGGACGCATGAAATCCCACTTGTCTTCAAACTGAAGAGAACCTTTATTCTTTAAAAAAAAAAAAAAAAAAGTACTTTAATTTAAATGCAAGTATATCAAAAGTGTTTTGTAGCTTTTGTCTTTTAAGGGCTAACTAGAGAAATGCAAGGCTCAAATTTAAAAGAACCAGCTTTCCATATGGAATCTCTCCAGGCTTAATCTTATAGCAAGATATTACAGGAAGAAAACTATCAAAGAGAAAAACTGGGTTTGGGGATATAGCTGGTGATTGAATCCAGAGCCATTTACATGCTAGGCAAGTGCTCTACCACTGAGCTATACCCGTATCCCTTATCACAGATTCTTAACCTGAGCTTGATGTCCTGACTGCAAGGTTCTACAAACTCCCTCAAATTATAATCCTGAAATAATTTCTCAAAACATGGTCAGACAACAACCTACATCAAAATCACCTGGGGTGATTATACATATAGACTTCTAAAGCCTACCACACACCTATTGGATCAGAATCTCTTAAAGTTCAAGCTACATAAATATGTTTGAGGGTCTATAATGCCCAAAGGTTAAAAACTACTAATACTTACAAAAGTGAAAGCAAATGATGCTTCTTATATTCACACAGCTCATCCTCCTGTCTTGCCCCAAGTGCCTGCTTCTAACACACAGTATTCTGTATAAGGGTCAATGGAAGATATTCACTCAAAACTTAGTACCAGAGCCAGGCACAGTGGCGCATGCCTGTAATCCCAGGACTTTGGGAGCCCGAGACAGGAGAATCATGAGTTCAAAGCCAGCCTCAGCAATGGCAAGGTGCTAAGCAACTCAGTGAGACCCTGTCTCTACATAAAAACACAAAATAGGGCTGGGGCTGGGCTCAGTGGTACCTGAGTTTAATCCCTGGTACCAAAAAAACAAAAAAAAAACAAAAAAACCAAAAACTTAGTACCAGGATTAGCTGTTGTTCTTCCTTCAATAACTAGTTTGCTATTATCTTAAGAACAAGTTAATCTCATAAGTAATTTTGCTCCTCTCATAATGAGAAATTCAGCCAGATTTGTGAGCCTGTGATAATATACTTTGTGTATTAACCCTATGTTTGGCTTCATGTTATTTTTTCTACTGTTATTTTCCTGTAAACTTCATTTATTTATTTTTCTCCCTTGAAAAAGTGTGAAAATAAACAAATATGAAAGAATCGCAGAAAGAGCATACAAGTTTTAAGAACCTAATCCCCAGTACTGCCTCCCCTCAATTTTTTTTCTTGACTTTGGCAGGGAGAATCATAATACCCTCCTAATAAGAGAATACTTTCTAATTTCAATTAAGTCTATTTCGATAAGCACTTCTGGCAATTTATAAAATTAAACATAGTAAGTATCAATTTCCATACATGAATTTGTCAGAATGAACCTATTATGTATAACTATAAAGCTCTAGTAAAAAAAAATTAAACATAGTATAAATCCTACAATTAAAAATCAAAATGATACAGAGGACTAGAATAGTCAAGTACTTGAAATAAATTAAATACTAGTTAGGATCTGAAATCTAACAGATTCAGCAAGATAACAAGAAAACATTTTTGTTCTGTCTCATGAAACATACAAGATCAACCACAAAAACACTTTCTCCTAATACTCAAGTAAAGGACAAATTTAATAACTGGATGTTTTCTATTAAACTTATAAAACAGATTCCAAAAATGACGCTCAAGCAATTTTTTGACCTATTCTCTATTAAATTGAAAAGTACATCATTAAATAATAACTAAGCAACAGGATACCAAACCTCCTATCTACAATAGGAAATGCCTTATTAGTAAGCAATGGAAGTCGCACGTGGTGGCACATGCCTATAATCCTAGCAACTCAGGAAGCTGAGGCAGGAGGATCGCAAGTTCAAAGCCAGCCTCAGCAACTTAGTGAGGCCCTAAGCAACTAAGTGAGACCCTGTCTCTAAATAAAACATAAAAAAGGGCTAGGGATGTGGCTCAGTAATTAAGTATCCCTGGGTTCAATCCTCGGTACACACACACACAAAAACAAAGGAATCTTCAAATCATGAATCCTTAGTTAGTAATGTTTCCACTGACTAACTGAAGGCTGATTCCTTTCTCTACTAACTTGCTACAAAATCTCCTCTGCCTTCTTTCATTACTAATCAGAATAGCAAGTGGGAAGGCCTTCCTAATTGTTAATAAATCTAGAATTATCTCACACACTAGCTTTTCTACCAAGGATGTCCACGTTTGCCAAAAGTACATTAAAGGGAGTGATTATAATGATTGAAAATGAGAATTAATACTGGAGGTGAAAAAGGACATAAAGATGATGAGAGATAGTGACTTAAACTTACACTTCAACTATGATGGGATAACAGGAACCAGATTTCCCCTTCTACCTAAACAACTAGAAAGCCAATGGGCAGTCCAGGACAGTACTTCCTGAGAACAGAAAAACAAAAGACATGAGCCCTGTGAAATCCCAAACATACTGCCTAAAGAACTTCCAGGCCTCAGAACAAGAGTGGAAACTCAAACAGAGCCTGGTGATTTTATGAAGTTGAAGACAGGATCAGGAGAAGTAGAGGTGATGGGAATCTGTGGTGCAGAAATAGCAAGGGGGAAAAAAGGAAAGAAAGGAACTCTTTGGAGATCTGTAAAGGGGTCCCCTCAAGTCTTTGACTGATAGTTACACCTTCTATTATTTAACTTCACAATAATCTTTAATAGAAATGTGAAAATCATTCCATCACTCTGATCATTTCACTTTATAACATCTGCCAATTATGTGTATTCTAAATACAAGTATCAATTCATTTAATCTTTACAACTACCCTGTGCGGTAAGTGACACTATTATTCCTGCTATATAGATGAAAAAACTGTACACTGTAATCTGAAATTAAGTGAGATTATTTGCACGAAACTACAAGCAATGAGTGGCAGAGTGGGAATTCAAATTTAAGCAGTTTAGCTCTGTTAAAGCCACATTCTTTTGTATTCTTATGATTCTTTCTTGGAACAGGAATAGAGGGATTTTAACCTGTGCACCAGTCCTTGGCTTAATTGCATCAGGCTTATAAACTGGAAAAAACAACTGATTATAAAAATTTAGTGACAATTATCTAGAAACCATAAGATGAAAGCAACACTACATAAAAGACATTTCTTTTTAAAACAGAGTCCTTCCCTTTCTCCCATATAACTTGGGAGTAGGGGGAATACACTATCTTCTAAAGTTAAATATTTCTTTCCACTGCAATAAAAAATGTCATACTATGTTCCATTTAAATTTTTAGGTTTATTTATTTTTAGTTGATAAAACTTTTTTTTTAATATATATGTGATGCTGAGAATCGAACCCAGTGCCTCACACATGCTAGGCAAGCCCACTGTTATATATTTCTTGCTATATCTTCTTCATGGTGACAAAAATACAAGAAAAGTTAGGGCAAAAGGACGAGTTGAAGGGAAGACCAAAAACAAAACAAACAAAAACACCCCACAGCATTCACACAACTGAAAGCAACTTGTTTTTATTACTATACGCTTGCCCAGAATATACTAAACATAGTACAAATTTAGTGTTTTTTAAAATCTAATTTTTGTTTCTTCCAGGGAGTTATGAAGATATTGATTGTAGATTATATCCAAAATAGTATTCTAATAACTTCCCAAACAAATCCAGTTTGCAAATTTTTAGATCTTTCATGTATATTATAAAGTTAGCTATTTGAATGTGTGGGTTCCCATATTGTTTACGATCCACTAGTGCTCTCAGCTACATGATTTTAAACCACATTTGCCAATCCCCATCAAAAAAAAAAAAAGAACCATAAAACTCACTATATATTTGAAAGCTGGCAAGTCTTAGTATTTTCTAGCCACACTAGCCTTTTAAAAGTGTTCCTCAAATATGCCAAATTCATGAATGCGTCTCAAGACCTTTGCCTTAGAATGCAGATCATTCAGGTTTCAGTTCCAATGTCACCTCAGAGAGGTCTTCCCAAAGTCGTCAGTGTAAGTATTCATCCTCTGTTTCTCTCTACATATCCAGAGCCAAGGTAGAAGAAACATTTTGAGCTGGTAGAAGAAACATTTTGATTAGCTATGAGACTGAAATTTTAATTCAGATTAGCAGGACTAAGGTGGTTTATTTTTAAATGTTCAATGTCACTATTTTTTGTTTGTGTTTTTGCAGTACTGGGGATTGAACCCAGAACCTCAAGCATGCTTTACCACCAAGCCATAACCCTCCCCCAAGCCCAAGAGGACTTTTTAAAAAGACCAGAAAGCTATGGAATCTCACTGAAATGCCATCTTTATCATATGTAACAAGTAAAACAATACCCTCC
Organism: Xerus rutilus; assembly: GCA_028644305.1. Lineage (NCBI taxonomy): Eukaryota > Metazoa > Chordata > Mammalia > Rodentia > Sciuridae > Xerus > Xerus rutilus. Next base: position 81,917,565 of record CM053399.1, on the reverse strand, counting down.
TCTTGATATATATAGTGTTTTCACCGTAGCCTTCATTACTAGCAAAAACTACACAGAATATTATTTCTTTAGTGTTAGCATTTTCCCTCCAAAGACTAAGGACCATGTCTCTCATATTCATTATTGTATCAGACATTCAGCATAGTATCCTGCCAAGTAGATGTTCAGATATTTATGGAATGAACCCCAGTTATACAGATCAATTACCCTCAATATTATTTGTATGTACTGTGTGTAGTTCATGTATGTTTTAATCTGAGTTGTGCCCTGCTATGTTTGCAGAGCATATCTGGCATCTATTTATTCTACCTACTATACCAAAGGCAAGAGCCAAATGGCTTTTAGTGACATTGACTAGGTTCATTAGAGCCCTAAGTAAAATATCTAATAAAAAAAAAAACCTGACCCTTTTCTCACACTTCTATACTAGATTGATAATTGGTGGTTTTTTTTTTTTTTTTTTTTTGGTGGGGCACTTACACTGTGCTACATCCCCAGCTTTCTTTATTCTTTATGCTGAGACAGGGTCTTGCTATACTGCCGACATTACCCTCAAACTTATGATCCTCCTGACTCAGTCTCCCAGGTCACTGGGATCATAGGCATGACTAGTGTGTTTCTGATACTTTCTAGTATTCTAAAATCTCCCTCTTTAAATCCATTGATAAATACTCTTGGGGCTGGGATTGTGGCTTAGCGGTGGAACGCTTGCCTCGCATGCGTGAGGCCCTGGGTTCGATCCTCAGCACCACATACAAAGCAATAAAATAAAGACATCGTGTCCATCTACAACTAAAAAAAAATATTAAAAAAAAATCCATTGATAAATGCTCTCAAAGTTTATCCTAAAGTGTCACTTCATTTTAGTGGCTTTAATTAACATACATTACCTGTAGCTTATGGTACCTGAATAAACATTTTTTACAAAGCAAAAAAGGTTTTCCCATTTACAATCATTACAGCTAATTACTGATTTAGTCCACTATTCCCATTCCTACGCACCCCTAAATTTATTTCCCTCTAGGCTGCGACTGTCATAGGCAACCACATCTCTAGGACAGGGCACTAAAATGAGGAAAAGCAGCCCTAAGTCTCAATGCTCTCTTTGATGATCATTTTGAAATAGTAATTCTTAACAATCTAGCAAAAAACTGACAAGCTCAGTTGTTAATAATCCTCTCTTTTATGTTCAACTAGACGTATTTAAAAGAGTAATCTAGTTATAGCTGGGTATGGTGCACACCTATAATTCCAGCTACTTGGAAAGGTTAGACAGGAGGATGGCAAGTTTGAAGCCAGCCTGGTCAATATGGCAAGACCCTAACTCAAAATAAAATTTTAAAAAAGGGTTGGGGATGTATCTCTGAGGTAGAACACTACTGGGTTCAATCCCCAGCAGCACCAAAAAACAAATTCCAGTTATGTATCTTAACCACATTCACTGAAAATATTCATTCAAATCTAGATATCACATCCATGTTCCCTGCTAAACATGAGCCTGACACAGCAAATCACACTGGTTGTTTCCTCCATACAGAACTCCTCTTCTAGACATGTATGGTTGCTTCCTTGCTTCATAAAGGTCCTGCCTCAAATATCATCCACCTCCTCAGAGGTCTTCCCTGATCATTTTGTCAAAAATAACACCTTCACTCTGTTCTTTATCATTTTTTTTCAAAGTATTTATCACAATATGACATCCTCACATTTATTTGTTTATGTTTATTGCTTCTTTCCCCCACAAAAATATAAGTTCTTAGGGCAGGAGTGAGTCTGCCTGGTTTATCATCATGTAGTTAGAATTAGAAAATGCCAATTTCCTGTTCAGTTACTACATTTATTTCCCATAGAGTTAATGACTTATTATGGTTTCAATGACTTATTATGGTTTCAAACACTTCTGATCTGTGGCCATCCCACAAATGAGATTTTAAATGCACATAAAATAGAAGTAAAAACTTTATGTGTAAGAGCCAAAAATAGGTTGAAGGTTTGACAATATCTCTGCTCATATATTTTCCAAATATTCCCCATTATCTATATAGAACTTTATTTCAAATCCACTTACTTATGTATCATCAAAAGCCCTTCACAATCTGACCCTGGCTTTCCTTTTACTCTTCTATCCTGCTGTTTACCTATACTCTGTGCTACCATTCCAAGGAGCACCATCCATACAGGATGCAACACAGCATGTCGTCCTGCTTATACTGCAGCCAAACTGATCTAGTCTCCATTCTTACCAAATTTTCTTCTAATCATCACCTACAGCAAGAGTACCCATTCTTCAAAGTCTAGCTCCAATGCTTTCTCCATAATACTTACTTGATCATTCCCTGAGAAACTATTAATTCAAACTGTGAGGGACCATACAGCAGTTGGTAGAACACCTGAAATTCTTCTTTAGAGTAAAATCATCAGTACCATTTAATCTTCTTTAGTGTATGACAAATTCCCAAAGAGCACGGACACTGCTTTATGTACAGCCTTGTATTCTTCCTGATGTCCTGCATACAGGTTATCTAATAAAATTATTTTAATAATGAATAAATTCTGTAGACACTTTGAATCGCTGCTATTTCCATTTTTTTTTTCCTCCCAAAGCATAAAATCTTCCACTGAGAAAAACCGTGCTTCACATTTCACTTTAAAACTTGGATTCTCTTGTGGATTGATTGTATACCACTCGCCTTGAATCAGTCTCTCTACATCTAATTAGAGAGAGGTAGAGTTAGTTATAGGAAAAAGACAACCTCTAACATGCTAGTGAGTCAACAAGTAACCACTGAGGTAGGAGTGTGTGAGAGACAGATAATTAAGGAAAAGAAGACCCAGCTGGAAAGAGCTCAAAGAATGTGAACCATCAACGGTATCTAAGCAGGAAAGTGATATGGCCAGAAATGTGTTTTGGTCTAGAGCTCAGATCAGGGTTAAGAGATAAAAATAGTGAAATCATGGGAGTTAAGACTGTCCCAGAAAAAAAAAGTACAAAGATAGGAAAGGGCTGAAGATTAAATTCTGAGAAATAATTATGCTGGGGGGAAGGGAGGGAAGTCAGTGAAAAACACAAGTGATTTGAGAGACAGTAGACCAAGGAAAGTATACTGTCACAAAAACCAAAAGAAAAGCAGAGGAAGTGAGCAATAATATCAGAAAATAGGATGAATGTTATCAAAGAAGAATCTCTTGGCAATCAGAAGGTTACTGGCACATTGAAGACTTGACCCCTTCAACATAATTGGGTGGGGTAAATTAAGGAAAAAGGTGAAGAATGATAAAGGCAGCAAATGATGGCTGCTTTTTCAAGAACTGTGACAGTGAATAAAAAGAGCAAAAGTCTGAGACAGAAGCTAAACATGTTATGTTTATATAAAGAAATAACATTAACCTTGGGCTGGGGATATGAGTCAGTTAGTAGAGTGCTTGCCTTGCATGCACAAGGCCCTGGGTTCAATCCCCAGCACCACCACCAAAAAAAAAAAAAAAAAAGTGAATTTTTCTTATTGGCATAAAAGTGGGGAAAAAAGGGAGGGAACATGCCATCAAGTCCAGGGAGTAAAATGAGGACCAAGCAAGAACAGAGGGAAGAAAACAATTTAGGAGGTGGCATGAAAAAACAGCAGGACACAGGGAACACTAGAAAAATTTGTGGTATTGACCCACATAATTAAGGACACTCCCAATAGCTACGTAAAGTAATGGGCTAGTAGTAAGAAGAGTTAAGGATCAGAAGGCAAAAAAAAAGATTTGAAAAATTGCTTTCTGGAGTAAAATAATCAACTAGAAATGAAGAAAATGAGCACTGAGGGCCCAGACAACTGCAAAAGAAAAGCAACAAGCAGAATTATATGTTAGAATTAGACACAAGTAGTCTAAAACACAAGGTAAAACTGTCATATCAGATTATTATAAATGTTCTATAAAACACAATCAAAGAAAAAAGATAAAGTAGCAATATGGAAAAGGTTTTACAGAGATAAACCCCTCTAAGAAGTTGACAATTGTACATGTCCAAATGTACTACACAAATCTTTGTACACCCCAAAGAATTACCAGATTCAGTAACAGTCCAATACTTTACACAGAGTACAATTATTATAATCAACTTCCAATATTGAAAAATTTGGTGTGTTTTATTGCATTGAGCTCTAACAAGTTTCACATCAAGAAAGTTTTGAATCCTATCTTTCCAAAAAGATTAGCTATTCCTTTGATCTCTTCAGTCATCTACAAATTCAATAAACTTGATTTCATCCAAGTTACTGGTAAATAAGTAAAAAATATACTTTTAGCAGGACACTAAAGGGCTCTCTTTAGTGTTGTTAATTAATTATTCATCATTTTCCAGGTAAAACTGTTTAATTCATAATCAAATTCTACTCTCATTTAGCTCACATTTCTCTATTTTGACCACTGGACATGAAAAATTTGTCAAATGTGCTATGGTGAAATCTAATTGCACAACGTCAACAGTATCTCACTAATAAACCAGTCAACTACTCCTATCAAAAAAGGAAATGAGGCTAATTTGGTCATTCTGGATCAGCCCTGTCTCTATTCAAGGTTCCAACAGCCATGCATTTAAATGATGCTACAAATTATGTTCTAGATCTGGTAGGTCCTCACTATTCTTCTTCCAGAAGTTAAAACTTCAGTCTTCCCACTCTATTATTAGTACTTTTTAATGTATGAGGCAATCCTCCTACTTCCCAATAAGACAAGAAAAAAAGTTTTCCGACCAACTTGAATACATAAACTTTTGGTGATAACAGATAACAGAACCAAATGTCTGTTTGTAATGTCACTATGTAACATAAGTTATACATTTTTGAAATCACATGCTATATAATATTCATTTAGAAATTTTGCTTTATCCCCTAGTCAACATTTCATCAAATAATTTTATTAAAATTTTTCCAAAGTATTGTTGGCATCTGTCCTCAAGTTTACTAGCATGATGGAGTCACTCATTTTAAATGCATTATCACCTTCCTTTTACTCATGAAAGTTATTTAAAAGTTGTTTAAGTTAAAGCATTTTAAAAACAAAAAGGCACTAGCAGAGATTTATTTAAGAAATTCAGGATTACACATTAGAAGGAAAAGAGAAGGTAAGGGCTATTTCAAGAGTGAGATGCCCCTAATTTCCTTGTGATCTTTTTACCCTAAATCCTAAGTGCCCATTTTCTATAATGTTAAGAGTTTTTTTGGTTTGTTTTTCCCCACTCTATAGGTGTATGCGGTAGATACAGACTCATAATCGCTACGAGGTAATCACTTAACTAGCAATTGACGGCAGTAGCTTTAGGTTTATACCTCTTCCAAAAAATTCTTTGTGAGTCTTTGTACAGAGAATAGCAGCAACTTGCTCGTTTCTGACAGAGAATTTAGGGGGTGGGAGAGGAGACTTCGCCTTATATTCAAGTAATCAATGAGTCAAACACTCACAAAGAATAAGGAACCAAATAGTTTCTTAAACACATTTCTATTAACAAAAAATACTGCCTACATAAACACACTAATTTCAAAAGTTAAATTTTCTTTCTGAACTAATACATTAAAACTTTCCTATACTGTTACAAAAGAAACAGTAGAATGAATTAATTCCCAGGGATTCATTTTCTTAAAAAAACGGGACCATTAGTCCTAATAATTTACTGTATTGTCTACTAATTAAGTGCCAAGCACAGTTACAAGCACTTTACATAAATTCACTTAATTACAGTGCTCGCTCAAAATAGGTGTTATTGCTAATTTCATTTTACTGATGAGGAAATTTGGGCACAAGAGATTAAGAAACTTGTCACACAGCTCCTAAGTGGCAGAAATTCAGAGTCTAGTTCAGAGCCCTTGTAAAAGGTGATATATTTCTCTTAGTAAAATCTGATCATTTTATAAGACTCTTCAATTAGGCGGCTAATTTAGTGGCTTAAAGAAGATATGACAGTGAGGTTTCAGTACATTTTTTCTTTTTGTTTGAATTAGTTATACATGACAGTAAAATGCACTTTGCTCTTTAGTATATTTTCTTATATTCGCCCTGCCTGAGGGCATAATAATGGATCTGAGAGAGAAGTAATTACTACTCCCATTCAGACAGTACTGTTAAGGCAAAAGATACTAAAGAGCAGAATAGTTCCATGTCTTCCTCATTCTCCTCCAAACTTTTTAACTCATAACGGAGGATCTGCCCCTCTGGGCCTAGATCTCTCTTGCTATATAAAACTTTAAATGTTTTATTTGATAAGAACTTTCCTAAAACAATGGATATGATAGCACTTATTCGCTGTCATTTGGTAGTGCCCTCTAATGGGGGTGAAGGTTGGGGAACAGCCTCTTAAGGAAAAGGAGGGGGATAGGAAGTCAAGAATGAGAGAACAAGAGGGAAGGTGTAGCATGCAAAAAAGGGAAAAGGATAGTGGAGTGGAAGGCACTGCTGTCTGACTCGCATTTCATGCAGACAGAATGAGAACAGAAATTGAGGAGCTAGGGTACGGTCATTGAAACCTGTTAGGCAGAATTTTCTTGTTTTTTCCTTTTATGGGTCCTAGACTCTTGCTTCAGAATAAACAGAACCTAAGAGGAATAATGGCCCAATTGGTCAGGGCATAGCGACTATTCATCTCTCGCTCCCAGCCGGAGCTGGTCCCTAGAAAACACCGCTCCCCGCCATCCCTCAGCCGGGCTTCACACCCGACAGCTAGAGCGGAGGGACCACCAAAGACTCCCGGCCCCAAGGCCACAGAACGGCGTGCCGGTCCTCGGCGCAGCCACCGCGGCTTCTCTTCCGGCAGACAACTCCGGAACACTCCCACGTTTCGCCACTGAACTTGAACCGAGCCGTTCCCGAAAAACTGAATCCCGCGGCCATGGAGTAAAACCCAGGCTGGAGTAAGGGTCTTACCTTTAACAGATTAGACGTCGCCATGTTCCTTCAACTTAAGACTCTCGCGAGACGAGGCGAGAATTCGTGGCGCTCGCGGCCAGGCCACAACAGGAGGCCGGAGTTCCCACCAGGGCCCACGGGCCCAATGGCCCGTACCTGGGGTATTCAGGGCGCTCGGGCGGCGTGCCGGCAGCGTTGACCTCGTCCCAGGTAGCGAGCTTCCTCTCTCCCCCTACATGGTCACTGGAGCTTCCCCACACGAAAGAGCTCATGCAAATGCTCAGAGAGACAGGAGCAGCGAATGGTGAGAAGGTAACGGGAGCCGACCTGACTTGGAGGAGGAAGCATCGACTCCACGAACTCCCCCACTCTTTCGGATTAGCCTTTGCGGTTGCACCCACAGCGGCCACCGGCAACGAATTTAACTCAGCTTAGGCCCTGCAGCTCAGGGTCCGTGGCCGCATCACGTGATGCGGCGGGCGGGGGCGCGCTCGGGAGCGAGCGAGGGAACCTAGAAGCCTTCTGGGTCTGGAGGGCGGGGGCGCGCCCTCTGCTGGCGGGACCAGAGTTTCCCCTCACCCTCATCCTCACCCCTCTCCCCAATCCCCTCTCCCCTCGCCTCGGACCTGGGGACTGCGGATTAAGAGAGATGAGATACATTATCATGCAAGGTTCCTAATACTTGTCTTCAATAACTGGCTCAGAGAAGGAGCCCGTAAATATCTGTTGAATAAGTGAATGCACAAACGTGTTAACTATTAACATTTCTGATCAGAAGTAACTGGTACTTAAATATTCTATTAAAAATTAGGGGATGAATATTAATTGGATTTCTTGAAGGAATATTAGCCTAGAATATTCTAAACCATAGCCCCCTAATTTTATCCCTTCATACCACAAACCACTGGCCTAAGGAAGGAAACATAATTTATATGGAGAGTTTACCAGACACCTAGTATTGTATTATGCAGGCTTTAAAACAGTATTTGTTCACACCCTCATAATATGTAGAAGTAAATAAGCTCTGGAGTAAAGCAAAACAAAGAGGGAAGGCTACGTAAGGAATCCAATTCTATATATGCTAGGTGCTGAAAATACAAGATTAAATAAAACAGAAGACCCCTGCCTTTTGGAACTTATGAAGGGAGCCAAATATTAAGCATAGTTACTCATATACATTTGACCCTCCACATCTGTTAGTTCCATGTATGTGGATTCAAGCAACCACAGATGAAAAAATAATTGGGAAAAAATTGTGTGTGTATTGACATTTTTACCTCTTGTCATTATTGGCTAAACAATACAGTAAAACAATTATTTCTGGGGGCTGGGGTTATGGCGCAGTGGTAGCGTGCTCGCCTAGCACGCGGGAGGCACTGGGTTCGACCCTCAGCACCACATAAAAATAAAATAAAGATATTGTGTCCACCTACAACTAAAAAATAAATATTTAAAAAAATTATTTACATGGTATTTACATTACTATGAGGTATTATAATAATGAAGAGATGATTTAAACTATACAGGAGTGTGTGTGTAGATTATTTGCAAACACTACACCATCTTATATGAGACATGAACATTCAAGGATTTTGGTATCCTTGCAGATCCTGAAATCAATCCCCTGTGGACCATGAGAGATAGCTATATTACTTGTTGTGTTGTAGAACTAAATACTACAAGGGAAAAATATACTGTGCACTTGAGAGGTATGGTAGGAAGAGGAACTACTATCTTAATCTTCATTCATCCAAGCCACCCATTCCTTATGAATGGACCCTTATGACTGAACCTTAATAACTACTTTTGGAGACTCCATTCCAACATCCCACTGTCTAGCCAAAACAGTTGTCTGGTAACACCACCACTACAACTCTTTTTTTTTTTTTGGTACTAGGGATTGAACTCAGGGGCACTGGAACACTGAGCCACATCCTCAGCCCTATTTTGTGTTTTATGTAGAGACAGGGGCTCACTGAATTGCTTAGCACCTTGCCATTGCTGAGGCGGGCTTTGAACTCGCAATTCTCCTGTCTCAGCCTCCCAAAGTGCTGGGATTACAGGTGTGCTCCACAGCACCGGGCTCACCAGTACAACTCTTTAACCTCAATGAGTTCATTCCATTGTCATCTACCACTTCCTTGCCGTGTATCGCCTCCTATTTTTGTTTTGTTTCTCATCTAATTTAGATTCAATGATCCATCATTATAAAAATATGTGTGTATATATATGTTACATTTTTTTTTCCAGTGCTAGAGATTGAATCCTGTGGCACTTGACCAATAAGATACATCCCAACCCTTTATTTATTTTTTAAATTTTGAGACAGGGTCTAAGTTGCCCAGGCTGGCCTTGAACTTGAGATTCCCCTGCCTCAGCCTCCCAAATTACTGGAATTATAGGTATGTGCCATCATGCCTGGCTAAAAAAAGTTTAAATATTTAAGATGTTTAAATATTTACTTTTAAAGTAGAGAACACAAGCATATAGTACAAAATTCCAAAGATGCTAAAAGGAATACAATCAAAAGTAGGCCTCCTTCTGCTTTCTGGGGTAATGTAATGTTCTATAGAGTATTGTGATAGGGATTTGTGTTATTCCGGTTTATGCATTTGTCAAAATTCAACCAGTGTATCCTTAATATGAATGTATTTCATTCAAAAGAAAATATGGGGGCTGGGATTGTAGCTCAGTGGTAGAGCGCTTGCCTCGCATGCGTGAGGCCCTGGGTTCGATCCTCAGCACCACATACAAACCAATAAAATAAAGACATTGTGTTCATCAACAACTAAAAAATATTTAAAAAAAAAAAAAAAAGAAAATATGGTAAACAATTTGAAATTCAGTTAATTGTGCCCATGATCTAGAATGTAGGGGTTAAGTGAAGTTATATTTACAATTTATTTTGCAGTATCAAAAACTAAGGTAGATTGATGGTTGGATAGAAAGACTGATAAAGCAAAGTTAAAATGTTAATGACAGAGTCTGGGTGCAAAATACTAGTGTTTTCTATGTATAATTCTTTCAGCTGATCTATATGTTTGAAATGTTTTTTGATTAAATATTGGGGGAATTAAGAAATAAATAAGCCTTCCTTTCTCCACAACCCCCAGCATCCATATCCATTCTTCCTTCTTGGAGACAACCACAGATAGTATGAATCCCTAGGACATTCTATGCATATGTACTCATTCCTATATGCATTCTTTTTTTCCCTCCAAATGATGGCATACTACTTATACTCTTTAATATTCTTTGTTTTCACTCAGCAGTGTATATAAATTAATGAAAAATATTTTTGTGCTTTTTTTTTTTTGGTACCGGGGATTGAACTCAGGGGCACTCGACCACTGAGACACATCCCCAGCCCTGTTTTGTGTTTTATGTAGAGACAGGGTCTCACTGAGTTGCTTAGCGCCTCGCCATTGCTGAGGCTGGCTTTGAACTCGTGATTCTCCTGTCTCAGCCTCCCTAAGTGCTGGGATTACAGGCTTGAGCCACCATGCCCAGCTTTTTTGTGCTTTTTTTTAACTTACAGAAATTCAAACAATTATTGACCTAATGCATCCATTGCTTCCAGTATGTTTAGAATTATCACTTCTAAAATAGGCTTTTGAAATCATCTGAAGCACAATAGTTAAAAGCTTTTTATTTCTAAGAGGCCATAAACACTAAAAATGTTTGCACTTATCAAGAGAGTATGCAAAGTTTAATCAGTAAACTATGTATTGATTGGGTAATTGGTGAAAAAAATAGGTGAGGAACAGAGAGTTCATAGGATTTTGGAGAGCAAGGAGCAAAACAGACCCAAGAGTTGGAGGAAGATGAGCCTCCTGGGTCTCTGAGTACCACAGGGAGAAAAAGAGTCCACTTTAAAAGACTATATCTCTGCCTATTACCAGGAAGACCTATAGGGGCTAACACTAAACCTGACCTAATGAATTTTTTTAAAAAGTTTTTTTAGTTGTTGATGGACCTTTATTTTCATTTATTTATATGCAGTGCTGAAAATCAAACCTAGTGCCTCACACACGTGAGGCAAGCATTCTACCCCTGAGCCCCGCTCCCCTAACTGGAATTTTAAGGTATCCTTGTATCAATTTCTTTTTTTTTAAATTTGTTCTATTTAGTTATACAAGACAGTAGAATGCATTTGACACATTGTACATAAATGGAGGTCAACTCATTCCTCTCTCCATGCTGCAGAGTCACACCAGTAGTGTAATCATACATGTATATAGGGTAATAATGTCCATCTCTTTCCACCATCCTTACTACCCCCACAACCCCTCTCCTCCCCTCACTTCCCTCTGCTCAATCCACAGTTCCTTCATTCTTCCCACCCCCACTCATTATGGATCAGCATCTGCTTACCAGAGAAAACATTTGGCCTTTGGTTTTGAGGGTTTGGCTTATTTCACTTAGCATGATATTCTCCAGCTTCATCCATTTACCTGCAAATGCCATAATTTCATTCTTCTTTAAGGATGAGTAATGTTCCATTGTGAATATGTACTATATTGTCTTTATCCATTCATCTGTTGAAGGGCATCTAGGTTGGTTTCATAGTTTAGCTTTTGTGAATTGAGCTGCTATAAATATTGATGTGGATGTGTCACTGTAGTATGCTGATTTTAAGTCCTTTGGGTATAAACCAGGGAATAGGATAGCTGGGTCAAATGGTGGTTCCCCATTCCAAGTTTTTCTGAGGAATCTCCATAGTGCTTTCCAGAATGGTTGCACCAATTTGCAGTCCCACCAGCAATGTATGAGTGTGCCTTTTCTCCTGCATTCTTGCCAACACTTATTACTGCTTGTATTCTTTTTTTAAAATGTTTTTAGTTGTAGACGGATATGGAATACCTTTATTTTGTTTATTCAGTTTTATGTGGTGCTGGGGATCGAACCCAGCCCCTCACACGTGCTAGGCAAGTGCTTTGCCACTGAGCTACAGCCCCAGCCCCTTGCTTGTATTCTTGATAATTACCATTCTGACTGGAGTGAGATGAAATCTTAGAATAGTTTTGATTGGCATTTCTGTAATTGCTAGAGATGAGGAACATTTTTTCATATTGATCAATTGTATTTCTTCTGTGAAGTGTCTGTTCAGTTCCTTAGCCCATTTATTGATTGAGTTATTTGTTTTTTTTTTTTTTGGTGTTAAGTTTTTTGAGTTCTTTATATATCTTGGAGATTAGTGTTCTATCTGAGGTGAGTGTGGTAAAGATTTTTCTCCCATTCTCTCTCTTCACATTATTGTTTCCTTTGCTGAGAAGAAGCTTTTTGGTTTGAATCCATCCCATTGTTTGATTCTTGACTTTATTTCTTGCTCTTTAGGAGTCTTGTAAAGGAAGTCAGGTCCTAAGCCAACATGGTAAAGATTTGGGTCTACTTTTTCTTCTATTAGGTGCAGGGTCTCTGATCTCGTGCCTAAGTTTTTCATCTACTTTGAGTTTTGTGCAGGGTGAGAGATAGAGATTTAATTTCATTTTGCTACATATGGATTTCCAGTTTTCCTAGCATCATTTGTTGAATAGGCTATCTTTTCTCCAATGTATGCTTTTGGTGCCTTTGTCTAGTATGAGATAACTGTATTTATGTGGGTTTGTCTATATGTCTTCTATTCTGTACCATTGGTCTATATGTCTATTTTGGTGCCAACACCATGTCATTTTTGTTACTATAGCTCTGTAGTATAGTTTCAGGTCTGGTATTGTGATGCCTCCTGCTTCATTCTTCTTGCTAACAGTTGCTTTGGCTGTTCTGGGTCTCTTATTTTTCCAAATGAATTTCATGATTGCTTTTTCTAGTTCTATGAAGAATGTCATTGGGATTTTAATAGGAATTGCATTAAATCTGTATAACTGTTTTGGTAGTTTGGCCATTTTGACAATATTGATTTTGCCTATCCAAGAGCATGGGAGATCTTTCCATCTTCTAAGATCTTCTTCAATTTCTTTCTTTAGTGTTTTGTAGTTTTCATTGTAGAGGTCAATTTCTATTCTTACTCCTAAACAACATCTTTCCTTACTGTGCCAGGGAGTGCTATGCATTGTCTGTGCTGAAGGGTATATTAGTTGTGTTTCTGGGAAGAGTGCATTTTAGCAGTAACTGCCTTCTCCATATTGCCTACAAGATAATCATGTGCACCTTAAGTCTTTGCTCAGGCCATTGGGACTACTCTATTTGGATGACTCACTGTCTTACGGCACCACACTTTTAAGCTCCACTCTCACCTCCAGAAAGTAGGACCCACTGCAGATGAGGGTCAGATATGAAACCCTCACCAGTCCACTTTATACTTATTACATGATCATTTCTTACAAATATCTTCAACAACCTAACCTCTTTTCTCCTCTGGCATACACTAGTAATAAAATCACAAACTTAAGTAAACTTTTCTCTCTTCTCTATGCCAGCTAAACATTGCTGGAGAAAAGCCCCAAACCAATTTGAGTGGGTTCTCACTAAATTATAAACTCAGACCTTGTGTAAGCACTTAATACTTTCTATACAATCCTGCCATGTTTTTCTCTGGTGAGCTTGCTGTTCCACTCCATTCCCTGGTATACGTACTTCATTTCATAATCTTCATTTACATAAAATCATACGTAAATGCAAAATCCTACTTACGTACTAAGATCCCAACTTTGCAAAAAGAACAACTTCCTGCTCTAAATAGGGGAAAACTTGAAAAAATATTCAAAATTTTACCAATGTATTATGGTTTGGATATGAGCTATCCTCCAAAAGCTCCTATGTTAATGCCAGTGGTGAATTACTAGATGTATTACTAGTGGTGTATTACTAGATTAAGGGAGCTATAATCTACTCAGTAAATTAATCCATTTCATGAATTAATAATTTGAAAGGACTACTGAGTGGTAGCTGTAGGCAGATGAGGTGTGCCTGGAGGAGGTGGGTCACTGGGGGCATGCCCTTTGGGAATGTAACTTGTCCCTCTGACTCTTGCTTCTTTCTCTGTTTTTTGGCTACTGTGCAGTGAGCAACTTTCCTCCATCAAGCCCTTCTGCCATCATACTCTGCCTCATCTTGGGCCCAGAGCAATGGAATCAGCCAACCAAAAGCTGGAACTGTGATCCCAAAATAAACTTTTCCACCTCTGAGTTGTTCTAGTCAGGTATTTTGGTCCCAGTGATGAAAACCTAACTAATATACAATGGTAGAAAGTGGAATAATTTTTACTTTTTATTCATTTAGAAAATGTTTAAGTCACCTGTTCATTTAGGAAAATTTAAATATCTTGTTAAATCATAATACCTTAGAAAATGGAAGTCCCCTATAATCTCATCTCTTCCACCTTGTAAAATATCTGCTATTAACCATTTGCCTGTTTTTTCTCTTTGTTTTCTGTATATACATAAAAGAATATATAAAGGAGTTTCTCAAATGTGGTCACTGTATCACTTCATCAAAATAAACTAGGATGCTTTTTATAAAAGCAGTCCAAACTCTATCCTCTGAAGATTGTGATTTTATAGGTCAGGAATTAGGCCCCAAATCTGCCTTTTTCAAAAACATTTTGGGCAACCTATATCTGTAGTACTAATAGTCAAGAACTCCTTGCATTGTGCTTAAGAGTATGTGCTTTAAAATCAAACATGACCCACCACTTAGGAGTTGAGATCTTGGTTGCATTAGTTAACCTTACTGAGCCTTTCCTCATCTGTATAATTAGGATAAAAGTAGCATCTATATCATAGAGTTATTGTAAGAATTAAATATGACATTGTATGTAAAGCATAAAGTGCAATGCCTTACATGTATCACTCAATAAATGTAACAAAATCTAACATGTCAGGCTTGTTTCTATGTACTTTATGTAGATTAATACATTTGATGCTGAGAAGTGGCTGATAGAGAGCTGGTAGAGAGTTTGCCTCGCACATGTGAGGTACTGGGTTCGATCCTCAGAACTACATAAAAATAAATAAAGATATTGTGTTCATCTACAATTAATATTTTTTAGGGGCTGGGGCTGTAGCTCAGTGGTAGAATGCTTGCCTAGCATGCATGAGGCACTGGGTTTGATCCTCAGCACCACATATAAATAAATAATAAATGAATAAAATAAAGACCCACCAACTAAAAAAAATTTTTTAAAAATATTTTTAAAACTATTTTTAAATATTTAAAAAATAGAAATGATAGAAATGATCCAGTAGAAGGGGCTGGGAATATAGTTCAGTGGTAGAGTGCTTGCTTAGCACGCATAAGGCCCTTGATTCAATCCCCATAAATACTCCCACCCACCACCAAAGAGCCAGTACAAGGGGGGGAAAAAAAAGATTTTGCAGATATATAAGGGTGAGGAAATGTGTCAGGACCATCACCTTGATGTGGAAAGAGGATGGTACTTAGTACACAAATGGAAAGAGATTCACATTGGAAGTGAATATTTTCTCTCCCTCCCTCCCTCCCTTCCTCCCTCCCTCCCTCCGTTCCTTCCTCCCTCCATAGATACTATAAAATTTTTATTTATAGAATTTAATGTCAAGCTGGGTGTGGTGGTACACACCTGTAATCCAACATCTCAGGAGGCTGAGGCAGGAGGATTATGAGTTCAAAGCCAGCCTCAGCAACTTAGTGAGAACCTCTCAAAAAAATAAATAAAAAATAAAAAATCACCCAAAATGGGCTGGGGATGTGGTTCAGTGGTTAAGCACCTCTGGTTCAATCCCTAATAACACACCCTAGCCCCTGAAAAAAATGAATTTAATGTCAAAGTTTTAACATGAAATGTTAATGCTTCCAACTTATGGAAAATGGGAAAATGCTTCCAACTTATCTTTGTTGAAACTAGTGATTGCATTTAACCTGCTTCTGGCATTTTAATAGGTTCTAGGTTTGATAGAACTTCTTCCTTGACATCAGTCCCATCTCCACATTTATTTCCACTCTGACTGAGCCAGACTGGCTTATAGTCAGGCTCTTGAACTTCAGGTGGTGCTTCATCTTCTCTCTCTTGACCTGGCATAATATCTTGATTTTTCAGTTGTTGGTTCTTATTGAGCTTGTTTACTGGGCTTCAGAAAACCCACGATCTCAACAGAATAGAAGGACTCTTGACTAACTTCTCTTCTTTGTACATTTGGGTTTTGACCTTGCTTTTCTACGTATAGTTCCCATGGCTGAATCTCAGTCAATGAGAAAGAATTAAGATGCAGGAATACCACCTCACCTGGCATAGCTCCGTGTGCAGAAAGAAGACACCAAGGTGCATCAATAGTTTTTTGTTTTTGTGCTGGGGATGGAACCCAAGGCCTCATACGTGCTAGGCAGATGCTGTACTACCGAGCTACATCCCCAGCACAAAAGTTGTTTGATTGAAGATCATTGATTGATAGTGAGGATGTTGCAAGGTTTAAGAACAAAAGAAAAAAGGAGAAAATAGCAAATTGTTACCTACAATCATGGAAGAGTAAAGGAACTAGAGAAATGTATTGTGATTCTTGTGTAGTTCTAAGTGCTGACTTAAGTCTAGCTGTTCTAAATTATAATTGAGACCATTCAACATAGATAAGGAAACTAAAATTCAGTAATTTAATAATGTTTCCAAGGTCTTACAACTTGTAAGTGGTAAGACCTATTTAATTCTGAAGCCACATCCAGCCGCCCAAGTGCAGGTACCAAATAGGTAGAATAGGATGTACTTAAGGTTGGGGTTTTGTTGAGGGAGAAGATGGAGGGAGTGGAGCATATATACAAGGGAGATAGGATGATGATTGACCATCAGATTTAAGCTGAATTAGGAGGGTGAGGAACTATGAAAAGATGGTAGGATCAAAGTACTTTATATGCAGGTAAGGATCTAAAGATTGTTGGAGTCATGAAATGAGGGACAGGGTTGGAAATATGGATGGGTAAAATGGAACATAAGCTGTTAACTGGTGCCAAGCATTGGTAATGACTAAGGGCTAAGCTATGACCAAGGGAGAGAATACTTGAGGTAGGTTAAAGGACAGAAACTTGGAAATGAGATCAGGGAACTGAGAAGCTAGGCATTTCAGATTCCTCTGGTGTACAGTCATATCTCTTGACCTACTTCTGACTTCCACAGAAGCTGTGGTGAGTATTCTACATTAGTGCAGTCTCCATTAGCTACCCACTGAAAGAGGGAACCTCTCCTTTCTGCTTTCACCTCAGAGTTTTCTCCAAGGCCCAGGAACCTTCAAGGTTCATAGGCAAGTACAGCAAAGTAAGAGGAAGAAAATGCTTCAGGGAACATCCCTCAAGCAGTAGGGTGAGAAACCAATGAGTAAGTGCCCCAGTCTCTGGTCTTTGGTATATAATATTGTGAGGCACTCAGAATGATTCCCAAAGGTCTCAGTGTATTCATGTCCCCTTTGTACATGGCATGACCTTGATGGTAAAACCATTACAGAGACCTTTCCTCCTTCCCTGTCTTACTTTCCTACTCTCTCCTTCCTGCTTCCTGGGTTATCTTCCAAATAAGCCACTGGTGCCCCAAATCCTTATCTTAGGCTCTGCTTCCAAGAGAAACCTTACTAAATCACAAGCATGTTAACAATCTACTACACAGATAACTGAAATCACTAAGAATTATATCAGGAATAATGTTGGAAGAAAATGATAATGGAGTCAAGACCTACCCATTAAAGAATGAGTGCGTGTGACCTGGAGAGTCAGTACATGTCTGAGACTAGGAGGGTTAACAGATGGTTGTTCCATTAACAAAGACTCAAGATGAGTGTTTTTAGTGAACAGGGAGGTTGATGTGGAAGTGGCAGTGAGAGCAAAGACACGTAAACTCCAGACCCAGTGATAGGCCATCTTGGGAGAGAGAAACAAAAACAGGGACTTCATGGGGGAAACAAATCTCACTTAAAACAAGAAAGTAAAGGAACTGTTAAGAGTTCACAAAAATAGAGGATTTTACTACCTGTCCAGAGACACAGACGTTAGGAAAAGGTAGATGAAGTCAGAAGGGAGAATGTGCTTAGGTGTCCCTGAATGAGGATGTCCTAGGGGTAATCTAGTCTCCTTTGGGGACTGATACAACAAGGCTAAGGACATAATGGGTTTCATCTAACATTGAAAAAGTAGATAGGTTGTGTGTGTGTGTGTTGTGGCAGGGAGAGTTACTCATCCTACCAGAAAAACACTGAGTTCTAGGTTCCCCTCTTCTTTGCTGCAGACAAATGTGTGAAAGCTGGGAAGGCACTTTTTTTTTGGTACTGGGGATTGAACTCAGGGCACTCGACCACTGAGCCACATCCCCAGCCCTATTTTGTGTTTTATGTAGAGACAGGGTCTCACTGAGTTGCTTAGCGCCTCGCCGTTGCTGAAGCTGGCTTTGAACTCCCGATTCTCCTGTCTCAGCCTCCCTAAGTGCTGGGATTACAGGCGTGCACCACTGCGCCCGGCTGGGAAGGCACTTTTTAAAAAGATTTTTTTTCATATATTTTATTGGCACATTATAGTTGTACATAATGGTAGGATTTGTTGTAACATGTTCATACATGCACACAATATAACAACAGAATTTGACCAATATTTCTCCTTTCTGGGAAGGGCATTATTACTCCAAAATTCACAGGTTTCTTGGATTTCTCCTGATCCTTGCTAGATAAGGAAACCCAATGAGAGTGTGTTCTTATTTGGAATACTGAGAGTTCTGGGGAACAAATTTTAATGACTAGCTTGGGGTTAGGCTTCTCAAAGTAACTGTTGAATAGTCACCCATTCTTTAAAGGTTCCCCATTAACAACTGTTAACCAATGCCCAAAGCTGATGTCTCAATTACATTTTCTAGACAAGGATGAATTTAATAATACAGACCTTATAATATTCAACTTATGTAACAGGAAATACCCCCCAAATGCTGAAAATTGGCACAAGTATCTAAAGATTTAAAATATTGCAAAACAACATCTTCATACATCAACTATCAATTCTTGAAAAACCAGTAATTAGAAATATAATTTTTAAAACAAACATGTTTTAAACAACTTGTTGGGTTGTCCAATTTGCACCTATGAACTTCTTGTGTTTTAATTATCTTACACCATAGTGTAGTCGATTGACAGAATTGAGACTAGATACAGGATTTCTTAATTATGACTGAATGTTCATCTTGTTTGAAGGTTGGTTTCAGAGAAAAACATCAAAGAAAACAGAGGTAAAAAGGCTCTGGGCATGATTTTCTTTTGTCCTTCCAGGCAAAACCATCTCTTTCAGATGTGATTCTTCTGATCTCTGTGGCTTCTTCACCAAAGACAGACTCCAGTTCCTCTCTGTCCTTTGTCCACAACTGTGGACCTCCCCTGCCTTACTCTCAAGATGTACCTGAAGTCTCTTCCCACAGGAGAGGTGTGGTTAAACTTGAGATGGTTCTAGGTTGTCTGATATTTCTGTTGGACCTCTTTGTTTATCTTCTGTACCTATTTGCTTCAGTGCCTAAATCAGGCTCACCTCAAGAAAGGACCAGTAAATAAATTATTAAGCAGCTAGAACTTCTCCACAGAAAAAGGAGGCAAGGCACAGATTTTAAGGTAAAGGGTAAAGATGTTCTTTACCCTTGCACATCTTCCAGTGGTCACTGTGGGGTTTGCAGCAGCTGAGATGAAGCATGTTTATACTCTTTCAATTGCTCCCCCACTGACGTAACAACTCCAGTGGCAGGAGCTGCCTTCTGAGGTCACGTTCACTTGGTTTAAGGGGGATTTCAGACAGATTCACACACACACAACACTTCTAATACTTATTTCATTATCCATAATTGCACAAATAATTATTCACTTTTTCAATACCAGAGAAAAACAAACAACATTATCTTGTCTAATTAGCACTAAGTAGAAAAAACAAAAATTAACAGCTGTTGGTCAATTACAACACTTTATTCATGCTGTCATTTGGAGACTTTGTCTAATTAGAATTTTATTTTTAAATTCTATAATTTTATTCAAGCTACTATCATTTAAAAGCTTTATCTAATTTAATTTTGAAATTCAGTTCAAACAATTTACAAGATAAGGATGGACTATATGAAAAAATATTTCAGCAATAGGATTTAGAGATATATTTTCTAAATGAAACTCAATTTTTCCATTGAATTAAATCTGAAGTAAATAGCTTTGAAGTATTTTTACTGTACAAAGCTATCTAGTAGTTATCGTACAAAGAATGTATCCTGTGTTGTTTGCTTAGTAAACTATTTATTACTTATAAAATTAAAACATTTTCAGGCTTCACAAGTGTAGGCAATGAAGTCACATCAACATTAATAGCTAAATGTTGCCACTTCCTTGCTAGCTTCCACTTCGGGCCCCCTCACTATTTATATTGTTTTGTTAATCTCTAGGGCCTGCTCAGTTTTGAAGCAGGTCAGTTCTGTTTGTGTTCTTCAGCTCCATTAAGCTCCATCATTTAGTCAGCTATATGCAATGTATTGGTGAGTTCAGAAAATATAATTAGAAATGCTAATTATAAGACAATTGAGAACGAACATACACAAACAAATAGGGCTTAAAATATTTACATTGAAGTACTAAAACTATATGGGAGAATATATCTTGAAAGGGAAGCCAGGTGGTCATTTTTTCTCTCTCATTAAACTTGCTCACTCTGTCACGAGTAGGACTGCTGGAGAACAACAGACTTCCCTTAAATTCCAGCAGTTTAGAAGGGGCCGTAACTTGAACCTGACCCCTAGACACACAAAAATCAGCTCCAACTAACAGGAACATCCTGTTGCACTTACCTTTGATATTTCTCCCAAATTAATCAGTATATTCAATAAAATTCCAACAAAATACTTTGATGATTTTTTTTTACAGAAACTGATGAGTTAATTAAAAATGTACTTGATAGGTAAAAATGTGGAAGAACAACAAAAATAATTTTTATACCTTTATTTTATTTATTATTTTTATGTGCTACTGAGGAACAAACCCAGTGCCTCACACGTAGGAGGCAAGCGCTCCACCGCTGAGCCACAGGCCCAGCCCACAAAAGTAATTTTTAAAAAAAGGACTTGCCCAACTACAAGTTGGCCCATATTGCATTTACTTTTTCAACATTTGTTTTATGTTTTCTAAATTTTTATGATAGAAAAATTCACAAAATTAGAAAAAATTGCATAATGGAACTCCATATATCTATTGTATTAGTTTTCTATTGCTGCTGTTAACAAATCACCCTAAATTGACAGATTTAAAGCAATAAAATGTATTCTCTTATGGTTCTGGAGGTCAGAATCTAAAATCAAGGTATCAGGGCCGCATATCTTCTAAAGGTTTCAGGGAAGAATCTACTCCTTGCCTTTTCTAGCTTTGAGTCTGCCCAGATTCCTTGGCCGGTGGCCTTTCTCTATCTTCAAAGCCAGCTCTGTCACCATCTCTTGGCTCTGCTTCCCTCTGTTCTCATAGTTATGTGGTCTTCTCTTTGCCCTTTCTCTTACTTTGACCCTGTTGCCTCCCCGTTATGAGTACTCATGTTATTATATTTGGACCCACCTGGATCATCCAGGACACTTTTCCCACTTTAAGATCCTTAATTTAGCTGGGCGCGGGGGCACACGCCTGCAATCCCAGCACTTTGGGAGGCTGAGACAGGAGAATTGGGAGTTCAAAGCCAACCTCAGCCATGGTGAGGCGCTAAGCAACTCAGTGAGACCCTGTCTCTACATAAAACACAAAATAGGGCTAGGGATGTGGCTCAGTCAAGTGCCCCTGAGTTCAATCCCCAGTACCAAAAAAAAAGAAAATCCTTAACTTAATCACATTTACAAAGTCCTTTTGCTGTATAAGGTAACATATTAATAGATTATGGATTTTAGGCATGGACATCGCCGAGAGCAGCATTATTTTGTCTTCTACCCATACCAAAAACTCAGTCACTCACATCTCATATACTCCAATCCACGTGCAATATACTATTTTGAAGCAAATCCCAGATAGCGTATCATTTTATTTATAAAATGTTAGTATATATCTCTAAAAGATAAGAGCTCTTTTGGAAAAAGTGACAGTAATACTCTTTATCACACCTAAAAATAACAGTATCTTAAAGTAATTGTTGAATTCCCCTGATAATGACAGAATTATTATTTATAGTCAAATTAGAATTCTGATGTATCTCTTAGTCTCCTTTAACTTCAAAACTTCTAAGGTGATCACTGTGATACCCTACCCTGACCCTGCTCCTGTGGAGGCTTTGTTGCCCAGGCTTCTGGGAATGCTTTTGTCAGGCAACATTTCAGCAGCCAGTTCCCAGGGGAATTGCCTTAGCTGCAGAGAGCTGCCTTACCCAAGGCCACAACCCCTTTGGGAAATCCACATCTGACAATTTATCAATGAAAAGGAATAAAGGCAGGCCATCTCAGCTCCTAGAAATCCATCCTATGGCAGGAGGATTCTGCTAAAGGAGCAGGTACAGTGAAGTTTGGGACTTAACTACTTTTTACCAGTGTGACAAAGACACCATCATGGGTTGTTAGCACTTCCAGTGGGAAACTGTGTGCTGTCTGGTGGAAGGGAATGCATCATCTGAGATGATATCTAAGGCTTGTGAGGAGTATGAGCTAACTACAGGAGGTAACTAAGTAGTTACAAGGACAATTGTATTGGAGAGTATCTCCAAACACAAAGAAGAGACAAGGAAAAGCCAAAAGCAATAATAACCAGTTGGAAACTTTGAAATTCTGTCTGGTAACTTACAAACAGGCTTTCATCTCTTATGTTGGAAGATAGAGAAAGCCACGATCCAGGCTCAAGACTCAATCATCAGAATAGCTAAGCTCCAAAAAGAGTTACACTTCCTAAATGGCAGGTCTTCAATGCCAATGTCAGAACCTTGAATGGGAAAAATGGGAACCTGACATGTAGAGTGAGGACAGTTAGTCTAATGACCTAAAAATCTTGAATCAACTTATTTCCCTGAATCCTATGAGCTTGAAGAAGCCCCTACCTCCCACATTAAAAACTAGTGTTTCCCTTGTTTATTGATGATGCAGAGATCTTTTCCCCCACAAAACAACATGTGTCTGTTTTTCTGGCCACTAGACTTAAAACTAGCATCAAGTCAATAGAACTCAATCAAGAATGTGCTGGGCCTGGTACAGTGAGTGGTCTGTGCCTTAATATCAGTAACTTGGGAGGGTAAGAATTGAAAGTTCCAGGTCAGCTTCAGCAATTTAGTGAAGACCTAAGCAACTTAGTGAAACCTTGTCTCAAAAAAAAAGAAAAAGAGTGAGGGGTGGGGGACACTGGGGATAAAGCTCTGTGAAAGAGTGCTCCAGGTTCAATCCCCAGTACAAAAAACAACAACAACAACAACAACAACAACAACAAAAACTAGGCTGGATAGGGGAGGAAAGAGACTGTAATCTAAAAGGAGCTCCAAGACTGCCAATGTATGTTGGGAGATTACGCATGCCATGGATTTCTGAAGGTGCTTGACCAGCAGACCAATGTATAAGTTTGAATAAGGGAAATTTTATTGATTTGGGAATATTCTCAGGAATATTATCTTTAACACTCTGGCAAGAACCCCAGAAGACAGCGCCAACTTTCTCTCAGCATGCCTTCTGACAACATAGTAGAAACCAGTTGTCCACATTAAAATGAAGTTGTAATGCTAGAACTGCCATGATGAATAGTAGAAAACAGAATTAAAAGGTAAGAGAAGTGAGCATGCTAAATGGATATACATGTAAAGTGGAAATTCTCCAGATTATGTATTGAAAAAAGGCCTAGAGGATACATCATTTACCTAGACAATAAGGAACGTCCTGGTAAGGGAAGCATCTGTGGCATTCATTAAGGTAGTCAGTTGTGGATTTCCCCTGTAGGTTGGAGCTGATGATAGGAGAGGTCATGATAGAACTGGGCTTTCTGATAGGAAAGGCAATAAAACAATGAGACTAGGTAGCAACACTTATAAACCATAACGTATGTTAAGGTCAAGGGGCATTGGTGGTGATGAATCTGCAGAGTTATGGAGATTATTGAATGTGGCATCTGTATGGCTAGTTTTGAAAAACTGAATATTGACAAATTGTATGGGGTACAAAATGATGCTACATGTATAAAATATGGATTGACTGAATCAAGCTAATCAACATATGCATCACTTCAAATACTTCTCTTCCTGGTGGTGACTACTTCCAGCGCTGCTGTTGGAACATGCCCTGGTCCACATTCATTCTAACACCTGTCTCACTGCTCAGATACTGTTGTTGATGACCAGCAATCCCCTAGAAGTGTATCATCTTCTCTGTGTCCTTTAAGACAATACTAAAGCATTTTTTTTTCTCTGACAAGAATCAGACCATTTCAAAGTCATGACCATTTGAAATGAACTAGCAAGATAGCCATTACCAACAATTCTGCCTAACCATGGAGATGAAAACTGGCTTCTTGACAACTTGATAGTTATATTATTAAAAACAAAAGAAAAAATAAGAGGACATTTATGAAGTGCTTACTGTGTATCAAGCACTAATGGTAAGTAAATATTTACATATGTAACTAGTTTTATGTGGAGTATGAACATTTCCTGTGTGATTTAACAGCTTGATTCAGATTAGCTTCTGCTATGTGTAAAGCTGAAGCACAATAAAGATGAACCAACTAGAGATCACAAATTTTAAAATATCTCAGTATAAAGCCATCATCCCTTTCTGCAATTCAAAATCCAAAATGCTCTGAAAAGTCCAAGCTTCTTTTTATAACTCATTTGACAGCAAAAATCTGACCTGAGGGGCTGGGATTGTAGCTCAGTGGTACAGCGCTTGCCTCACATGCATGAGGCACTGGGTTGGAACCTCAGCACCACATAAAAAAATAAATAAATAAAATAAAGATATTGTGTCCATCTACAACTAAAAAAAATTTTTAAAAAATCTGACCTGAACTGATGAGAGATTACCTACAGATTTCTCTTCTAGTGTGAATACTAGCCATTTTGCTCTGTAAATATTGCTCAATAATGGGGCTCTGCCACTTACCCACCATGGTATAAAGTAATATATATAAAATTGCAAATTTTGAATTCTCATTTGTACTACATTTATGAACATACATACATACACACACAATTTCAGTTAAAGTAGTTGCTTCTGTTTTAAAACACTATTGAAAGTAGATAGCTAAAGATGTAACGATCTTATTCTCATCCTTCTTATTCATAAAGTCAAATAACATTAATAACGCACTTCAAAAGGTTTATGCCACATCTTACTTCTATTGGCTGTCATTCTGGAAAAAAAAATGCCAAGAGATGATGATAGCAAAACATATTTATTCCTCCGCGGAATGTATAAAGTAAAATCAAGTATTTGGAACTCACATTTAATAGGATTAATTCAACATAATAACCATCAATTAGTAGTCACTGAATGTCACATAGATAAGACACTGTATTAGGCACTACTCTTAAAAAAGACAAAAAAAAAAATTTACCCAGAGATAACAAGGTACACTTACTTTTAATATATCTTTTAAATTTCTTCTCATTTATTTTCTACCATGGTTATGTGCAATAATGAACTAGATTGTGTAATTGATATAGATTGTCACAGCTCATCACTCGTGTGTCTACTTGCATCAGTTATAAACTTTATCGAAATAACAGGTCATGCAGCATTTCACTCAGGTTCAGGAAAAATAGTGTAGGTATTTCAAGACCAGGTGAAGATCAATTGTTCAGGAGTTTGGTGAAAACATTGGGAATGTATTCTATTTTAAAATACAAAGGATCTAACTCTAAAAACTTTACAGTCCTGTATATCCTTCCCTAAAGATTATATATTTTCTTTGCATTTCCAAGCTAAATCTTTCCAGGCAGTTAGTGGGAAACAAATGAATACACTTATGAAATGGTTGTTTAGTCTTGCTAGTCCTCCCCACTGTAACAGACTTAAAGAAATTATTCAAGTTCAGTGCATTCTTTGAAATTAATGGAAGCTTTGTTCTTAAGTGAATAAAGGGCAGTATAAAACCAGATTAAAATATTAAAATACTCAAAATGATTTTAGTAATCCATAGATTGTTTTTTAATGATGAAAAGTTTGCTAAAGAGACTGTTCTGGTAAAGTTATCTTGACCATAATATAAAAGATGGTTTCAGTTGCCCCCCACACAGAAAATCATGGAGTGCTTCAGGCTTCTGGAATCCTAAACCCTAAGTTCCAGGCTCAAGAAATCTTGTTTGCTACTATTATGCATATAAAGGCCACATTTAAAAGCATTCTGATTAGTTAAACATTTTGGTTTAAGCTTACTATTTAATGAACCATCACATTACTACATGCACTCAAAGTGTTAATGCAGTTCAAGATGAGCAATTTCTATTAGGGAAAAAGTTATTATACAATTAGACAGTTTTTAATTTCTTTTAAAAAATTACTATTTAGTAATTAGTTACATCATTAGCTGTAAATTTTAAATGAGCTAGAATTTAAATTAATTTTAAATGAAGTAATTTTAACATAAAATCAAGAATAAGTAATTCTAAGAAACCTAGTCCAAATGTTTTGCCTAGAGCAAAAATTTTTACTATTTTTGGAATTATTATACATATTTTCCATAGCAATGTATAAAAAATAGGTCAGCTATTTTATGTATATAAATGGATAAAGATATCTGGCTAAGGGTATACAGATGTTTGGCAATCTTGTTTAAGGACTCAGATCTTTGCAGTCATCATTCACTGTACTATGGTTTTATCACAAATAGCTTCTGTAGAATGTAAAAATGATTGAACCCAAATTTAGAATTTTATTGATACCATCAGATTATATTTCCCCTTTCTCACATCCATCAACCACCAGCATGTGCACATGCATGCTCATGTGAGTACGCGTATGCAGGCACACGTACACACACACACACACACACACACACACACACACACACAACCAGAGCGTGGTAATCAAGGTGTTAGGAGACCAGAGTTCTAGGTTTGCTTCTGTTCATTCACGTATCAATTTTTTGGGTTCTGCTTTCCCAATTGTTTCTTCTAGTTCCTTAATTCTGTTCTAAATCTTGGAACACATCAAATCCTTCAGTCTGAATAATTAGTCTCATCCAACATAAATATTATAAAGGGTGTCCACTGAAAGTTAAATCACATTTTATGTTATAGCTGTTTAACTTTACAAGTAGGCACAGGTGACTGTACTTTAAATTGCTGTTAGATACATAGTAGTCGAGCTTATGCCATTTTGGACTGATGGAAAATTTTAAGATTTAAAATTGCAACAGTAAAAACAGACTACTTCACATTTTGGGGGACAGATATTTCTCATGTGGTCAATTATGGTTTGAATTCACTCGTGAAATTAAGAATATAAAGAAGTTGACAATATAAATGTTTAAAATTTTATAGTCACATAATTTATATTCTCTTTGTAAACACTATTGAAAATGCTTACAAGAACCTAGAAAATGTACAAGTATTGGAAAATACAATTAAATATCCACTTCAAAGATGCACAAAAAACACATTCAAATGTGACTTTTGGTTGAATTAATTCCCTGGGGACTTCCCTCCCTATCATTTCTGCTTTGGAGGAATAGTGGTTCAGGGTAAAAGGGCAGAGGATAAGCATCAACCAAGAATTCCCCCAGGTCCATGAAAGCATGTACCTTCGTTTGCCTGCTCTGTACACACATGAAAGCAAAGATGATAAAATTCTCATCCATTGTAAATATATTGGTATGCCCATTAGCAGTTGATATCAATGTCACATTTGTAAATACTTTGTCTATTTACAAAGCTTTTTATTTTCATGATTTACTTGATTCTTAAAATAATTCCATGAAACACAATAAATGAGGTTACTAGTCTCTCTCTCTCTCTCTCTCTTTTTTTTTTTGGTATTGGGGATTAAACCCAGAGGCACTTGACCACTGAGCCACACCCCTAGACCTTTTCATTTTTTATTTTGGGACAGGGTCTCACTAGGTTGCTTAGGGCCTTGCTAAATTGCTGAGGCTGGGATTGAATTTGTGATCCTCCTGCCTCAGCCTCCTAAATTGCTGGAATTACAGGTGTGTGTTACCATGCCCGGCACTAGCCTTGTTTTACAGATGAGAAAAATGATATTTAAAGAGATCAAATGACTTCCTTATGGTCAAATATTGGTAAGCAAAGGCAAGCTTAGAACCAAGTTTTTCAATTTCTTACTAAATATTCTTTCTATTATACCATTTTGGTTTTCAAACAAATGAAGAAACTATAGTTCAGTGGTTAAAATCTTATGCTTCCAAAAAGGCAGCTTCATTTGGTAACTCTCTGTAATAAGAACAGTTTACAGAACAGAATAGACATGTATGTCATATAAAATATTTGACATTATGCTCAAATTGTCCCTCTGGGAGAGAAGTTTAATCAATAAGTTAAATATTAGGAAGGTTTAAAGTCATATTACTTACTTAACTGATTATTCTGTCTTCAGTTGTACTGGGGAGATTGTAAAATGTAATTTGAATGCTAAATACATCAAGCATCTAGCCCATTTTCCTTGTCCAGAAAAGTCTTTTTTCTATACTTTCGTTGTATTGGAAATTGGAAAATTTCGAAATTTTCTTGGACAAAAATGCTGTTATTAAAAACATTCTTGTGCCTATATTGAAAAATTTGACAGTAGTTCAAAGTAAATTGCATTTTTCATGGAAAATGTCAGTATGTAAATAAATTTTGTAGTTTCTTGTCTAAATCCAGACCGTATACTATAACATCAAAACATCTGTGATTGAGTAATCCTTCATTTTTGTTTTTACAAATATTTGCTTAAAATATTTTGTCTGAATCCTTAGATATCTTATAAAACAAAATTTTCAGGAGCAATAAATCAAGCAAAAAAATGAGTATAAAACTTATTTTCCCATTTTCAGGCAAAAATAAGGGAGGATAAATATCTTTGAGAATGGTAAAAAATCTGAGACCTTAAACAAGGAACTGCTACTTTTGTCCTAGTCAATATTTCTCAGGGATGGGGTTGTAGCTCAGGGGTAGAGCACTTGCCTAGCATGGGTGAGGCTCTGGGTTCAATCCTCAGCACCACATTAAAAACAAACAAACAAACAAAAAATAAATCAGCAAAAGATTAAATTCTTAAAAAAATATTTCTGAGATTGTTTACTTTGCAAGTGAACAGCACTTTTAAATGCACTTTAATATTTAATATTAATTAACTCAAGATAATATAACTCCTGATAAAATCTTTTCAATCAGACTACACATACAAAAAAATCCATTTTGAACTGTCAAGAAAAATGAGTAATATTGACATATCTGGACACTAAGGTCAGCTATATGCTAACAAAGTGAGAATGGAGGGAATTATGTAGATACTCCAGTTTCATAAAGTTGTCTGCTTCGCCTGATAATTTAGCAAAATACCCAATCTCGTAGTGTAACAAGCATAGTGCTATGATCAAATAGCTTACAAAATAGTGTTAGTATAGGCTTGACTTTTTAAAATGGTATCATTGCATCCTTCTGCCATTAATGTTGATATTTATCCTGAAATGACACTCAATCTGTTCTTGTTCTTTGGCATGTTTGAAGTCAGCAAAAGCACTCCTTCCTGGGCTTTACTGCTTCCTCGGAAGAATGCACAGTATTTGGAACAAAACCACTTTTAACCCCTTCCCAGCCATCCTGAATACAAATTTCTCCCTTTTTAATAAGTTCATATATGTCTCTTGTCAAGATTGTGAAGGATTCCTCTATATTTGTAGCATCTTTTGCTGAGGTTTCTATATACTTCATTCCACAGTCTGCTGACAGTTTTTCAGCTTCTTCCCTTGTAACTTGACGTTGTGAAGCTAAATCACATTTATGTCCCACCAGCAGAAATACAATCTGAAATGGCTGTACATGCATTTTTGCTTCTTCTAGCCAATCTTTTACATGTTCAAAAGATCGTCGGTTAGTAATGTCAAATACTAAAAATCCACCAACTGAGTTGCGGTAATAGGATCGAGTTATTGATCTGAAAAATAAAGACAAAAAAGGTTATATAAGGACAATGTATTATTTTCTTCTCCTTCAAACAATGTAGGACCATAATAAAGTTTGAAGATATCTTAATGTGATTTAACTAGAATTTACAAATCAAATATAAAGTGTCTCAAGTGAACAAAAGTATTCTGAGACTAACATGCAAACCTGTTTCTTACACTGACAAAACATTAATGTTTTTAGATGGATATGGTATATCATCTCACATTATCTTATGATTATGTTTTTTGTCTTTAAACATCTGATAACATAATTATTGCATCATTATGGATAAAAACAGGCATATAAAAAGACTAGAGAAGAGCAGAGGTTGCACAGAAATTGAATCTTAAGAATCTCGGCCTGTCATGTAATTTAGCCAATCCACCCTGTGACAGCTTAGGAAAAAGAAACAAGGGCAGTATTATGAACTGAATGTTGTGGTCCCCTCCCCAAATTTTTATGTTGAAATCTCAATCCCTAATGTGATGATGTTAGGAGGTGAGGCCTTTGGGATATAATTTAGGTTATGAGGGAGGGCCCTTATGAATGGAATCAATGCTCTTATAAAAGAGACTTCAAAACTCTCTTGTCTTCTTTCCACCATGTGAGGCTACCACAAAAAGAGGACTGTCTGTAACCCACAAGAGGGTCCTCACTGGAACCTGACCATGCTAGTATTCTGATCTTGGACTTCTAGCCTCCAAAACTGTGAGAAATACAGTTCTGTTGGTTAAGCCTCCCATTCTATGGACATTGGTACTAAGATAGAAAACATGTCCCAATATTAGCTACAGGTATATTCCTGTGCTATACCTATTAAAAAAAAAAAAGGAAGTTATTTGGACCTGGGATATGGATCTGAGGTGTGCTTGTGATTCTGTTTGCCCTTCCAAGAATTAGTTTCCACTCTTCTCGGCTTCAGGAATCTGGCCTTTGGAGAAAATTCTCCCAATGGATTTGCTCTGTGGATCAGCCAGTGGGGGATGCTAGATGGGGACTGGAGGAAAGGGAAATAAAGATATCTATTCCTTCCTTTGTCTCTGTTGGGCATGGCCTGGTAGTGGTTGTATTCTTCTGCTTCTGGTCAAGGTTCCTACTGGGTAGTCTCTTTCTCATGTCACCAAGATTTGATAGTACCATTCTCTTTCTTTGCTTC
Source organism: Xerus rutilus (assembly GCA_028644305.1). Classification (NCBI taxonomy): domain Eukaryota; kingdom Metazoa; phylum Chordata; class Mammalia; order Rodentia; family Sciuridae; genus Xerus; species Xerus rutilus. The sequence continues at coordinate 81,886,526 of CM053399.1, read as the reverse complement.
TTCTAGCCAGGTGGTTAAAGGCCTCACACTGTTGCTATTCCCTGGAGGCTTCACCATCCTTTGTTGGTGCCCTTGACTTTGACATCTCTGGAAACAGTCACTTCATTCAACTCTTTTCAGTTAACCTACTATTGGGCCATCTGTTTCCTGGCTGAATTATGAGGTGACAGGGCAAGGCAGCACTGTTTTTTTGTTTCTTGCTCTTACCTGTGTTGTTTTCTCTACTTATTATGCCTTCTAGCCCTTTTCTGTCTAGTAAACTCCTATTTCTCCTTCAATAGTCAGCTCAAGAATTATATCACCTGAGCCAGGCACGGTGGCGCATGCCTGTAATCCCAGCACTTTGGGAGGCTGAGACAGGAGAATCGCGAGATCAAAGCCAGCCTCAGCAAGGGCGAGGCGCTAAGCAACTCAGCGAGACCCTGTCACTGAGTTGACAGGGTCAACACAAAATAGGGCTGGGGATGTGGCTCAGTGGTCGAGTACCCCTTAGTTCAATCCCGGTACCAAAAAAAAAGAGAATTATATCACCTGGGAAGCCTTCCTTGCCACTCTGCCTTATGCACTCCTTCTCTTATTTCCATTGAACTGTTGCCACACTGCCTTCATTATTATATCAAATTTCATAATGTGCTGACTGGATTCGCTGGTATGTCTCCTACTCAATTACAAGCTCCTTGAGGGTCAAAAAATAATTTTTTAAAATGTGTGTACCAGGGCTGGGATTGTAGCTCAGCGGTAGAGCGCTTGCCTTGCATGCGTGAGGCCCTGGGTTCGATCCTCAGCACCACATACAAAGCAATAAAATAAAGACATTGTGTCCATCTACAACTAAAAAAAAATATTAAAAAATAAAATAAAATGTGTGTACCAAACAATCATGTTGCCTGGCAAATTCAGATGTCATTAAATGTTTGTTATATTGGATTGGTTAATCATCTTGAAGAGGGAAATGGCTAAGTGTGCTGAGTCAGGGATCTGTGTGTGTGTGTGTGTCCAGTTGCCAATGCTCCTTATAAACCCATCTGACTACTTGCCTGAGGCACAAAGATCTTTGTGAAGGGCCAGTGGATTGTCTGGTGCTCTCCTATTCTCCAGCTTTCACATATCTTCATTATCCTTATTGCTGAAGCCACATAGCTCAGTTCAATGACCCAATACTACAAATACTTTTTTTTTTTTTAATATTTTGGTTTTTTTTGTTGTAGATGAACACAATATCTTTATTTATTTTATGTGGTGCTGAGGATCGAACCCAGTGCCTCACGTATGCGAGGCAAGCGCTCAAACGCTGAGCCATAGCCTCAGCCCCTACAAATACTTTTTGTTGTCAGAGTGTGAAGAAAGTATTTTACCTCACTTTTCTACTTCTCCTGCCTCCCAGTTTCTCCTCATAATTTCTAATAGATTCTCGAATAACTATTTCTAAACACTGTTCTTGAGAACTACAATACTGCACAGTGATTGCCATAAGAAAAATTTCCCACAATCTTTAGCAGGCTATGAATAGTGCCATTCATTTAAGTTGTTGCTGTTTTTTATTTTCATAGGATAGTTAATTTGTTATTGTTTTGCCACTCATCTTTATATGTATGAATTTAGGCAGATGTGCAGTATCATAAGAGAAACCTAATTAAGGCTGTGTTATTAGTCTGAAAGCTTTAATTTATTCAGCACCAAGTCTGCATTACTTTACCCTCTCCCAAATTTAATTTACTATTACTATAATTTTTTTTACAATGTGCCTTTTATGGTTGAAAACTCAATATTGAAATGCTTACGTAGTACACTGAGGCATGTCTTACACATGTAGGCATGTAGGAAATACCAAGTTTTCTAGTACCTAGTATTTAATTTTCGAAATCAAATTTCGAATATAGTTGGAAAATCATTCTATAGCAAAGTATTTGTAATACACTCTACAAAACTATCCTTATAATAGTTGGAATAATAGGTCTCAATATGACATCTGATATTTTCTATGTTATAACGTGATCTCCAGTTTCCGTGTGTGAGTCTAGATATTATGTTTAGAATCCTGACCTGTGAGAGCTGGGAATGTAGCTCAGTGGTCAAGTGTTTACCTAACCCAAATTCAATCTTCAATCCCCAGTACTGCAAAAAAAGAAAAAGAAAGAAAAGGAAAGTAGAATTCTGACCCTATTAGGCTTGGCTTCAGATTCAGATATAGTTGTCCTTGGGATAAGGCTTTCCCTGAAACAATAGGGCATTCCTTCAATCATTTGGAGGAAGAGGCAGGGCTTCAGATAGAAAACTTGAACTTGAAAGGGAGGTCTTACAGAGGTAATGACAGAGTCAATCATTTGGAGGAAGAGGCAGGGCTTCAGATAGAAAACTTGAACTTGAAAGGGAGGTCTTACAGAGGTAATGAGAGAGTACCTATTTTTTCTTTGACCTTCCTTCTTTAGATCTTTAGAGGTTTTTGAAGGTGTTATGAACAGGTAGGGAACAAAACTTAAGAATTCATGATGAGTAATAATTCTTTAAAAGTGACAATACTTTTTTTGCATGTTAGTTTATATTTATTTCCTTCTGGGCCTTGAAAGCCTCACTGAATGAACGGATGACTTAAAAGAAAAAATGGGGAAGGAAACAGAGGAAAGGGAAGAAGAACAGAAGGAAGAAAGGGAGAAAGAAATCCATAAATGGATTGTAAACTGTTCTCATGTGTATAAAGGTGGAATTAAGAGTTGTGAGACCATCCTCTGGCAAGAATGGTAAAGGGGTTATAGTACTTCCTAAATTCAGTGTGGTGATGATGTGATAGGAAAGGTGAGTTATTGAGGGCAGGGATCAGGGTTACAAGCTCTTAGTAGCTCTTTGTCCTTCCTAAGTTGATTTTTTTTTTTTCTGGTTCTGGGAACTGAACCCAGGTAAGTCTTCAGATGCTAAGTATACACTCTCCTACTGAGCCACACTCCTAGCCCCTGGTTTTGATTATAAAAGAAATCTACTGGTTCTTTTACACTTTGAAGCCTACACTATCAGCAAATATTATTTAATTTCCAGAGGAATAGTTTCCTCAGGATGTTTTCTCCAGCTCCTAAAACTTGCTTTCTCTGCAGCACACTCCTGTTGCTTATTCTATAGGATCAGGAGGGACTGGCTTATGTTTCCTCAATACCACATCCAGAGAGTTATTCCCTCCCAACCCTTACTGTAAAAAAAATCCCCTTCTCCTTAGAGGCTTAAGCCATCTGGCTTGTCATCTGCCAACTGCTTGGTCCTTCTCCATGTACTACAGATTTTAGCAGTTTACTTTGTTTTTCTTTTTCAATTCCTGTCCTTCTGCCTACTGATTTCAACATCCATTTGGATGGGCTGTGTCATCTCCCAGCCTCTTGACTTCCTCTAATGAACTTTCCCCTACATCCTTCCTTTCTTCCTTTGTCATCATCAGAAACATTCACCACCTCCAAGACTGCAAATTCACAAAGTCCATTTATCAATCAAAATCTCATTGCCTGCCAGCACATTTTTACCATAATAATTCTTTAATTTCTTCAAGATTTGTGATCCATTGACCAATTCTATCACTTTATATCCTTAATATCCACCTATCTGTAGCTTCTTCCATATCTTGTCATTACCATCACTGTATGGAAACAGCTCAAATCCTAAGCCCTTCTCCCTCTATCATATTCACCTGGGAAAACTCTATCTCTTGATCAGTCCATCATGCAGCTGAAAGTTTCTGGGGAATATCACTCAATCAGGCAGGCTGGTGTCAGTATGAATTAATTATAGGCAACCCCAAGTGGGTATTCAACACTGCCAAGGAATACTGCTAATATTCAGAGAAACTCTTCTCCCTCTTTTCTCACATTTAGCCTTCTACCACAGGAAGAAATGGAATTTCCATTAAACTGTTCTCTGCACAAAAGACAACTGGAGGAACACTTTAGCTCTTTTATGAATTCCTCTATAGAAGGACAAATGGCTGCTCTGTTTGGTTAGAGTCTAATTCTCAGGGCAGGGGGCAGAATCACTGTGTGTTCAAGGTTAGTACACTGGCAAAGCATCTTTTCTCCTCCCTTTCCCTTTTCTGCATCCATGCTACTGGCTTGTTAACTGTGACAGGCATGCAGGTGCCATGTATAGTTTGCTCACTGAATACCCCCGTGGTTTTTCAAGTGCCTGGCACATTATAGGTACCCAATCCATCTTAGTGAATGAATGAATAGTTGATTTGGTCAGAGTCATATACATAGCTGTTGCAGAAACAGGAGAAATGACAGAGTAAAGAAATATGAGGGAAAAGGATAACAGCAGTGCAAAAAAGAAAGTTGTCCAATATTAGATCTATTAGTAGTGTGGTCTTATATTTTCACACCAAATTCACAGAATTGCTATGAGCATATGTTAGAGGAGAGTAACTAAATTAAATATTCAGAAACACAGGCCTCATGAAAATATAGTAGCCAACAATCTCTGCTGTTTCTTGAGTGAAGGGGCCCTTTAATCAGGAGCAGGTTGAAGAAAACAAAAAGATAAGTTTAATCTTTAACAAGAAGAAAGTTCTTGTTTAACAAGAAGAAAGGTACATAATACCTGGTGGACCTTTTTGAATTTTGGAAGAAACTTGTAAAATGTGCTTCTCTGACCCATTAAGTGGGAGACCCAAAAGGCTACCAGCTTTTACAGGACTGAAAACAAGAAAAATTCCTTTAGTCAGTCTAAACTACACTGAAAGCAATTTGCCATTTGGGTCATGGGCCATCAGATCTAATGGTAGTTGTCTAAAGTGCCTACAGCAGACTGGAATGTTCAAGTAAGCCCATGGAAGCCTCCACTGGACAATTATAGGAATGACATTTCAGAGTAAAGTCATGCTTTTTGTCAAAGGCTATTATGCTTTTGAAAAAAAGTTCTTGGTTTATAACCTGGCTTTGATAGAGAGTAAATGCCTGGTACAGAACATCAAATGACCTTGCAATCTGAGTGCTCCCCAGGAGCTGGGTGTTCTCTGATTCACCAGGCTGGAGCTTCATCACCAAGCAGAAGTCATATATACAGGCAGGAGTATAGGGTGGGACCTGAACAGACCTGGAGCAACCAGACTTATACATCATCCTCTGAACCCACAGCCATATCTAGATTTTCCTATATTTAAAGAAGAAATATGCAAGTCAGTCTTGCAAAATGGCTCTAAAAAATATGTTAGCATCAGTCAGCTCCCCTGTATGGTGAACTTGAAGATTAGTGGAAAAGAGAAACATTCCAACTTGTGGGACTTCTAGTGGTACAATTCATTGCCTACTTTTTCCAGAGAAGAGATGGAGGCATGTAGGTAAAGATCCATGCCAAATCATGAGCAGAAGCTAACGGGCTTGATATGTTTAAAAACAAAACCCCAAAAGAAACCAAACCAAAACAACATCAAGAAAACACAATTGGAAGACTGGTAATTGGAGATTTGAAGAAGAGGCATGTGTCTAGAATATATCAATAATTTTATCCTATGTGAATGCTTACTAAAAGCCCACTCATGGAGTTCTTAATAATTAGTGGAACAGGGGCTGGGACTGTAGCTCAGTGGTAGAGCGCTTGCCTCGCATGCATGAGGCCCTGGGTTCGATCCTCAGCACCACGTACAAAGCAATGAAATAAAGACATTGTGTCCATCTACAACTAAAAAAAAAAAAAAAAAAAAAAAATTTAAATTAAAAAAAATAATAATAATTAGTGGAACAGAATGGTCCCTTAGTTATTAGTATTGTCACTCCAGTTTGAACTCAAAGTAATCATGGTACAGAGAGGGAAGCTGTGCCTGAGTTCAGCAAAGACTTTCCCTTACCTAAGCTGGTCTAGACTATCATTGCTTACCATCCAGTTTTCCAGTAGCTATTGACAACTTGGATGTTGTGACTTACTCATGGAGTGAACACTGACATGTCCTCATTGTAAGGCATTTAATCTAGAATCAGGCCATGCTAGCAACACCATCCACGAATTTAGGAATGTATTATATACAGTTATGATGTTCTACATGTTGGTACCAACTAAAGAATTCATTTAACACTGGCAGAAACAGGGAAAAGGGCTGATGCCAAGGGACTCATTGACCTTATCATGTCACTATCACCTAGAGACATATGGCCCTATAAAACTGGAATGGGTCATTAGGACTGATGTCCAGAGGATGATAACTTGTAAGATTTTGTCTCGATCCTTCAGGATGTACACATTCTAAAGTAGACCAATACAGTAAGTGGTGTTTTTCCTCTTAAACAGAAGCTGTAGTATGGGAAGCAAAGGGTAAAAGTGGGGTGATGGTGCCTTTCACAATTGCACTTAATGAGTCACTAAAATTTTTTGTTGCATCTAATCCCTGTGACTCTGAACTTTGCTGATAAAACGGTTTTAGTATTCAAGGGTGTTTTAGTCAGCTTTTTTGTTGCTCTGACTAAAAGACCCAACAAGAACAATTTAGAGGAGGAAAAGTTTATTTTGCCTCATGGTTTCAGAGGTTCACTCTGTGGCTGACTAACTCTGTAGCTATGGGCCTGAGGTGAGGCAGAACATCATGGTAAAAGGGTGTGGCAGAGGAAAGTAGCTTAGGACATGGCAACTAGGAAGCAGAGAGAGAGCTCTGCTCACCAGAGACAAAATATAAAACCCCAAAGTCATGCCCCAGTGACCTACTTCCTCTAGCCACACCCCAGCTGCCCAAGTTACCATCAGTTAATCCATATTAGTGGATTAATTGACTAATTAGGTTACAACTTTCACAATCCCACCATTTCATCTCTGAACATCCCTGCATTGACTTACACATGAGCTTTTGGGGGGACACTGCATATTCAAACCATAAGAAAGGAAGAAATGCTTTCACCGGAAGACTGTTGAATTAGCAGCTGAGGCTGCCAACTGGCTATGTGGGGCTTCTTATGGCAGTGGGTGAGCAAGCAGAAAAGGGGCAATAGCATTATGAGGACCACACAGGCTTCCTGTGTGTTTTTTTTTTTTTTTGGTACTGGAGATTGAACTCAGGAGAACTCGACTACATCCCCAGAACTGAGCCACATCCCCAGCCCTATTTTGTGTTTTATGTAGAGACAGGGTCTCACTGAGCTGCTTAGCGCCTCACCATTGCTGAGGCTGGCTTTGAACTCGCGATTCTCCTGTCTCAGCCTCCCTAAGTGCTGGGATTACAGGCTTGCGCCACCGCGCCCGGCTTCCTGTGGTTCTTGATGCTCAGAATTCATGGGATCTTTTGGTTCATTTTAAGCCTGATCCTTCAGCTCTCCAACAAGTCTCTGTGACTCAAACATATTTCTTGTTACTTTTGATTAGTCTTCAAGTTGCTTTTGTTGCTAGCAGCCAAAGATTCGATAAAGTCAGCATAGATTTTTTTTGGGGGTTGGGGTACTGGGGATTGAACTCAAGAGTTCTTGACCGGTGAGGCTGGGGGTGTGGCTCAGTGGTTCAGCGCTTGCCTAGCGCACATGGGGCGCTGGGTTCGATCCTCACTCAGCACCACATAAAAAACTAAATAGAGGTATGGTGTCCATCTACAACTGAAAAAATAAAAAAAAAAAAAAAAGAGTTCTTGACCACTGAACCACATCCACAGCCGTATTTTGTATTTTATTTAGAGACAGGGTCTCACTGAGATGCTTAGCACCTTGCCATTGCTAAGGCTAGCTTTGAACTTGCAATCTTCCTGTCTCAGTCTTCCCAGCCGCTGGGACTACATTACAGGCATGCGCCACTGCACCTGACTTCAACGTAGATTTTGTAAGGACAAAAATGGTAAAAAACAAGCTTACAAATATTTTATAATTTTCAACACAGACTTTATAAGACCAGAGTTAATTAAAAAAAAAAATTGTGGGGCTGGGGCTGTGGCTCAGTGAGCACTTACCTCCCATGTGTGAAGCACTGGGTTCAAACTTCAGTATCACATAAGAAAAATTATAATAAAAATAAACAAAATAAAGTTATTAAAAAATTGCGACTACAGATAATAGTAATGTACTATATATTTCAAAAGCCAAAAGAAAGGATTTCAAATGTTTTCATCATGAAGAAATACAAATGTTTGGGGGTGGGGTTGTGGCTCAGTGGCAGAGCGCTTGCCTTGCACATGTGAGGCACTGGGTTTGATTCTCAGCACCACATAAAAATAAATAAAATAAAGATGTTTCCATCTATAACAAAAAAAATTTTTTTAAAAATACAAATGTTTGAGGACATAAATGTTTAAATTAATATAAACATATACAATGTACACACATATCAAAATATCACATGGTACCCAATAAATATGTACAATTTTATGTTTATGAATCAGCTTGAAAAGTAAATTTAATTTAAATTGTGAAAAACACAGTGTGAGATCTATCCACTTAACAATTCTTGAGTGTACAGTATAAGTGTTAACTACAAGCACTGTGTTGTACAGAAGACTATCAATTCCTCATTTTGCATGACTACAACTTTATACCCACTGAACAGAACACCTCATCTTCCCACTCTCTGACCTCGTGATTAGATTGGCATCAGGGACAAGGACCAAGCTTTCGGCAACACATTTACAAAGAATCACCTAATATATTATTAATGCAATCAAGTATGAATGATATACCTTAGGGAATTTGTAATTTTTTCTTTTACTGGGGACTGAACCCAGGGTACTTTATCTCTGAGCCACATCCCTAGCCCTTGTATTTTTTATTTTGAGACAGGGTCTCAATAAGTTGCTTAGGCCCTCACTAAGATGCTGAGGCTGGCCTTGAACTTCTGATCCTCTTGCCTCAGCCTCCTGAGTCACTTGGATTATATAGGTATACACCACCACACCCAGCTGGGAATTTGTAATCTTTTTGACACAAATGATATGATTACTGAGGTTCTAAAAAATGTAAATGATATCTCTAACAAGTTATCTAGTTTCCTGGAAGGCACTGAAAACAGGATGCTAATATCATATGAAAGAAAATTCCATATACATTTGAATGCTCACAATTATTTACAGTACTTATAAATAAAACTTTAAATGTAAGTGACAAGGTTTTATATCTATTATGTACCATATATATATAAATCTTGTATGTCACTATGAACTTTGTTATGTGCACAAAACTCTTAATAACAAAATTTTAAGCACTTGCTTAGATAAAAATGAACTAGATGTTTCATCCTGGAAATGCCGTTCTTATGGCTTTGCCAATTGTAAAATAGGAATTTAGAGAATGCCAAAAGCTGTTGGCAGCTAGTAGCTCATGAGCACATTAGCTTCGTGAGTGCCATTCACCATGATATTATATTCCTACTGTCCTTCTGGGAATAGTCATTGTGTTGATACTTTATTTACCTGCGTCTCTTGCCTTGTAATGCTGGCCCTTAGAACTGATTTCCAAAGACTAAAATACAAGTCTCCCATACCTTTTATTACTGCTGACTAACAGTCCCTGCTCCTGCCTAAGATTCTGAAACCTGGCACTTTAAACTTACGGTAATTCTTATTCATCCAAAGAAACATCAGAATTCTTTTTGTTGGTATAATTCCAGGGTCTTTCTATCAAAAATCTGGACTGTGATTGTAGAAGTTTTTTTTAATACTGATAAGACCTAATGGACCATTATAGATACACGAATCAATTGCTCTGTGGTCACCTTTTATTTTCCTTTCATGCCAGATTATCATTTTTTTAAAATATTTTTTTAGTTGTTAATGGACACAATGTCTTTATTTTATTGCTTTGTATGTGGTACTGAGGATCGAACCCAGGGCCTCACGCATGCGAGGCAAGCGCTCTACCGCTGAGCTACAATCCCAGCCCCCCAGATTATCATTTTATAGTGGTGTTTCTTACCACTCCAGCAGTCTCTATTTGCCTTTTATACTCTATTCTTCATATATATATATATATATTTTAATTGTAGATGGACACAATATCTTTATTTTATTTGTTTTTCTTTTCTTTTTAATGTGGTGCTGAGGATAGAACCCAGGGTCTCCTGCATGCAAGGTAAGCACTCAACCATTGAGCCACAACCCCAGGCCCTCTATTATTCTTTGTTATGATTAACATATTCTGACATCCTATATAATTTTTCCAGTTTATTTGTTTATAGCCCGACTCCTCCCCTTAGAAGATAAAAACTCAGAGCAAAGGGCTCTTTTGGGAAGGATGCTCTTTCCCTAGTGCTTAAAATTGAACTGTATATGCACATGCACTACCAATACTTATAATTGAATAAACAAACAATTGAATTAGTAAGTTCTTACTCTATTAGGTTGAGGAAATTGGAGAATAAAGAGTGAAATACAAAAAAAACTCACCTTCTTTTGATATTGAAAGTAAGGTCAAAGGAGGATAAACAAATTGAATAATTGCACACACCATAAACATGCAGTTGAAATCGTCCACATTTTCTAAAGAACTATCAAATTGTCCTTTTTAGTGGATTTTGGAAGGCAGAAAAGTTATGTGTGAAAACTGAAAGTTTATTTGGAAATTAACAGGTTTCTAGCCTCACTGTCTCCTAGTTGAAAAAAATGAGTATTTTCTATTTGGAAAGGCACTTATTCCAATGTTTTCTGGTTTTCTGTTTTCATAATAATGAGATGGCTAGCTTCTCAAGATTACTTTATTTTCTACATAACATACAGAGGATTATATGATCTAACATAATTAAGGGGTATTTTTCTTGGGTTATAATTCTCCCACCATTTCTGTGACTGCTGTCTGCTTCTATATGGTTTTTTATATATTGCTTTGTTTCATGACTTCCTATCTCTCTCTATATCGTGGAATTTACAATGTTTATCCTTTTCTCACTTCATTCTATCTCTGAAATTGCTCAGCTTTTATTTCCAAGTCAACTGAACAGATGGGGTTCTTTGCCTTCTAGTTTCTCTCTTTTATTAGACTTGTGTTTTTATCAAAGTTACCTGTGTACTTACCACTCTCCATTTCCCACCCCTTGAACTTAACAATATTGTTATACCATAATTTTAGAAGGCCATTTATTAACATTTATGTTACACTATCCATATAAATTTGGTAAATTCTTTATTGTTTCACTGATGTTTCTCTCCTCTGTTTTTTCTGTTCTCTCCTTATGGAATGCCTAATACTTGTACACTGAACCTTTTGGACTGGTTCTCTCTTTTTTTTTTAATCTTTTTTTTCTTGAAGTCTTGTCTTTTGTCCTATTCTATTTAGAGATTTTCTCAACTTAAAAAAAAATTTAATTGTAGATGCTAGATGGACACAATATCTTTATTTTTTATGTGGTTCTGAGAATTGAACCCAGTGCCCCACATGTGCTAGGCAAGCATTCTATAACTGAGCTATAACCCCAGTCCCACAACAACTTCTTCTTTCTTCTTCTTCCTCTCCTCCTCCTCCTCCTTCTTTTCTTCTCCTTCTTCCCTCCTCCTCCCTCTCCTCCTCCTTCTTCATTTTTTTTTTTTTGATTGAACTCAGGGGTTCTTGACTGTGGAGCCACATCCCCAGCCCTATTTTGTGTTTATTTAGAGACAGGCTCTCACTGAGTTGCTTAGTGCCTCGCAATTGCTGAGGCTGGCTTTGAACTTGCAATTCTCCTGTCTCAGCCTCCCAAAGTGCTGGGATTACAGGCATGCACCACCGTGCCTGGCTTCAACTTTCAAAAGCTCTTTTGCTCTCAGAATATTGTTTTAGTATCCTGCTCCTTTTGGGGTCGGGCCCTGGGGATTGAACTCAGGGACACTAAACCACTGAGCCACATTCCCAGCCCTACTTTGTGTTTATTTAGAGACAGGGTCTCACGGAGTTGCTTAGCATCTCACCATTGCGGAGGCTGGCTTTGAACCGGCGGCGATCCTCCTGTCTCACCTGCTGAGCTGCTGAGATTACAGGTGTGTGCCACCACACCCAACTCCTGTTCCTTTTTTATGATTGTGATTTTTTTCCTTTATTATCTCCCTGAGGAAATTATAGATAATTTTTTGTTTACTTTTTAAATATTCCCTTCTCCTTTATTAAATGTCTGTTTCTCCAGTAGTTTCCTGTTGGTTTGTCTCTAGGTTTCACATTACAAATTTTCTAATATTTCTTATAATTTTCCATTGAGACTAAAGGCCTCAGTATAAGATGATCAGCTGGGATTATTTAGTTAGTGGAAACTCTAATGCTGGTATCTTTAAGACTTTCCTTGTGGCTAGGTCAAATTCGTCAGAAATTACTTCACCAATGTCCTGTCTGAAGGGTGAAGGCTTGACTACCAGCACTCTGTGAGCTAAGTGGGGCAAGAGGGCAGAGGATATCCACCATGCATACATTCACTTAAAGTCCTTACTTTTAACAAGGGACCCCAAACTCAATTATTTCTGATGCTTCCATCCAAAGACCTTATGTTTAATTCTTTTCAAAGAATTATTTTCCAGTTTTTTGACAACATGGGGGTAAAAGTCACTTGGTGTGTAGAGCAGGTAAGGGGATGTGAAGATCCAATCTTTCTTAAACAGACTGTGATCCATCCTTTAGGACTCCCACTTCCAGAAGTATCTGATGCCACCATTTTGTGAGTCTTTGGAGGATTCAATAGTATGTATCAAGTGGGTTTTGGCTTTTTCTCAACCATTAGTTTAGAAATTGTTAAAAAAAAAAATTTTCAGTGCTCAAGATTAAACTCAGTGCCTCATGCATACATACTCTACTACTAAACTATACAGCACCAGAATTATTATCTTGAGTGCGACTATTCATTTACCATGCCCCAATAGCTTTCCTGCTTCTAAAAATGTGTTGCTATTATCTCTTTGTTCAGGATAGTTAATGGTTTAAAAAAATTCTATTGTGATTTTAGCAATTTGAGGAAAAAAAACTAAAACACATATAGGTGTTCAGTCTGCTATCTTTATTAGAAGCCATGTCTTTTTCTATTGTTATTGTTTCCTACTGTTTTCCATTCACTACAGACATATCCATCATGTTCCAGCATCAAGCATCACCTTCTTTGGGATACATCTTCTGAAACTGGCCTTCACTCTAAACACAGATGGAAAATTTTCCCTCTATTCTGCCACTGGAATTTATTTTAGTACTTACTATCCCTTACTGTAATTATTTGATTATTTTTCTTTATTAAAAGTCTACAAGAAAGACTGTCTTAACTGTTCCCCAGAATCTGTGCTATTTTCCTTTAGTAACAGAACTCCAAAAGTTTTAGCTGGCACTCAGCAACCTGCTTAGAAATTATGTTGCTTTGTGTTTCTTGCAGGTATTTGTGGTCATGTCACTAGTTTGATCCACAGGATCTGAGAAGTAATGTGTACAGTCTAAGGTTCATCTACTTGAAGAAGCAGCCATTTGCAGAGGCATCCTTTTGCCTGTTCTTTTTGCCTGTTAAGAAATGGCAATGTTGGAGATTCCTGGAAACTGATATTGAGGCAAAGCCATCATGATTACCCAGGAGTGCTCATTCTATAATATATATTTCTATTATAGGAGAGAGAAATAGGGCTCTATGTTATTTAAGTTGCCATATTTTGGTGGTTTCTGTAATAGCAGTGCAGCCTGTATTCTATCCAGTACAGACACTGCAAGGACTTAGAATGTGAAACAGTATTATTTTTATAACTCTAGTGCCTGGTATGTAGTTAAGCTAAATAAATGTATACATTTCCACAATTAAATTACTATCTTGGTTAATTTCAGCTTCTAAAAAAAAAAAAGAAAAAGAAAGAAGAAAAGAAAGTTGGCATTTAAGGACTGGAAAGCTATTTCACTGTACTTACGAAACTTTAGAACACCATATCCAGTATTTGCTCTCCAACACCTGTCCTTGTCTAAAGAGGCAAATACCTCATGTAATTTTCCCCACTTCGGTGTCAGTACTGCAATTATTGTGTAAAGCTATTTCCCCTTCTGCTTTCTAAATATAGCAATAAACTAAAGGTTTGGGTCTATGGGGATAGGGAGTTGGGTTGTATGCAAACGAATACTTTTGTGATAGAAACTGCATAGCACATCATTAAAACTCATTTCAACCACAACAAGAAGTCTGGCATAGTAGAAAGAGCACTTGAACACAACAGTAGGAGAACAGGGCTCTTGTGCAAACCACCAACAAGATAGGAGGCCTTGGGTAAGTCAAAGATTCTCTGGATATTAATCATATTAAAATAATGATATTTTTGTATCATGTCATCTCTATGTCCCTCCCCGATTCTATGGCTATAGTTACTTTTCTACCAAAATAACCAGAATGTTGACCACAGTGTAGCTGATCTCTGTATTTTCATGTATGTTTTTTCCTCTTCACCTTCTTGGACTTTGTTTTTTGTTTTTATTTTTTGGTACTGGAGATTGAACTCAGGGGCACTCGACCACTGAGCCACATCACCAGCCCTATTTTGTGTTTTATGTAGAGACAGGGTCTCACTGACTTGCTTAGCGCCTCGCCGTTGCTGAGGCTGGCTTTGAACTCGCAATTCTCCTGTCTCCGCCTCCCTAAGTGCTGGGATTACAGGCCTGCACCACTGTACCCGGCTTCTTGGACTTTGTTTTTAACTCTTCTTTAATTTTCTTTGCCTTCAATAATTCTCTGACATACTATTAACATACCTTCTCTTCCACTTTTGATTCTCTTTTCAGTCATCTGTTCTCTAGAATTTTTCTTAAATTTCACCTATTTACTTCATTAACCTTTTAAACTGTTTTTATTAGTGTATTATAGTTATACATAATAGTGGGGTTCATTTTGACATAATCACACATGCATTGAATATAATTTCATTTCAACTCCTAGTACTTCCACTTTCCCTCCTCCCCACCCGCCCTCCGATCATTTTTCTCTACCCTACTGATCTCTCTCCTATTTTTATGGGATCTCCCTGCCATCTCTGCTTTTTGTTTCCTTATTTCTTTCTAGCTTACACATAGCCTCATTAACTTTTGTTTTCCTATTCCCATAGCCTTTCTGTAGTACTTTTATATCTAAAAAATCTAGCTATGAATGTTCATCTATTTGCTTCTTCATATTCCAGGTTTTCTAGTGCTTTTTATTTGTATGATCTGTGTAAAAGTTTGACAAGTGGTTAAAAGTCAGACAAGAACATAAATCTTTTAATTTTGAATAAAGGACAAAAATCAAAGGACTCTTAAGAGCTTCTAGAAGTCTCCCTAATATATAGTAAATCATAATACATAATCATACAATATTCATCAAGGGAATCTTGATGAAATCCTCTAGAAACACCAGTAAAAGTGACAACAGAATCATATGAAAGAAAAAACTCTAAGAGGTCCTAAAATATATTTCTACAATTATGGAATTGCCTACACTATAAAGTATCAGTTCCAAAAGTGCGTTCTGTAGAACAGTATTATACCAAAATCCTCTGTAAAAGGACTCTGGTCTGGGAAACACTATATCTACCTCAAGAGGTCATAACGTATACTAGTATATTAAATGCTCTGAGAAAGGCCCAGGGCGGGTAGCTCAGTGGTAGAGTGCTTGCCTACCATGTATGAGGCCCTGGTTTCAATCCCTAGCATCAGAATTATGATGGTGGGGAGCTCCGAAAAGTACTGCAATGATCCAGCATTTCCAAAAGCACTGAATCAAGAAAGGCTTTTCTCAAATGACACCTATTAACATCACTTTGAAAAATGCAAGTCCAAAGAAAAATGATAGGCAATGTCTATAATTTGAGAATCTATAATTTTTCTTCATAAGCCTCTCTCTTATAGCTAGGAAGTTCTTAGTATCTACTAACTCCCTTTTATGGCATTCTCTCTCTATCTTTCTCAGAGAAGTGGTTTCAGTTTGGGCCATTCACTATTCTTTTCTATGTCTGTCACTAAGGTTATACTTCAGCTTTATCTATTTGAGGACATACCACACCAAGTCCTGTGAAAAGGAAACAATACATTTGGAGAAGCTAAAGAATCAGAAAAGCCATTTTTCACATTCTTGGTAGAAAAAGATAATTTAAAAACATATTATGACCAATCATACAAAAAGTAGGAAAAAAATAGGCACAGTGCTCACAGTTTGTCAATAAATTTGGGTATGCTTTGATAGAAAGCTTTCTCATTCGACTTCTGATGCACTCATCTAAGAGATTTCCTTACCTCAGTAATTTTTGGCATTTTTTTTTTTTTTTTTTTGGCACTGGGGATGAACTCAGAGGTACTCTGCTGTCTCAGTCTCCCTAAGTGCTGGGATCTCCAGCCCTTTTTAATTTTTATTTTGAAACAAACTCTCGCTATGTTGCTCAGGCTGGCCTCAAACTTGTGGTCCTCCTGCCTCAGCCTCTTGAGTAGCTGGTATTATAGGCATGTGCTACCATGTCCAGCTACTATCTGTATTTCAAAACTCTTTTACAGATTAAACTAAAGGAATCCTTTTAGATTTAAAATGTACTTTGTCCTCTCTATCCATTTTTCTGGAGCTCTTATAGGCAAGTACAGAAATTTATTACATGTTTTGTAATAGGCCAGGAAGATTGTGTGAGGTAGCAATTTTTACAGTGAACTTCCCTTAATCATATATTATCAGAGTTGATTCCAAGTTATTGACATTTAGAGGTAGATTTATTAAAATCATAAAGTATAGGCTTTATAGGTATTTTGTTTTAGAAAGAATTACAAAATATATATATATTTTTCTTTTTTGGGGGGAGGGGTAATAGAGATTGAACTTAGGGGCTCTGAACCACTGAGCCACATCCCCAGGCCCTTTTCAAAAATTTTATTTAGAGACAGGGTCTCACTGAGTTGCTTAGTGCCTCGCTTTTGCTGAGGCTGGCTTTGAACTTGCCATCCTCCTGCCTGAGCCTCCCAAACTGCTGGGATTATAGGCATGTGCCACCATGCCCAGCACTGAAAATAATCTTTAGAGTATAAAAATATGTTTGGCTACATGGATCATCTTTTCAAATTCTGTTACACTTGTTAGAAATGATGTTTCCTTATTCTTACATACATTTTACTCTGTAACACCATAAAATAGTCACTTTGGGAGAAGACTGCTCACTTTCTTCTTCTGTCAATTTTACTTTCCAAAAAAGTGTACCCTTACAGACACATTTGCATTATGTGACTCATAATACCTACATAGTGTATTTGTATTATATTTGTATTATATGTGAGCGTTATCTCAATAACCTGACTGCAAGGTTAGGTTATTCACTGGCTAAACAGCAAATTAGATTATCTCTTCCAATAATTTCAATAAGAGACTCAGAGACAGAGAACAAGGAGCCAACAAAGTTGAAGAATACAAACAGATTAGAAGGGAAATCCACTTGAAATTTTCATACTTCCAAACACATAGATGTTTGGGAACTAAAGAAATAATTAAGAAACAGCAAAGGAAAAGATACACAACAGAAGAAGAGTTGCAGGAAAAGAGATAAAAAGCATGTGGCGGGTTAGGGAGAAGCCCAGTAGATTTAGTGGAATTGGAAACCACCCCAGGTTTCTTTTTTTGGGGGGAGGGGCAATGCAAATAATGGACTCTTATGTAACACGTACTACCTATACCACTTTGCTAAGTTAATTAGCTGTGTAACTAATGTCTGCATGTCTTCCATTACTCTAAACCTCAAATATGTAGTAATTCTGCCCCTAACCCCAAAATGACTAAAGCAGTTCATCATCAAAGGGAGCTTTCCCCAACCACAGTCCTTAGAACACTGTTGTCATAGATTTTCATATTTTGAAAATAGCCCCTCAAATAAATTTGGGAAATGGAGTTTAATCAAACTTAAACAGGTTTCTTTGCTGCAATTCTTAGAGCTTAGATATGAATTTTTTAGGAAATGTTTAATGGAATACAGAAATTTCCAAACTTATATGACCATAGAACTCATCTTTCAAAAAAAATCACAATAGATGAGTGTTCTGCAGAAAATACCCTGAAAGCACTGCAGGAGAAGGACATTATTCTCAAGCTTTATAATCAGTGGCTATAACTGTAACACCCCAAGGCCAGACAATGTGGAAAAAAGGCCAAATATGGCTTGCATCCTGGAGATTTCACATTCCTATCATCACCGCTGCTACTTCCTTATCTCACTTTATTAGTTCATTTTCTGTTACTATAACAAAATATCAGAGGCTTGATAAAGAAAAGAGGCTTATTTACTTCTGGAGGTTAAACGTCCAAACAACATGGCTCTGGCAATGGTGAGGCTCTCCTTTACTTCATCATGTCATAGTGGATGGCATCACGGTGGAAGCATGCATGAGAGGGAGAGATCACATGTCAAGATAGGAAGCTAGAGAGCAAGGACGAACCAGACTCACTCTTTAATAATAGTTCACTCTCATGGAACTAACTGGGGTCCCCTAAGAAT
Organism: Xerus rutilus; assembly: GCA_028644305.1. Taxonomy (NCBI): domain Eukaryota; kingdom Metazoa; phylum Chordata; class Mammalia; order Rodentia; family Sciuridae; genus Xerus; species Xerus rutilus. The sequence goes on along the minus strand of CM053399.1, from coordinate 81,868,201 downwards.
TACTTAATTCTTTTCAAAGGTGATACCCATAATAACCCCAAAATCACTTTATACTAGGGCCCACTTCTTAAAGGTCCTGCTATTTCTTAATACTGCCATGTTGGGAACCAAACATCCATACATGAATCCTTGGGAAACAAACCACATCCAAACCATAAAACGTTGTATTTTTATTACTTTAAATGCTTTTTATGGAAAAAGTTCAAAATTTATATTCTTATATTTAATGCTTTCCAGATTTCCAGCCCTACTAATACACATATTCTTATTAACACTGTATGAAACATTACTCTTATTTTCTTTACTATGACACTTCTCCTACTATGATTAAAATTTTTCAAAAATGGTGCTGGATATGGTGACACATGCCTGTAATCCTAATAACTCGGAGGCTAAGGCAAGAAGATTTTAAATTTAAGTTCAGCCTGAACAACTCAGCAAGACCTTGCCTCAAAATTTTAAAAGTATTTTTAAAAAGTAGAGCACTCTGGGTTTGATTCTCAGTACTGGGTGTGGCAGGGGAAGGGGGAAAGAAAGGGAGAAAAAACTATCAAAAGCGGTGATAGATAGTGTTCCCAACAATGCCAAACATCTTTCCTATCTCCTGGGCACATGGTGGCTTAGTCTGTGTGGCCTTGTAACTAAGTTCTCTTCAATGAATTGACAGTCTAAATGGTCTGTACCATGTTGGCCTCATTTTTTCAAAAGGAACATCTCTTGGTTTAGATCTCCTTCCCCTTGTTCTGAGCTTACACAGTATGCCTCCAGTCCAATTTTTGTGCATGCAGATGATGAAGATGTCCTAAGGATGGCAGACAACTAAGAGACAAAGTATCTGAATGATGACCTGGAGCAGAACTACTCCATCAACTTGAACCACTTACCTTGACATTATTATAATTATATTATTATTACATAAGAGGTGGGCACCTCGGTATTATACAAGAGAAAAATAAACTTCTATTTTTAATGAAAGCACTGTAATTCTGTTTCCCTAACACAGAAATTTAACATTTTCATTCACTGAAAAAGTGTTAACAACAGAAACATTAAACTGAGTTTATACTACAGTTTAGAATATATTCACATGTACATTATTTTTCAAAACTTTTTTCACTTTGAGTTTGTTCCTTTTGGTTATACAGGCAGTTATCACTTACTAGAATATGTTAATCTAAAGACTGAAAATGAAGGCTAAATCATGATCATAATTATCAGCTCAGTGTTTTATTGTTCTGAGACACATTTTTACTCCATAAGCTGCTAAAGTAGGTTCCTTTTGTAAGTTTGTCTAACTATCAATAAGCCTCCAAATACAGTATTTACCACAAATTTCTCATAGTGTGATTATGAACAATGACAGAAATGTATATTCAAGTATCATTTTCTATGAAATGAAATGTGCAAGAATATCTATTATTCAAAATATATATATTTCTAGGATAAAGATACATAATGATTTAACAGTAATCATTTTAAATGCAATTTTATAGTAAAACATTCTGCTAAATGATAGAAAAGCTAAACATTTGGACATAGCTACTGAAATATGTATGTATTTATGAATATATCTTTGGTAAAGAGCCAAACAAAATAAACTATGACTCATTGTCAGTAAACATTCCCTAAATGTCCTTGCATTATTATGGAAGAGTTACTGTGTGCTTTTAATAATGTATATAAAATGAACTACTATTTACATTCTTCTCAAAAGCATTAAAACCTAATCAGCTATTTAGCAAAAAGGTCTTTAAAGTCAAAAAATTAATTATCCTTTACTTTCTTGTCAAAAAGTTGAGGAGCTACTTACTTACAAGCAAATAATTAGACATACCACCTATGTTTCTTGTATTTGCAATTCCTAACAGTTACTTGAAATTTAAGGCATAAATAACATATGTTTTATTGTACTGTTTAGAGGGTAGAAAAAGGGCTACTTAATAAAAGATTTTTTCTATACTAGAAACATTTCAAAGTTCATCTCTGATTGAGATCACAAGTGAAGAAATTTACAACCAACCTTAGAGTTAAAACTGGGAAGAAATCTCAGAGATCATAATGACACCTTCCTTTTACAGATGAATGACAAGTCTGAAAAGCTGTTTTAATTAAAGAGGACTTCTTGAAAAGGAATCAGAATTTCAGAATTTTTTCATGGAATCTCAAGTATTGTAAACATCAAATCAGTAAGTTTTCACACCTGTCAGAAGGTGGGCCTTACCAACTCTCCACTTCATACATAAGAAAACTAATGTATGAGCAAGCTAAGCAGTTCCCTTATTATCTCTATGAATCAGTGTCACAGCTGGGAATGGAAGCCAAAATTTTGAATGTTGGGCATTCTCAAGATGTAGGCTGATCTCATTCCAATGGATGCTGACTGGGGGTGAGGGGAAGTGTTTGGGAAGTCCCCTCAAGGAATACTGTATTTCTCGTGCAGAGTTCTTGCTGAGGAACACAAAATGCTTGCTTAAATGAATTTCAAATGATGAGATTATTAAGAACCAAAACACTACAAGATATCTGCTTTCTTACCTTCCTCTAAAATAAAGTGTCCTTGAATCACAGGATTTGAAAATATGCTTTAAATTTAAATATTCTTTGGATCAATATCCAAAGAATATCCAAGAAATGAGCAGTTTCGTTTATTATTTAGTTACATGAACTGCCTTTGTGAAATCCTTTAGACTCCTAGTGAACCTTTAGAATGAGACTCTTTGGGTCCCTCTTTCTCTATTTCGAAATCCATTTTCTGTTCTATTATCACCCTGGAACGTTAAGAACCGATCATAAGTGAAATAAAGAAGTTCCTGGCAAATCTTCTCCCCTCCCTCCCCCTCCTCTCTATATGTAGGTAGGTAGATATACCCCCACCCCCAGCAACAAACCAATGATGACAAACTTCTAAAGACAATTCAACCCTTTACACACACCTCCCACGCCCGCCCCCCCAACTTCAGCAGTGCCAATGTCCCTGATGTTGCATGTACTTGTCCTATAAACCATTCCCACGGGTCATGGCCCAGTATTTTCTGATGACCACATTCGGTGCTGTGAGGTGTTCAAACCATTACCGCATCCATCTCCCTGTGAACCATGCCCAGTGAGCTCATGCAGTAACCTGGGTTGGAGCTCTGCTTGCTGTCAAGCTAAAGGATCAATCACGAATCAGAGAACACTACTTCACAGTTCGGCAGCAGAGAGGGGGAGCCGCTCGGTTAGGGCAAGAAAAGGGGCACTTGGAGGAAGGTGATCGGGTCAGGGAGTGCGCAGACGGGAAGCCGGTTTGGGGAGAAAGCGGCGGAGCCCAAGGGGAGCAAAATACCATCAGAGGCAGAAAGAGTTGGGGAAGAGGGGAACGCGAGGGTGACCCTGATTCAGGCGGGAAAGGAGAAACGGAAAGGGGGCGCAGGAAATGGGCGCCAAAGAAAGAAGTGAGAAATTGCGGAGGAGGAAGTCGTCCCTGGAAGAGGAGGGGCAAAGGGGAAGCAAGAATGGAGTGTATGCACTTTCAGGAGGGAAGGGCCGAAGCCTCTCCGGACCAGGGCCCGTGGGGCTGGCGCTTGGAGAGGGGGCGTTCGGGCAGGCGAGGTGGCTGCTCGCCTTCGAGGTCCCCGTGGTCTCGGCGCAGGTGGCCCTACCTGAACCGCTCCTGTCCCGCCGTGTCCCAGAGCTGCAGCTTTATCCTTTTGCCTGGCTCAATCTCCAGCAGGCGGGAGAAGAAGTCTACGCCGACCGTGGGGTCGCAGGCAGGGGAGCGCAGCCCAGGGAAGCGGCCCTGGGTGAAGCGGTGCAGGAGGCACGACTTGCCTACGGTGGAGTCCCCAATCACGATGAGGCGGAACTGGTAGATCCAGATGGTCTCCATGGCTCACGTGCCCCGCCGGCTCCGGGCCGCCCCACCCGCGCTTGGCGGGGCAAGTTCGGCGGCGGGAACTGTCCCTTCAGCACCTCCCGGGCGCCAGCCTGCCGGCTTCCAGCATATTCCTGCGGCTGCAGCCGCCGCCTGGTCCCCGCCCTCTCGGGAGCGAGAGGCGGGGCCCGGCTGGGTGGGGGCGGGGCCTCGGGCTGGGGGGCGGGGCGGGGGCCGCGGCGCCCGAGAGGGGGAGACAGGCTTGCGGCACCCGAATTCCCGCCCCTGGCCGCTGTAAATCACTTTACTCCAAAGCTCACTGGGCGTCGACCGGAAAGTAGGTGTGGCTAAAGGACGTGACGGCAGCAACAACCAATGAAAATGAATCAAGGTCTCAACTCCGAGAGGGTCAGCCAATGAAAAGTGAGAGTGATTATCTTGCTGGCGTCCCGGCGGGCTTGTCAGATTAGGGCTCTGATTTTGGAAGAGTAGGAGGCCTTAACTTGCTTCTGTGCTCCTGCTTTTTCTTTAATCCATTTTTTACATCCTGGTTTTCTGAAGGTCCCACTTGGCGGCTTCCTAGTCTTGTTGAGCGCCACCTGCTAGGTGTTCTAAGGCAAAGGAGTTGAAAGCATGATCGAAATAAATGTGCGGAACTATTTCTGAATGCTTCTAATAAGGACTGCTCATTGCTGTTTGCCACGTTGTCTCTTCACTGCTTTTTGAGAAAAATGTCGCATATTTCCCCCATGTCCTTTCGGGCCCACGACCTTGGAGAAGGAAGGGAGAAAAAAAGGTGAAATTTTGAGATGCTCATAAAAGTTCCCACTCTTCTCTCTCTCTTCTCTATAATTAGGAAAGGAAAAAAAAAAGGTTACAGTTAGTCTCAGGTCGTTTGGTCAACCATCTAAGAAAATAAAGCAAAACTTAAATTCTAAAGAGAATTTAGTACTTTCTCATGCCCTTTCTCAAATTAGATAATAGTGAATTCAAGAAGTATCCTTAAAAAGTTAAATCAAAGTTACACGGCTTTCATTTTTAAAAAATGAAATTATGGCATTGCTAGTAAATGGATGGAAATGGTGAATACCATGCTAAGTGGAATTAGCCATACTCAGAAACTCAAAGGTAGAATGTTTTCTCTCATATGCGGAAGCTAGAGTAAAATAAGGAAAGGAGGAAAGGATAGGATAACATGAAGAACCAACCAAATACAAATTAATAGACAAAAAGAAGTCTAGTAGAGGAAGGGGAAGGACCAGAGACAAAGGGATCATGAACTGAAACCGATTATCATGCATGTATGAGTTTGTTGGGATGACAAACTACTATGTATAACCCTTAAGTGTTAATATAAATAAATAAACAAACAAACCTAAAAAAGTCAAATGGCTTTAAAGTTTATGCTTAATGAAACAAAATTTTCAAAGATTCCACTCTCTTTCTTACATACATCCAACTGCCACCACTACCGTTATTTGTCCTTTCTTCCTTCCTTTCTTAAAATTTATTTATTCTAATTAGGTTTACATGACAGCAGAATGCATTTTGATTCATTGTGCACAAATGGAGCACAACTTTTCACTTCTCTGGTTGTATACAATATAGAGTTACACCATATGTGCAATTATACAAGAACCTAGGATATTGTTGTCCATTGCATTCCACCATCTTTCCTGCCCCCATGTCCCATCCCCTTGCTGCCCTCCCCTTTGACCAAAGTTTCTCCGTTTTTCCCATGCCTCCTCCCACATTATGGATCAGCTTTCACTTATCAGAACATTCGGCCTTTGGTCTTTTGGGATTGGCTTATTTCACTTAGCATGATATTCTCCAACTCCATCCATTTACCTGCAAATGTCATAACTTTATTCTCTTTTAATGCTGAGTAATATTCCATTGTGTTTATATATCACAGTTTGTTTATCCATTCATCTATTGAAGGGCATCTAGGTTGGTTCCACAGTTTAGCTATTGTGAATTGAGCTGCTATAAACATTGAAGTGACTGCCTCACTGTAATATGCTGTTTTTAAGTCCTTTGGGTATAGACCCAGGAGTGGGATAGCTGGGTCAAATGGTGGTTCTATTCCAGGTTTTCTAAGGAATCTCCATACTGCTTTCCAGATTGTTATACCAGTTTGCAGTCCCACCAGCAATGTATGAGTGTGTCTTTTCCTCCACATCCTCCCAACACTTGTTGTTTGTGTTCTTGATAACTGCCATTCTAACCAGTGCGAGATAAAATCTTAGAGTAGTTTTGATTTGCATTCCTCTAATGGCTAGAAATGTGGAACATTTTTTCATATATCTGTTGATCAATTGTATATCTTCTTCTGAGAAGTGTCTGTTCAGCTCCTTAGCCCATTTATTGATTGGGTTATTTGGGAACAAGACAGGGATATCCTCTTTCACCACTTCTATTCAACATAGTCCTTGAAACTCTAGCCAGAGCAGTTAAACAGACAGAAGAAATTAAAGGAATATGAATAGGAAATGAATAAGTTAAACTATCATTATTTGCCAATGACATAATTCTTTACTTGGAGGATCCAAAAATTCCACCAGAAAACTTCTAGAATTAATAAATCACTTCAGCAAAGTAGCAGGATATAAAATCAATACCCATATATCAAATGCATTTCTGTACATCAGTGATGAATCCTCTGAAGAGAAATTAGAAAAACTACCCCATTCACAGTAGCCTCAAAAAAAAAAAAAAAAAAAAAACCCTGGGAATCAATTTTAAAAAAGAGGTGAAAGACCTTTACAATGAAAACTATGGAACACTAAAGAAAGAAATTGAAGAAGACCTTAGAAGATGAAAAGATCGCCCATGCTCTTGGATAGGCAGAATCAATATCATCAAAATGGCCATACTACCCAAAGTGCTATACAGATTCAATGCAATTCCAATTAAAATTCCAACATCATTCTTTATAGAAATAGAAAAGGCAATCATAAGCCAGGCGCAGTGGTGCACGCCTGTAATCTCTGCACTTTGGGAGGCTGAGACAGGAGGATCGCGAGTTCAAAGCCAGCCTCAGCAATGGCGAGGCACTAAGAAACTCAGTGAGACCCTGTTTCTACATAAAACACAAAATAGGGCTGAGGATGTGGCTCAGTGGTGGAGTACCCCTGAGTTCAATCCTCAGTACCAAAAAAAAAAAAAGAAAGAAAGAAAGAAAAAGGAAAAGCAATCATGAAATTCATTTGGAAAAATAAGAGACCCAGAATAGCAAAAACAATCATTAGCAAGAAGAGCAAAGCAGGAGGCATCACAATACCAGACTTTAAACTATATTACCAAGCTATAATAACAAAAACAGCATGGTACTGGCACCTAAATAGACATGTAGATCAATAGTATAGAATAGAAGACACAAAGACAAACCCACATAAATACAGTTATCTCATACTAAACAAAGGTGCCAAAAACATACATTAGAGAAACGATAGCCTCTTCAACAAATGGTGCTGGGAAAAACGAAAATTCATATGCAGCAAAATGAAAGTAAACCCCTATCTCTCGAAGCACAAAACTCAACCCAAACTGGATCAAAGATCTAGGAATTAGACCAGAGACCTTGAGCCTAATTGAGGAAAAAGTAGGCCCAAATCTCCATCATGTCAGATTAGGTCCTGACTTCCTTAACAAGACTCCTAAAGTGCAAGAAATAAAAGCAAGAATCAATAAATGGGACGGATTCAAACTAAAAAGCTTCTTCTCGGCAAAAGAAGCAATCAATGAGGTGAAAAGAACAAATTTTTGTCACACACACATCAGATAGAGCACTGATCTCCAGGATATGTAAAGAACTCAAAAAACTTACTTCCTTTCTTGATTTGGAGTAAGAGATGTTACTTTCAAAGATGCCTTGTTATTTATCTTGTGTGAGCTTTCCTCTAACAGTTGATCTTTATTTTATGCCTTTTATACCCAATTCCCCAGCTCTCTTCTTGTTCCTACCCCTCAGCCTATAAACATAATACAATTATCCACAATCCTAAAACCAAGCAAAACACCTCTATCACTATAACAAATATATATAACAAATACCTGAAATAATTAATTTATAAAGAGGAAAGGTTTATTCCAGCTCACATTCTTAGAGATTTCAGTCCATGATTGGTTGACCTTGTTGTTTTGAGCCTGCCTCTCCTTCAGATTTTTGCCTTCTCCATTAATTCTCCTTTTCACACATCAGAAATAACCAGCTATTTTCATTTCTCATCTACTAATTTGTCTTCGATAAATCTAATATATACCCCTAATAAACATTCTATGCCTAATATGCCCATGAAACAATTGCTTTAGATAAGATTGGTAGGAACGTACTAATTATTAAATCCAACTCCCCACCTTCACCATCCTCACTTTCCACATCACTATCATCTATCTTTAGTTATCATTCTCCTTGACCTCTTAGCATTCCTCCAGTTATAGATAACCAAGTAACAGAGTTCTGGCCATTGAGGTGTGTGTGTGTATATAGTGTCTTATAAAGTTTTTCTTTTTGTAAGTGCATGGCACCCTTCACTTTTGCTTCTTCCTTACTCCCTGGAAAGTGTAACAACCATCTTGTGACCATGAAGATGGTAGGAGAAAGAGTCAGGGTCCCTGATAGGTTTGCTGACCTGTTATACCAGCTTTGTACAGCCCATTGAGATAAATAAATTAATACCTGTTTAAGCTAATGGTGGCTTGACTTTCTATAGTACAACCTAAACACTTACATTTCTTGGGTTCCACAAAATTATTCTCTCCTGTTTTTCTGTTCTTTTAAAACTTCTTTACTGACTCCTGTTTCTGTGATCATGTCTTAAATATTGAAGATTCTAAGAGATCCATCCTTGATCTCTTCCCTTTTCCACTTCATCTCTTTGGGCTTTTTTGGAGAACTTCATATACTCCAGTGATTTCAATTACTCCCTTACCCAAATGATACATCCTCCTACAACCTCTGCTTTATGGTTAGACTTGTGTTTCCAAACTACTCTCCTCTTAGATGTTCACACTTTAGACTCAATACATCTGTGTTGTTTAGGATTCTTTGAAACAAACTCCAGCAAGAGTAATATAAAAAGATGAGTGCACTTATCCTAAGGATGTAGACATGTTTTTATAGAATTCATAAGCAGGAATGCTGCTGGCATCAGAAAGGTATTGGAACCAAAAAAAGAAAACTGTAGAAACCAGACAGCATGTCTCTCCATTTCTCTCACCTTCACTTCCTTCTAACATCTGCTTAAGTTTTGGCTCCCTACAAACCAACTTTTTCTGCTGCATAGTCTATATGGAAAACTATAGCTGATGCAGTTTTCATGTTAGATATTTAGACACATACAAAGTTTAATTTATGTTCCTCTGTAGGGACAGTTTTGTTGGTTCAGTTTGGAAAAGGTGTTCATACTGACTATAGGTTGGACCTTAAATGTTCCCCAAAGGTCATGTGGTAAAGCCTTGGTTGCCAGCTTGTTATTATTGGGAGGTGGTGGAACCTTTAAGAGGTGGGGCCTAGTGGGAAGTATTTAGGTCTTGGGGAGTGCATCTTCAAAGGGGACTGTGGGGGCTGGGATTGTAGCTCAGTGGTAGAGCGCTTGCCCCGCATGCATGGGGCCCCGGGTTTGATCCTCAGCACCACATACAAAGCAATAAAAAAAAAAGACATTGTGTCCATCTACAACTAAAAAAAATTAAAAAAAAAAAAAGGGGGGGACTGTGGGACCCAGGCTCCCTCCTCTCTCTCTCTCTCTTCCCAGCTATGAAGTAAGTGGCTTTGCTCTGCCAAGTGCTTCTGCCATGATGTGCTGTCACAGGCTCAAAACAACAGGGCCAACCAATCATGGACTGAAATCTCTAGGAATGTGAGCTGGAATAAACCTTTTCTCTTTATAAATTAATTATTTCAGGTATTTGTTATAGTGATAGAAATCTGAATACACAATGCCAAAAGATATGGTGATTTGGATAGGAACATGTACTAGATCATCTGCTTTGATGAGATATATGAAATAGTTGTAGTCTTGAAGAAAGTAAAGTCAATGTCTCCCCTTTATGGGGAGAAAAAAAAAGCATCTATTCTGTACAATGCCCAGAAGTGAACTCAGTAACTTTCTTCACACATTTTCTTTTTCTTTTTTTTTTTTTAATTTTTTTTTTTAGTTGTAGATGGACACAATGTCTTTATTTTATTGCTTTGTATGTGGTGCTGAGGGTCGAACCCAGGGCCTCACGCATGCAAGGCAAGCGCTCTGCCACTGAGCCACAATCCCAGCCCCCACACGTTTTCTTTTCCTGTATTTTACAGGTTGATTAATGGCTTAAGTATCTATTTTAGCTCTCTAGACAAGTGAGGGCTTATAGTATTAAATCTGAGCTGGAACCTAGGGAATTGTGCTGTGTATAGTGGAGAGAGAGAATTGGTCTAAAGGTGACAGAACGCAGAACTAAGGATAATCTCACAGATAGATCCAGGACAAAACTAAAATGGAAAAAAAAGTGGGCAGGTCAACTGAAGACTCTTAAAGGGACTGGATCTAAAGAACAGAATATTGTAAAGATATTATAAGTCAACATAATCGAAAATGGGGACTTCAGCCCAAAGAAAGGTTTGAGTAAGAGGTCAGAAGCACAACTTGATTAGTTAACACTATCCAGGGGGAGTGGTAAGGGGATAGTTATAAGATCCCTGGCCTCAGGAGAAATGTAACAAAGACACCAAGGTAGTTTAGACACTACTTATAGTTGATTAAGATAGAATAAAAGCTTCTTCCTTTTGGACTCTTCCTTCTCTTTTGGCATATTCAATCCATCACTAAGCCTCTTTCTTCCTCCCTCCCTCTCTCTCATCTTCCCTTCCTCCCTTCCATCCTTCCTTCCTCTTCTTTTTTTTTCTTCTTTTTGGAGATGGGAGTCTCATGACATTATCCAGGCTCGCCTTGAATTCCTGAGCTCAGGAGATCCTCTTGCCTCATCCTCCTGAGTAGCTGGGATTATAGGTGACAACCACCATGCCTAGCACCCTTGCTTTCTTTTACCTCACTAATGTCTTTTAGATTCATGACTTTTTGTGAATATCTTGGGTTATGGTTTGGATATAAGGTGTATCTCCAAAAGTTCCTGTGTTAGTGCAGGAATATTCAGAGGTGAAATGATTGGATTGTAAGAGCTGTGACTTAGTCAAGCCATCCTAAGTTTGAATGAACTTACTGAGGGGCAGGTAACTGTAGGCAGGTACAGTATGGCCTGGGCATGCCCTGGAAGGGTTCATCTTCCCTGCAGCCTCTTCCCCTCCCTCCCTGCTTCCTGGCTGTGGAAAGCAATGCTCCTCTACCATGCCCTTCTGCCATGATATTGGGCTTCACCCTGGCCCAGAGCAGTGGAGTCAGCTGACCATGAACTGCACCTCTGAAACTGTGAGCCAAAATAAACTTTTCCTCTTCTAGGTTGTTCTTCTTAGGTATTTTGGTCACAGTGACAAAAAGCTGACTAACACATCCCACTGTCACTGTTCATATTCAATCTCTGCACCACTCAATAGACTTTGCATTAATTTCCTAAGTTTTCTCTAATGGAATATGAAACAAAGGCACCAAGTGGCTTACAATAACAGAAATTTACTGTGTTTTTCCCCCCCAAGGGCAGGGAATACTGAGAATTGAACCCAGGAGCATTTACCATTAAGCTATATCCTCTGTCACTTTTTTTTTTTTTAATTTGAGACAGAGTCTCACTAAGTTGCTTAGCCCCTCAATAAATTGCTAAGGCTGGCCTTGAACTTGTGGTCCTCCTGCTTCAGTTTCCCAGACTGTTGGAATTACAGATATGCTCCACCCTGCCCACCAGAAACTTACTGTCTTATGGTTCTGGAGGCTATAAATGCACAATGTGTCATCAGGGTTGCTTTCTTCTGCAGGGGAGAATCTGTTTCATGTCTCTTGCCTAACTTATGGTGGTTTTCTGGCCATACTGGAGTTCTTTGGCTTGCACGTGTATCACTCTTACCCTCCAGCTCCAATAGCATTATCTTCACAGTCTCTCCCCTGTGCATGTCTCTGTGGGTCCATTTACCCTTCCTATAAGGACATCAATCATACTGAATTAGGACTCCCCCAAATGATCTCATCTTGACTACATCTGTAAAGACTGTTTCCAACTAAAGTCACATTCTGAGGGATTAGGGGTTAGGACCTAAAACATGTATATCTTTTCCAGGGGACACAATTCAACCCATTTCAGCCTCTCATTTAGTTTCTATACTGTTTCTAGAATTGCTTTATTAAACACCTTTGGTGACTCACCTAGGAAAGCCTAAATACTTAATTGTGTTATGTATAACCAATCATTTGGTATCCCTGATCTAATCAGATGATTCCTCTATGTGACAGGATAATTATGCTATATTTTTCTCTTTTTTCATACTTTTTCATCCCTTTCCTTATAATCCTTTCATTCTTTATCTGGTTAGTAAATTTCTATTCATCTTTCAAAGCCTTCCTAGAACAAATATTACCTCCCCTTTTAGTCTTTCTGAATCATCTGTAGCTTCCAGGAGAATTGATTTTTCCCTCATCTGTGTTCCTTCAGCAGTTATGCAAAGAATATTCTGTACATCTATGTTATCTCTTAATCATGTATAATAAATATTAGGTTGAATTATGGTATCAGTTGTACTATCTCTCCTGCTAGGTTGTAAGTTCTTGAAAGCCAGAAGAATACATTCATTCCCTGTTATTTTGCCAGCACAACAAAATTAGCACATAGTAGATGCACTGTAAATGTTCATTGAGTTGAAATGAATATATTAACCATAATTCTGTATTAATTTGAACTTCAATATGTGTGCAGTGTACAATCTCATGAACTTTATGATGAACAAAAATTTGATTAATTTTATGATTATTGAAATTTGCCTTTGAATAATCCATGCATGACTTTAATTTAAAACATATTTGGATGACACATGCTAAGTATAAATAAATACTTTTAAAAGAAAGCAAAAATATGGGAAGCGCTAGAAAGGAGGTTCTGGTTTCTTTTTGTTGTGGAAAGCCCTGGACACATTGCCAAGAGGTCTGGGTTCTGGTTCACAGCATTGCTGTGAAATCTGGGGGACTTTTGAAAAATCATTTGCTCTCTTGGTCTGTTTTTTCATTTGAACCTGGAAAAGGTTCAGCTACAACAGTGATTTTCAAACTGAAAACAGGATTTGAATTGAAAAAAAAAACATCAAAATACACCATACCTAATCAAGATGCTATTCCATGAAACATGTTTCAGTGATACTTGTGTATGCATGCATGTATGTGCTTAGGTGTATGTATGTGTAAATGTGTGTGCTTGGTCAAGAGGTAAAAATTATTTCTTTTGGGTAAAAGTAAAATAGTTCAAAAGCCAGTGAGCTAGATGATCTGTAATGCATCTTCTGGTTCTGAGACTCACTTAAAATGCTCAGAAATTCCCCATGGGCTGTCTATGATTGTTAGATTGACTTTTTAGAAGTGCTTTGTATGCTCATTGTGGGTGCTATGATGTGCAAATGAGAAAACATCTGAAAGAATTTTCTCTTCTCTTAATCTTCATCTCCTTTGTAAATAGAAGCATTATTCTTCTAGTTCCTCAAGCCAATAATCTCAGCCTTAAGTCTATTCTTTCTTTTTTTTATTAAATTTAATTATTTTATTTAAATGCGTTTCAAGTCACAGTACATAAACAGAGCTCATTTTTTCCATTTCTCTGGTTGCAAATCAGATAGAGTCACATTATTTGTGTCTTCATACATGCACCAGGGGCAGTGATGACCCTCTCAGTCAACCATCATTACTATACCCATTTCCCTTTCTTTCCTCCCACCTCCCCGCTGCCGCATCCACAGCTCCTGCATTTCTGCTATGTTTCCCGTTCTCACCCCCCCTTATGTATCCTCATCCACTAATCAGAGAGAACATTCGGCATTTGGTTTTTTGGGATTGGCTTACTTCACTAAGCATAATGTTCTCCAATTCCATCCATTTGCCTGTAAATGCCATAATTTTATTTTCTTTTGTTGCTGAATAATATTCCATTGTGTATATGTACCACAATTTCTTTATCCATTCATCTATTGAAGGGCATCTGGGTTGCTTCCATAGTTTTGCAATTGTGAATTGTGCTGCTATAAACATTGAGGTGACTGCTTTATTGTAGTGTGCTTTTTTAAATCTTTAGGGTATAGGCCAAGGAGTAGGATAGCTGGATCGAATGGTGGTTCCATTCCAAGTTTTTAAAGCAGTCTCCATACTGCTTTCCAGATTGGTTGCACCAATTTGCAGTCCCACCAGCAGTGTTTGA
>CM053399.1:81827958-81853516 GCA_028644305.1 Xerus rutilus | reverse complement strand
TTTTTTTTTTTTGGAGGCTATTGTGAATGGAGTGGTTTTTCTGAATTGTTTTTCATAGGACTCATTGCTCATGTATAGGAATGCATTTGATTTATGAATATTTATTTTATATCCTGCAACTTTGCTGAATTCATTTATCAGTTCTAGAAGTTTTCTGGTGGAACTTTTTGGATCCTCTAAGTATAGAATCATGTCATCTGCAAATAATGATAGTTTGAGTTCTTCTTTCCCTATTCATATCCCTTTAATTTCCTTCGTCTGTCTGATTGCTCTGGCAAGAGTTTCAAGGACTATATTGAATAAGAGTGGTGAGAGAGAGCATCCCTGTCTTGTTCCAGTTTTTAGAGGGAATGCTTCCAATTTTTCTCTGTTTAGGATGATGTTGGCCTTTGGCTGAGCATATATTGCTTTAACCATGTTGAGGTATGTGCCTGCTATCCCTAGTTTCTCTAGTGTTTTGAACATGAAAGGGTGCTGTATTTTGTCAAATGCTTTCTCTGCATCAATTGATAGAATCATGTGGTTCTTATCTTTAAGTCTATTGATGTGATGGATTACGTGTATTGATTTCTGTATGTTGAACCAACCTTGCATCCCTGTATTCTTTCTTATTTTCCCCTAAGTACTCCACCAGCAAAATCTGTAGACTGCATAGTCAAAACATATCCATGTTCTATTCATTTCTTTTACCACCTCCACCTCTGCCACATGATCCAAGCTACCATTATCTCTAGTCTCTTTTGTAAATAATAGTCTGTACTTAGACTTTGTCCTCTATTACTATTGCTATTTTCAACCATAATGAGCAGCCAGAATGAAGCTATGAACATGTAACATCTAAGTCAGATCAAAACAGAAGTTCTTTGTTCAAGAACTTCTAATGTCTTCTCTTACCCCTTGAGTCTCATCTTCAACTTTCCCCTTACTATCTCCATAATCACATTACTGGCTTCCTTGATGATCCTACAACATACCAGGAGGCTGCTCTCCGAGAACCTTTGCATTTGCTGGTCCCTCTGGCACAGTTCTTTCCCTTCATTTTTATCTGTATTTTTCCCTCTTGCCTCATTCAGCTTTTGCTCCAAAATCCATAAAGTTTCATGTGTTACTCAGCTTTTCAGTCACTGTGACCAAAATACCTGTCAAGAACAACTTAGGAGAGGAAAAGTTTATTTTGACTCATGGTTTCAGAGTTTTAGTCCCTGGTCGACTGACTCCACTGCTCTGGGACTAGGGTGAAGCAGAACACTGTGGCAGAAGGGCATATAGAGAAATGCTTCTCCCCTCATGGCTGCTAGGAAGCAGAGAAGGAGGGGAAGGGACTGGAGGGAAGATGCACCCTTTGAGAGCAGTCCCCAGTGATCCACCTCCTCCAGCCATACCCTCCCTACCTACAGTTACCACCCAGTCAGCCCATTCAAAGTAGGATGGACTGATTAAGTTACAGTTCTCAAGATGCAATTATTTCATCTCTGAACATTCCTGCATTGACACAGGGGGACACCTCATATCCAAACCATAACACCTTCCCTTCCTACTTTATGTTCAATTATACCCCTATGCTCTTCTCTGTTTTATTTTCCTTCATGGTATTTATCACCAAGTAACATATATTTTACTTATTGATTCTGTTTTTTATCTACCTCTCCCAAGATAATGTGAGCTCCATGAGTGTAAGGATTTTTGTTTTGGACTGTTTTACTTATAGACATACCCAGGTACTGTGGGGAGCTAGCTCCATGCTACACCCTTAAGGTGGCGACAAGCAATTGTGTATAAATGGGAAGGGCACAGAGGAAGGAGGAACTATGCGATTGGTTTACTGTTGGTTCTGCGAACGTGATCAGCTCATGGACAGATTTCCGGGGGGCTTACGTGCCTTGCCACATGGACAGCTGTTGCCTACATGCATTGTCTCTGATTGGCCGAACGGCCCTATAAGTTGAATGCTTATTTCACAAATATACGAGTACTTGCCTTGACTTGACTCCCTGGTGTGTCTGATTGTCCTGCAGCAGCAGAGGGCTGGGAACGAGCAACCAGTTGGCTCCAACTCTTCCCAACTTCCACTGCTGGGTGAATGTGGGGGTACCCCTTCGACCCGCTGGCTCAGGACAGAGTGCAACCCCCGCAAGGTACCTCCCATGGTACCTGGAATATAGTAGACATCAAATAAATATTTGTTGTATAAATTTAAAGTTTCCAAAGATTTTGACTCTAGAAGTAATTATAGAAGGTGCATGCCTATAATACCAGCAATGTAGGAGGCTGAGGCCAGAGGATCACAAGTTTGAGGCTAGACTCAGCAATTTAGTGAGGTTCTTAGCAACTTAGTGAGAACTTGCCTCAAAATAAAAAACAAAAAGGGCTAAGGATGTTGCTCAGTGATAGAGTGCCCCTGAGTTCAATCTTCAGTATCCACCAAAGTAATAATAATAATATTTTATTTCTGACATGAAGATAGAAGTCTTTAGATGAGAATTAAAGAAAAAGAAATTTCTGGTTTGAGAGAGTAAGGACAGGATGTTATCAGTTGCAATTTCACATTTATGAACAGAGTATTTTGTACTTTTCTTACCAAAGATTAATTTTGATAATAAATTTGATATCAGAACTGGATATTTTCCCAGTGACTCCATCTGAAAATCATGAGATAGACTATGAAGAGTTTTATATGAAGTGATTAATACCTCACTATATTTTTAAAATTTTTTTTAGTTGTTGATGGATCTTTATTTTATTCATTTATTATTTATATGTGGTGCTGAGGATCAAACCCAGTGCCTCCCGCACGCTAGGCAAGCGCTCTACCACTGAGCTACAGCCCCAGCCCCTTCACTATTTTTAATATCCTGGTGCCACAATCAGAGACTGTTTAAGCTGTAACCAAAGTTCTAGTTTAGTCCTGATTAGTCTCATCTGTCTACTTCGAGTGTTTGAGACAGAGTTTTTTCCAGAGTTTATGAATAGAATGAACTGAAATAATTTCACAAAATTAGAAGTCACGTTGAGATATATGTTCATGCAATTTTCAATACTCTAAAAAATTACCGTAATCATTTTTTTCTTTCTTTCCTTCTCTCTCTCTTTCTCTCCCCTCCCTCTCTCCCCCTCCCTTCCTCTTTTTCTCTCTCTCTCTCTCTTTCTTTCTTTCTTTCCACAGGGGATCATAATCATTTTCTGAATAGGAAAAATGATCAGAAGTGAATCAGAAAGAGTACAGTGAATCAAAAATCAATTTATAGGGACTGGGATTGTGGCTCAGTGGTAGAGTGCTTGCCTTGCATGCGTGAGGCACTGGGTTTGATCCTCAGCACCACATATAAATAAATAAAATAAGCTATTGTGTCCATCTAAAACTAAAACAAAAAAATTAAAAAAAAACAATTTATACTTTAAAATGTAATAATAGTTTTCTATCCTGTGTAGCTCTTACATTATTGTGTTATATAGTGAGATAATCCTCTGCACTTTAAAATTAAGACTCTGGCAATTGTAGCACAATCTCAGCAACTTAGCAAGACCCTAAGCAATTTAGTAAGACCCTATTTCAAAATAAAATATTTAAAAATGCTGGAAATGTAGGTCAGTAGTAAAGTGCCCTGGGTTCAACCCTCAGTACCAAAAACAAATGACAAACAAACAAATAAAATTAAGACTCTATAACCATTGTAATAATGAAGGCCTTTATCATCTGGAATCATATGCAATTTCACTCCCCAACTTCAATCTAGTGAGCTCATATAAACAGCTAGGTATATAAATAAACTAAAAAATATGGGGATGGGGGAAATTCCTGAAGTGAAAGTTTAAACTTTAGCAAGGTGTAGTGGTGCATGCCTGTAATCTCAGCAGCTCAGGAGGCTGAGGCAGGAGGATCATGAGTTCAAAGACAGTCTCAGCAATGGTGAGGCACTAAGCCACTCAGTGAGACCCTGTGTCTAAATAAAGTACAAAAAAGGACTGGGGATGTGGCTCAGTAGTTGAGTGCCCCTGAGTTCAATTCTCATACCACCCCCCCACCCCAAATAAAGTTAGTTTAAATTTATAATAACTCTGAAAAATATCTTAAATAACTACAGTGTATCATCAGGTGGAGTGGAGGCTCAAGATGAAGACTAAATTGAGTTGTAGAAAGACAGTTTCAGTTCATTTCCATGCCTGAGTTAGTAGATTGAAGATATCTTGCCTGATATGAGAGGAAGAACTGATTCATATGATAATTGACATGTAATAATTATTTACATGTGTGTATACTCCAAAAAACTATGCACATTTATTCAGACACAGTGTGCATGTGAATCTCAGAACTTCGGTGAGAACTCTATATGGCAGTGGTAAATGATTCATCTTTAGCATAGATTGCTGCATTTTTTCCATGTCATCTCTCTGGAATGCCATTTCTAATATTAGCTGTTTGTAGTCTTGTACTTATGTCTGTCTGCCTCTATTACTTTGGAATTCATTTAGGTTGACCCAGTTCTGGTCAATTCTACCTATATGTATCTTTCAAACTTAGCTTCTCTTTGTCTTTCCAACATTGTTGCCCTGATTTTGACCTTCATTGTTTCTTGCTAGAGTTGTCACAATCTTAATTCTTCTAATCTTACTCACCTCAAAACCCATCCATCATATCACTTAAAGAATCTTTCTAACATAAAATGGTCTAATAATACTAATTCTAGCTGAAAATTCTCCAAACCCCTCCTCTGTATGCCCACTCACATTGCTTAAAGGATAAAATTTAAATAGATTAGGATGGTATAAAAGACCTAACTTTGAGCCGGGCGCAGTGGCTCAAGCCTGTAATCCCAGCACTTAGGGAGGCTGAGACAGGAGAATCGCGAGTTCAAAGCCAGCCTCAGCAATGGCGAGGCGCTAAGCAACTCAGTGAGACCCTGTCTCTACATAAAACACAAAATAGGGCTGGGGATTTGGCTCAGTGGTCAAGTGCCTCTGAGTTCAATCCCCAGTACAAAAAAAATAAAAAATAAAAAAAAATAAAAATAAAAATAAAAAAAATAAAAAAAAAAAAAAGACCTAACTTTGATCACCACTGGATTTTTTTTCACCTTCACTCATATGGTCAAGGCCTAGATTCCCCTCTGGATATCGTTTGGGATTCACTACAGCATGAAGATGAAAGGATCTTCCAGACCCAACATTATATATAGCAGAGTGTAACTTCAGTAACAACCTGGGAAACTAAATCCCTATCTTACCCATTCAAAGTGAAATACCTGTAGGTAACCCAATGAGTAAACTTGTGTAAGTTTATAATTAATGAACAAATTAAACTTTAGTGTCTTTCTTTCAAATATAAGAATTTATTTTCAAAACCATTGACTTTTTAGATGCATTTCTTATTTGAAAAAACAGAATTTTTTCAATCATAGGAGAAACATTAATAGTGATTCATGTTTAAGATGAAAGCTGGTTTCTTGTTGTTGTTTTTTTGTTTGTTTGTTTGTTTGTTTTATGGCCAGAGGCTAGTGATGTATCCATCCAAGAGCAGTATTATGTCATTAAGGTGCAAATTTTTTAAAAAGAGGAGCAAAACACAATTTTTCTGCACTCCTCTAGAAATTGCTATCTGATTTATCAAAAGATCATTTCTACTGTGAACAGCTTATTCACAAATAAATACAAATAGTCATTAAGCACTGAAAAAATGTCCAGCCTCATTAGTAATCTAAGAGATGCAAATTTAAATCAATGATATGCAATTTTTACTTATCAAACTGACAGTTTTGCTGAGGATGACTAACTTGATGATTGATCACTCCTAGTTTTTCCTTACCTCACTTTTCCCAATACTGGAAATTAAATGCCTCAAATGTTAAGGTATAAATTATTGCAACGAATTTCAAGATCATTAAAGAAAGCAATTTTGTGGGAATTTCTGAACTGTGAAAATAGATGCGAATTTTACTCTAGTCCAAAACCTAAATCATTCAGAAAAATTTACTTTACAAAGATGCTCAAAAATCAATACTATTGGAGGAGAGAAAAGAAACTCTAAGCCCTCTCAGATGCTGGTTATTTCTGATTGGGGACCTCCCCAATCAGAAATAACAAACTTATTCACCCTATCAGAGCTAAACTCTAGAGCTCTTAAGAAATAATTTAGCTTTAGGACACACTTTCCACCAGTTCAGCTTGTATCTCCAGCCTCCCCAGGGCTTCCGAAGGACCCCAACTGCCCCTGTGCCATTGGTGGCTCCTGTGCCTGTGTCAACTCCTGCAACTGCAGAGTGCAAATGCACCTCCTGCAAGAAAAGCTGCTATTTCTGCTGTCCTGTGGATGGTGCCAAATGTTACCAGGACGCCTGTGCAAAGGAGGATTGGAAAAGTGCAGCTGCAGTGGCTGATTTGGAAGAGTCCTGCTGCCAGGTGTAGAGACAGTGAAGTGGACAAATGTGGATTTTTTTCATACACCCCTGACCATTTGCTGTGTCATAAAAGTTGTTTACTTAAAAAGAAATGATTTGCAGGGCGCGGTAGCACACGCCTGTAATCCCAGCATTTTGAGAGGGTGAGACAGGAGAATCCCGAGTTCAAAGCCAGCCTCAGCAATGGCGAGGCACTAAGCAACTCAGTGAGACCCTGTCTCTACATAAAACATAAAATAGGGCTGGGGATGTGGCTCAGTGGTGGAGTACCCCTGAGTTCAATCCCCAGTACCAAAAAAAAAAAAGATGAATTTAACTTTTACTACATTTTCTATCTTGTAATATTTTATTAGGAATTAGTAACCTGAATGTATAGTTCATTTTTCAATAATTAATTCATGGAATTAGTGTAAAAGAGTGCCCACTTATTTAAAAAAAACAGAGACCTCATATCTGTAAAGACTAGATGACCAGAGGAGATGAATTAAAGCCGCTTGGCAAGGCTTTATTGGAAATATATGCTCTCGGGCTGAATTCTCTTGCCCATCAGAGTGTGTCCGGGAGAAATGGCGCTGGGGCTCCAGTGTAGAGAGAATTTCAAAAGGCCCAGTCAGGAAGGGGAGGGATTGGGGGCAGGAAGAGAAGGCCAGAATCCTTCCTGGATAGGTCAGGAAAAAACTCCTGATTGACAGGAGATTGTCTACTGGTAACATCAGCGTCTGGCTGGCAGCTCCGTTTTGTAGCTGCCCTGATCCTGGACCCTGATCTGACCTAACAGTATCTTATCAGAATCACTATAATAGTCCTCCTTAGAGTTAAATATATTAAATCATATTTCACTAACATCTTAAAGATCCCAAAATGAAGAAGAAAAAGTGTTCTTTGTTTTTCCAAACCACCTTCTTCAGATCTCTTCAAGCAATGTTGTCCGGTCTGTAGTTCTTTTGTGGGGGGCGGGCTCTCTGGATCCGGGAGCGGCCCCGCCCTTTCAAGATGGTGACCTGGCTATATGCCAGAAACTTGCGGTAAACAGGTAGACAACTTAAGGAAGTGCACAGCATTGGCTGGCGGTAACATCACTGTGCATGCTTGGCTCGTGGGCTATGCCTGCTCTGATACACGCCTGTATTCTGCTCATGCATTCCCCTCATGCTTGATAATGCTATTCCTGCTAATTGGTTGTAACTCTGCTCGGTAGTACTTCTTGCTGTATGAAAAAGTATATAGAAGGAGGCTGGGGGGAAGAACGGGAGAGAACAAAAGAGAACCAGGAAGGCAAGAAGAGCGCTCAACAAAAATAAAGATTGCTTTCTGAGAACAACAGCATGATTATTGTCTCCTGCCTGCGGGCGACGATATTCTTTGGTCTTTAGTGGTCATCCTTTCAGCTAGCTCCTCCTCATCCTCCAAGACATTCAGGGAAAGTCAATAGGGAATGCAATATGGCCAGGGGCTATGCCCATCCTTGACCACAACACGCCTTCTCTTTGCACCTCTCTATATGACCACCATTAACATTTTATCCTTTTCAAATACCTCCATATAATACAGTTTGTAGAGTTGCAAGAGACCTTAAAGATGATATAGTCTGAAAGCCCATAATTTTGATTTTAATTTGTGCCAGAGTGTACCAACATATAATGGAAGTTTCAACTGAATCCCCTGCTCGACAGAGAACATGTTACAAAGTAAGTACTCTATGCAAGATACAAAAATGTCAAAGGGGACACACTAGACTGGCCGTTCATTTCATAAACTCCTACTATATAGAGAATATAAAGAGCCATGGGTTGCTGGTGATGAGGAGAGGGTTTTGGAGAGGGCTGGTAGTATTCTGTGAGTTCCTTCTGCCCCTCATCCCAAGTCCAGGAAAGAGCTTCAACAGGACTGCTTACCAAGCTCAGTAGGTATCCCCTGCAGTCTAGGGTATGTTTAGCTTCACCTGAGAAATCCAAAGAGTGAGGATCTGGCTGGCTACATGTTGCAAGGAAGGAGCAACGTAGAGATTGGTGATGTGTGGATATTAACGTGCCTTTCTTGTTCATTAGGGAAAAAGATGACTAAGCATTTTATATGACCCAAAAGAAAGTCAGGAAAGCCAGCATGGAACTGTCTTCAATTCCATCCAAGAGGACATCCTGCAGGTTTATACCACTGGATGCTAGTGACTGCAGAAGGAGTCAACCAGCCAGAACACAGATGCATGTATCCAGGGCAAGAGACTTGCATGTGAACGCTTCCTAGTAGTGCATCATTTATGAAACTTGACAAAAATCTACCCAAGAGGACAGCATCTCCTTGAGGAATTCTTCTTCCTGCTGAGGAAGATGTAAGCCACCTGAGAAATTAAAGTCTAGAATACTTAGTAAAGAACAAAAGACAAAGTCAGAAAGATAGTTTCAAAAGTTGGAGTCCCTGATAGGTCCAGTCCACACGTGAGCTGGAGCTAGACAAAAAGAAAATGGCTCCCATGGTTTATTTAAGAGTGAACATTAAAGGCAGGGATAAGGTTTCAAGGGTGGAGTCTTGCTTGGTGATGTCTTGCAGTCAGCAAATTGATTGTCGTCTTGGCAGGTCACACCCACCTCAGAGGGGCTGTGAGGCTACAGCAGGCCAGTCCATCCCTGGTGTTGTGTGGGATCTTTGGCAGAGCTGAGGGAGAAGTTCACCTGCATCAGGCGGTCTAACCCTGTGAAGGTGCCATGGGAGTTCCCAATGCCAGACCTATCCCTTCACTGACTGTGATACTGATAGTTCACATACAGCCCAAGGATGGCTCTCTACATCTACCAAAATGCCTGTGAAATAAAGATCAGGTTTAAAATCTGTGAACCCAGAGAATGTAGATGCCGCATGATCACAACACTGCCAGTTAGGGATGAATTTTTCTGTTCTTTGTTATTCTAATATTTATTTTTGAATTAAATGTGCACTTTGTAACCTGAAGTGACTTTTTATTACCTAAGGAAGTCCTGAGCACCAGTCTGAGTTTTCATCCAGGGATGGGAGAACATGAGTACCGCAAGTTGGATTCAAAGGGACTGTGTAGGAAAAAGTAATCAGAAACTCTCAGATTCTTCTTCTTTTTTTTAAATCCAGTTTTGTTAGAAACAGTAATCTCACCCCATAGACCTTGTATTCCTTCAGTACATTATACTGTGCCATAGCTTCAACTACTCAGTCCACCAAAGACATGTCTACAAAAGCGGCTTCATGCTGGGTACTCCTGTAATCCCATCAATTTGGGAGGCTAAAACAGAAAGATTGCAAGTTTGAGACCAGCCTCAAAAAAAAAAAAAAAAAAAAGTCTGAGGATATAACTTGGTGGTGGTGGTTCAATCTATAATATTGCAAAAAACAGAATAAAAACAAAAGAGAAGGGTTGTTGGTGATGTAGTTTAGTGGTAGTGTGCTTACCTAGAATGCACAAGGCCTGTGTTCAATCCCCAGTACTGAAAAAAAGAAAAGAGAAAGACATTATCTCCGTTCACACATATGATATTGAAAGTAACTTTGCCACTGAGTAGCATGGATCATCAGCATCCTGTCTTATAATTGTGATGAATCTCCACTCCTTTCAAATTAATCCAGACCACACAATCCCAGGTTCCTATCCTTGAATGCCTGATGTCTACAACCACTTCTGAAATAGACAACAGAAACCACTCCAGATATTTTAAACAGAAAAAAATTTAATATAGGGATTCAGTGCCAAAAATAGCTGCTGAAAGGGCCAGAGAAGAAACTGAGGCTGTAGGGATGAATCTCAAAACAAGACTACTACCAGGTTGCTGCTATCTCTGCCTTCATTAGGATGCTGGGGAATCATTAAATAACGTTACAACTCTTGTCTCCAGAAATACACTTTGATACAGGAATCAGCAAGCTGCCACTACAGCTGTTGACTACAAATCCGCACCAGCAAAATCCAGATGCCATCCATGCATGTCATATTTTCATTCTTCATTTAACCCAGTTCTGGATTCAAGTCCTGTGTGCATGTATTTGAATCACAGTGAAGTCTTCAATTCAAAAGCATTGGGAAAATGCCGTTTTAAGATTTCCAGCCTCTAACCAGGTGCCGTGGTGCATTTCTATAATACCAGTGGCTTGGGAGGCTGAGGAGGAGGATCATGAATTCAGTGCCAGCCTCAGCGACTTAGTGAGGCTCTAAGCAATTTAGCAAGACCCTGTTTCTAAATAAAATATTAAAAGGGCTGGGGATGGGGCTCAGTAGTTGAGTGCCCCTGGTTTCAATCCTCAGTACCAAAAAAAAAAAAAAAAAAAAAAGATTTCCAGCCTCTATCCAACCAGAAATACATGCTAAGAGGAGGTTAGAATAGTTTAATGAGTTAATCCCCTGCATCTGTCATACCATATCACCTTTCTTTATATACTTTTCAATTTGGCAGATTACATTTTCCAGGTTTCCCCAAGAAAGTGTGTAGTAAGTAATTATTTTGAGAACTTTCATGTCTATCTTACCCTCATACTTAAGGTTTTCCCCAGATAAAGTATGGTAGTTTTAAATTATTTTGAAAACATTCTTTTATTATCTCGTAGATTCCAGTGTTGCAATTGAGAAGTTCAATACCAGTCTCATTCCTAATATGTTTGTGTATAACCTACTTGCCTTTTTCCTCTCTGGAAGTCTTAGGATACTTTCTCTATTTCTGTTTTTATAAGATTTTACGATGAGGTGCTTTTTTGTTGTTATACTTTTGTTTTTGTTGTTTCATTCTCATTTTTCAAGTATTTTTTTTTTCTGTGAGAATTTCCTTTTCTATATTTCTTTGTCTTCTTTCCCAAATGTTTAAGTTAGAGGTAATATCTTTTGGATATATTGTCTGATTTCCTCAGTGTTTATCCCATATTTCTTATCTTTTTGCATTTTTGTTTTATTTTTTGTAAATTCCCTCAACTTTATCTTTCAATCCTCCTGGTGAATTTTTATTTTTGCTCGCATACTTCAATTTCTAAGAGTTTTTTATTGTTTTCTTTTTACAAAATGCTATTACTGATATATATATATCTCCATCTGAATGTGTGTGTATGTCTGTGTGTGTGTGTGTGTGTGTGTGTGTGTGTGTATGGAACCAGGGATTAGGCAAGTGCTGTGCCACTGAGCTATATTTTCAGCCCAATATATATTTAATATGCTGTTTTAAGATAATTTTCATTTGATGTGTGAGGCACCAATGTCCAGGGGAGTTAAGTTCTTTGCCCAAATCCAAGGAAGTGAGGTGCTTTGCCTAAAACTAATGTGTGGCAAAAGTCAAGCTAGATCTAAATTCTTTTTTTAAAATATTTTATTTTTTAGTTGTAGATGGACACAATATCCTTATTTTATTTATTTTTATGTGGTGCTGAGGATTGAACCCAGTGCCTCACACATGCGAGGCAAGTGCTCTACCACTGAGCCACAATCCCAGCCCTAGATCTAAATTCTGATTTAAAATTCATGACTTTTTTTTAGTACTGGTGATTGAACCCAGGGGTGCTTAACCACTGAGCCACATTTTCAGTCCTTTTTATGTTTTATTTTGAATCAGGGTCTTTCTAAGTTACTTAAGGCCTCATTACATTGCTGAGGCTGGCTTTGAACTGGCAATCCTCCAGCCTCAACCTCCTGAGCTGCTGGGATTTCAGGCATGTACCACTGTACCTTGTAAGACTATTACCAATTTCTGTTTTCCTACTCTTTCTCTCTTATCATTAACACTTATGATGATTTAATATTCTTCCTATGTGTTGTCTTAATTCCCCAACCCCTCTTCCATGTTGTATACATGCAGTACTTGCACAGTGCCTGGCATAAATTAGTCTTGGTACTTAATTGTTAAATGATTGAAAGAATGAAAAGGTAGGTGACATGCATCTTAGATTTCCCCTCAGATTATGCTTTTGGGGAAGATGATTTCTTTAGGCGATGGCTGATGAAAGGCATGCACACATTTTGACTTGCAGTTTTGGAATATCATGCCTAACCTTCTTTTTTGAAAACAGAAAACAGGGTAATTAAGAGCATGATATTTGAAGACAGAGGTCGATTTGGTACCTGGGTTAGAATTCCAGCTACTTCACTTATAACCTGTGCAACCTCTTCCTCCTTTTCAAGTCTCAGAAGGTAAGAGAATCAGACTTATAAAGCCTCAGATTATCCAGGTGCGGTGGAATTTGCCTATAATTCAAGCAATTCAGGGGGGCTGAGGCATGGGAATTGCAAGTTCCAGGCTAACCTCAGCAACTTAGAGAGGCCCTCAGCAACTTAGACCCTGTCTCAAAACAAAAAATACAAAGAGCTGGAGATGTGGCTTAGTGGCAAAGTGCCCCTGGGTTCAATCCCCAGCACTCTCCCCTACCAAAAAAAAAAAAAACCCTTCAGATCAGTGTCTTTTCCTCATTTCTCCCTGCTATTCCCTCCTTAGAATCCTTTCCCCCTTTGGAGTTTTGTGGTGTCCGTTTTTGAAGAAAGGGGGCATTTCTTCTGCTTGCATAGGTGAGAAATAACAATATTTTGTAGAACATGTGTGAGTATGCTCCCCCAAAGATTAAAAAATCATTTTTCATTTTCTTGGTGGTTTCCTCTAAATTTTCAGACTATAATGCTTAAAAATGCTTTTATTTTTATAAACACTAGATAAAAATTAAGATTTTAACACTTTTGACTAAAAATCAGGGGAAGATAATGTATCAAGTAATTACATTTTAGTTTTAACCCTTATATGTACTGTGTCCATTTCTTCTTGGTAAGTTAATGAAGCTCAAAATATAGTCCTATCAGATTATCAAATAGTTTCTTATGTCATACAAAAGTATTATTGTGAGAAATACCAGACTATGGTGGAAGTCCCAAAAAGGTTCCTTAAAAGTTACATAAACTAAGAATCCATTGGATTACTTTGGCCACCAAGTGTTTGAATATGTGTAATACTGCCTAAAACAATGCAGTAGATGATTTAATTTTCCTTCTGCTATTGCAACTTGGATACACATGGAGGCAGTACAGTCTAGTGGATACAGTCCAAGTTTAGGAGTCAGACTAGTATTCACAGGCAGCATTTGTTGGTAAGTAGGTATATGATTATGGACACTGGTGTAGCTATTAAATCTATGCCTTTGTTTCTATATGTAAAAGGATGTTTTGTGAATAAAGGAATATTCATTTGATATCTTAGTAGATACTTAAGCAATCACTTCTGAGTAGCTTTTTAAAATTTTTACCACTTTGCTGTACATCTCCATCTTGATATCTTAGAGGCATCCCAAAGAGTCCAGTGTAAAATTCATGATTTTTCATTTCAGACCTACTCATCATCTTAGAGTCTTTAAATAGAACAAGTCATCTTCTATGTCTTGTCTTAGTCAAAGGGCAGGGACTTAGCTAGATTGCTCTACTCCTCTACCCATGACATTCAATCAGTGTTAAGCCTTGTAGATTCTACTTCTTATGTGTGTTCAAACTCTTTCCTCTCCACTCCTCCCTTAGCTTGGGCTTTTATTATTCTTTGTCTGGATTATTACAATTGCCTCCAAACTAGTGGTTCTGCCCCATCCTGTGTATCACACTCATTAGTGACAGAATGACCATGCTTCCTGGTGCTTTGACTTTTTAGGAGGTACGGAGTTCTCTGTGCATGTCCTGGATGAACTTTCTGACCTCATCTTTCACTGCACCTCTCTGTGCCTTTTGTGAACCAACCGGCCATACTTTGTATTTAAAAAAAAAAAAGTTTTTTGTTTTTTTTTGTGCTGGAGATTGAATCCAGGGCCTTGTGCATGCTAAGCACTCTATCACTGAGTTACTGAGTTATGTCCTCAGCCCAAATTTCTTCTTATTTTTTTAAAGTTTTTTAAAAAATATATATATTAGTTGTAGAGGGACACAATACCTTTATTTTATTTATTTTTATGTGGTGCTGAGGATCGAACCTAATGCCCCACATGTACCTGGCAAGTGCTCCACCACTGAGCCATAGCCACAGCCCCTTCCTCTTTTTTTTTAATTTAAAAAAATTTTAAATTTGTTTTAATTAGTTCTATCTTCCTCTTATTTTTTACTGCAATGTCCTTTCTATCTCCTTGACTGTCTACCAAATTCCTACTTTTTTGGTGGTGCTGGCAAACTCAGGGCCTTGCATATGTTAGAGAAGGGATCTACCACTAAGCTACATCCCAGCACTCAAATTCCTACTCTTAAAAGCTCCGCTTTTGCTACTTTGTCAGCAAACTCATTTTTTTCTTTCAAAATTTTTTATTTGTACTTTTGAGTTATGCACAAAAGTAGGACGTATTTTGACATATTATACATAAAGTATAACTTCCCATTCTTGAGGTTGTACATCATATGAAAGGAAACTCATTCATGGTTCCTTTTCACCCTCTCTGTGCTGTCTCTTGCTTCTCTGCATCAAGAGGTGCTTCCTTTCTACTTCCATTTCACCTTTTAATCAACGCTATCTGAAGACTGTGTGCATCTGTGTTTAAGAGCCCAGATGCTGCAGTCAACAAATCTGGGTTTGAATGTATCCCTTATTAACTATGTGACACCGGACAATTTATATGACTTCTTTATGCTTCAGTTTCTTGTTCTATGAATAATAATAATATCTATTTTATTTTTGCATTATTTTACTAGAGATTCATATGCCTGGTTTGTTCTGCTATCCAATAGCATCTGAGGTCAGAACTTCATTAACAAATTATTCAGCATTAATTAATTAAGTATTTAATGCACATATATCAACTCATGTAATTCTCTTTATGTTCTTAGTCTAAGTTTGCCTGACTCTCAAATCTATGCTATTTTACCCTCCAGCCTCCTGCTTTTAATATTATTAAATAAGGATATTTATTGTCTTTAAATTCTTCCAATAATTTGGTGATTTCATAGCTAGCTAGCATAGGTGATTTACTTATTTTTATATATATATATATATTTTAGTTGTAGATGGACACACTGTCTTTATTTTATTGCTTTGTATGTGGTGCTGAGGATCAAACCCAGGGCCTCACGCATGCAAGGCAAGCGCTCTACCGCTGAGCTACAATCCCAGCCCAGTGATTTACTTATTATGGATAATTTTATTTTATTCTTCCTAGAAATTTTATATTCATTATTAGCTTAAATATTTGTATACATATACTTTATTAACCTTTATCTCACCTAAATGAGTGATATACATTAACTTAAAAACACTGCAACATTTATCTATTTCTGTCTCTTAATATATCATAGTTTCCATTGGTCTAAGTCCTAAAAATTTGGTGTTGCTCTTGCTTTTTTGTTATTCTCTGGTAAATTTTCAATATTTTATATTTTCTTGAATAACACTGAGGGAAAAACTTCTAAAATAATAGTTATTGTCATCATTAATGTTACATATTTCCATTTTATAATTTAATGTTTATATTATAATTTGATAAACTATCAAATTATTAAATGTTCTAGTCTCCACGATGGCCTTTCTTCTTCCTATCTTGTTGTTGCTGAAAGCTCGGTCCTTGTGCCTGATGCCAATCCAATAACAAGGACAAAGTTTTGAGAAAAAGGAAAAAGATAGTTTATTTCTTTGCTAGCAAAGGAGAAACACAGAGGACTCCTGTCCCAAGGGTTGTGATTCTGCTCATTAGCAGGAATAGGGGGCTTTCATAGAGGTGATTCAGAGAAAATGAGATTAGGGAGGAGAAGATCAGGAAGAAGATCAGGTAAAAGAAGATCAAGGAGAAGAAGTTTGGGAAAAAGAAAAAAATATGTAAGTTTCAAAGCCACAAGGGATGTACTCAAAGCATCAAGCAAACTCCTGTTACATTTTGAGTAAGGGCATTTTCTAGGTTTGGTTATGTTTTTCTCAATTTGCATTCTTATCTTCAGAGAATTTAGTAGTTTTGTTGGTTTAACCATCCTTTCTAGGCAAATGAATCCCCAATTTTTCTCTCTAGTGTTGTCTTCAGGCCCAGACTTGACTCCTTGAAAGCTTAAGTGCTCCTTAAAATATAACATGCTTGAAAATCAAACTCATTCTCTTCTCTGCAAACTGACTCCTGATTTTTCCTTCTCTGTCCTTTGCACATTTTCTCAGGTACTCAAAACCTTCAGGTTGGTTGGGAGCAGTGATACATACCTGTAATCCCAGCTACTTGGGAGGCTGAGGAAGGAGGATACAAGTTCAAGACGAACCTGGACAACTTAGGGAGATCCTATCTCAAAATTTAAAATGTTTCAGGCAAGCCTGGGCCACTTAGCGAAAGCCTGGGGATGTGGTTCAGTGTTAAAGTGTTCTTGGGTTCAATCCCCAGTACCACAAAACAAAACAAGACAAAAACACACACACAAAACCAAAAAAACTTCAGGTTGGGTATACTATATTTTCTTTGTCGATGGACATTTAGCTTGTTTCCACATATCGATTATTATGAATAGTGCTGCCAAGCATACAGGATTGTTAATATCTCTTTGAGGTCCAGATTTCAATGCTTTTGGATAAATACCCAGAATGGGATTGTTGGATTATGTAAGAGTTTTCTTTTAAATTTTTGAGGATCTTCTGTATTGTTTTCCCCTTAACAGTGTTGAAGGATTCTGATTTCTCCACATTCTCATCAATGTTTGCTATCTTTTTGATAATAACCATCCTGATAGCTGCAAGGTGACATCTCATTGTGATTTTGACTTGCCTTTCCTTGATAACTGGTGACTTTGAGCATATTTTCATATGTTGGACATTTGAATGTCTTCTTTGTAAAAATGTTTATTCAAATCCTTGGAACACAATAAATAAACCAATACAATTCATGAAACTGAAAACAGGAATGGTGGTTTCTGGGGGCTTAGGGTGAGGGTAGTAGGAAGATACTAATCAATGGACATAGAATTTCAAATAAGTAAGGTAAATAAACTCTAGAGACCCACAGCATAACCATGCACCTATAGTCAACAAAATAAAGTATTGTACACTTAAAAATATGCTAAGAGTTAGGCGCGGTGGCGCACACCTGTAATCCCAGCACTTTGGGAGGCTGAGACAGGGGAATCGCAAGTTCAAAACCAGCCTCAGCAAAGACAAGGCACTAAGCAACTCAGTGAAACCCTGTCTCTACATAAAACACAAAATAAGGCTGGGGATGTGCTCAGTGGTCGAGTACCCCTGAGTTCAATTCTCGGTACCAAAAAAAAAAAAAAACAACTAATGTAGCTAGGCACAATGGGACATGCCTGTAATCCAAGCAACTAGGGAAGCTGAGGCAGAAAGATCTCAAGTTCAAGGCCGATCTGGACAAGTTAGTGAGACCCTGTCTCAAAATATAAATAAATACATAAATAAAGGATGAGGTTGTAGCTCAGTAGTAGAGCACCTTGGGGTCAATCCCCAGTACTGAAAAAAAAATATGCTAGGGAAAGATCTCATATTAAGTTTCTTACCATAATAAACAAAACAAATATAGCCTCTGTGTTATCTTTCATCTCTTCCTTTTGCTTGCCTAGAAATCAACCAGTTCTATAGATTCTATAGAAACTTCTTTTGCTTTGGTTCCTTCTTTTATACTTCTATCATCATGACTCAAGTGGACCTCATTACTGCTTTTAAAAATTACCTTTTAAAGACTCTTCCTACATTCAAAATTCTTTCCTTCTAATTTATTCTACATGAGCAAACTTTTTAGTACTTTATAGCTCAAAAAGTCTCTTAATGAGTGTCCATTGTCTACAGAATGAAACAGTAATTTCTCCATTTATAATCTAAAATCTTTCACAATTCAGTCCTAGCCTCTTTTTTTTTTCTTTCTTCTTCAGCATCCTATCATGGAAATATCCTCCTTTGGCCAGGCTGTTTTGCTTATTCTTTCATGTTATATAATATACTCCACTTTTTACCTGGCTTCCAAATTTTCTCTTACTCATTACCTATCCAGGGCCTAAATAGCATTTAGAGCTCAGAGAAAGGGATTCCCTCCCTACCCCAGGAAGTTTTCTCTGATTTAACCCACAGCTCTCTTATCTAGTTCTGAATCTCTGTATAATTTACAGCACTTGACATTTGGTACCTTGCTTTGTCAGTTAATTTGTAATGCATATGTCTTATTTCTCTAATAAATTTCTAATTTCTTGATGCCAAGAACACATATTCATACACTTATTAATACATATAACAGTTGGGGCACAGCTCAGTGGTACAGCTCATGCTTAGCATACACTGACCCTGGGTTCAATCCCCAGTACTAATTAAAAAGAGAGAAAAAAATACGCAGGTTCTCAAGCCCAGGGGACTGTATATATTTTTTAAAAGTTTGAATATATATTTTGTGAAAACTTTTCTGTACTCAGGAGAACATAGGGCTACTATTTGATTTGGAGTACTTATAACTGGTAGAAAATCCACCCAAGTTTTATGGCCAGTTTTTAAGTCCCTTTTGTCAATGTATTAAAGTTTGTTTTCTAAAATGTCTTTTAAGGCAGTAAAGGTGGTTTTTTGGGCACAGATAGATTTAAGATTTAACTGGTTTTTTATTGTATCTGATGTAATGAGAAAACAAGTAAATCAAAGTATGAAAATAAAATACATTAAACCTCAGTATATTCTTAGCTGATTTATTTTGACAAGTGTTAAATTATTTAGCTATTCTGAATTTATTTGATTTTAATTATTTATAACAATACACTGTAGTACATTAGTAAATGTCTTGAAGAGTGTTTTGTAAAAGTAGACAGCATCTCAGTAATAATATTGCTATAACTCTGCCATTTAATTTTTGCTGACAAGTGGCCTGAGCTTGTTAAGATAATTATAAGAAACATTAAGGGACAGTACTTATGCAATGAAGGTAGGATGGCACTGTATTTGCCTTTCAATTCTGTGTGGTACTATAGTTTGTCAATAATTTTTAAAACTGTCAGCAGTTCAGTAAGACTTTTAGCTCATTCTTGAGCTTAAAATATCTTTATGTGCACTCCATGAGATATGTCCAAATTTCTCAAGTGCTTACCTACTTACTTTTTAAGAACAGCACTTTTAGATGATGTTCCATTACATACCCAAAGTCCAAATGTCTTCTCTTTTAATTGCTTGGAACATTTTGAAAAGCACTAAAGTATTTGAATAATAACATAATAATCTCCAACATAGATTTCACACGCAACAACTCTAGGTAATGAGACTCGTTTCGTTATGCATTTTCCCCTTAATTTCTTGCCTTTGACATTTTCAGTTGGGCTATGTAGTTATTCCTGAGTGAGAAGGAGATTCATAAAGAGGGTTATGGTAAGGCATTCTCAGAGTCTGTTGGCCTTGAGAGCAAATCAAAAAAAACTAAATGCATTAATGAATGAAGTAATTCTTGCAATGGATATCAGCTCCAAGAGTGCCCACTCTAAGATCCACTCTGAAACTAAGATGTAATCCTGGAACTGATAAAATAATGATAAAGATGTGATATATTTATCATTATTCAGCACTATCTAAGGGAGACACTGTATTTCACAGATACAAATATCCCATCCCAGTTTCTAGAGTGATGGAATCCATGTGGGACGATGGCTTTCTAATTTATATGTTGACTCTTTGTGTTTTATTTGCGTGGTGATGTGATGCCTTAGCACTTGATGTCCATCCAATTTCTTCCTAGTATGTCTTCCTTAGTTGCAAAGGCTGGAAAGCTAAAAATTAAATCTCCACACTCCTTTGTGGCTTTATGTCTTTTTTATTTCTATTTTTTTCTTTTTAGTTTTACGTCTGCCATCCACGTCCCGCGTGGACAGAAAGGACGAGATTCCCTGACCACTAAAGAACTGGCTAAAATAAATGAAACAGCAAAAAAACCACAGAACACAGAAAATAGTTTCAAAATGCAGGGGTAGGACATGCCCAGATGGTTCTGACTTCCAGCAACTGGCAAAATGGTATCTGGCTACTGGCATCTGGCTACTAGCATCTGGCAAAATGGACTCCGCGTGTGCTGTATTTATATTGGGGAGACTTCAAAGACTTTCCATCTTGAACATTCTTTCCCAAGGTAGGAAGAAGGCAAAATCTTGCAGTGAGCAGGTTGATTGGCATCTTGGCAAGTCACACCCATCTCAGAGGGGCTGAATGACTATAGTTGGTCAGCCTTTCTCTAATGCTGTATGGGTCTCTTGCATGGCGGTCCACACACAGCCCACGGATGGCTCTCTACATATGTCTTTAAAAACAACTTCTTAGTATGGACATTTTTAAAGAATCATTTACAAAAGTAAAAAGAATAGTATAATGAACCCCACATAGAGCAAAAGATTAAAGTCAAATAGGATACTAAAAGAGATAAGCTCTAAATTTTATTTTATGTATATTTTTGTTTATTTTCCTTTTTGTTTACTTTTGAAAAATTGGATATAATATAAAGTGCACATAAATGTATACAAGATACAAATCATTTTAGTACCCCAGAAGTTTCATTCATGCTCTCTCCTAGTTGATAATGCACCAGGGTGGTGGCTCACATTCTTAGCCCTGAGCAACTTCAGCTTAGGAATTCTGGAAGACAAGAATCAGTCTATAATAGTTTCTATGATGAAAATATAATGAACCCATTAGACAACAAGAGATTGGGAGGGAAAGGATTAATTTAGGTAGATAGAGAAGTTTTTATTGAGGCAACATGATTAAGACTATGCTTAGAGCCAGATGTGGTGGCACACACCTGTAATCCCAGTGATTCAGGAGGCAGAAGCAGCAGCATTGCAAGATTGAGGCCAGCCTCAGCAATTTATTGAGGCCCTAAGTGATATAGTGAAACCTTGTCTTAAAATAAAAAATTAAAAGGGATGTGACTCAGTGGTAAATCACCCTGGGTTCAATCCCAAGTACCAAAACAGAACAGAGCAGAACAAAACAAAACAACAAAACAAAAACTATAGGTAAATCTGGAAGATTATTCCAGGCAGAGGAAGGAGATAAACTTGCAGAAAGACCATAGTATACAGGTTAAAGAGATAGGCAGAGACACTGCAAACTAGAGTAAGGAGCCTAATTAAAAAAAAAAAATTAAGTTGTAGATGGACACAATACCTTTATTTTGTTTATTTATTTTTACATGGTGCTGAGGATCAAACTTAGTGCCTCATATGTGCCAGGCAAGTGCTCTGCCACTGAGCCACAACCCCAGCCCAAGAGCCTAAATTTTTTTCTAAATACAACAGCAGCATTGACAGCTTATGAAGTTTATTTCATAGCCAATTTGAATAACAGATCATAGATATCCAAGAATAGATTGAGAAGATAAATTGCTGTGGCCTTGGTTCTAGATTCAGATGTCTGGGTTGCCCTCTGCTTTAGTACCAGTATTTGGGAGGGAAAGGTTTTATGGGGGAGGGGATGGGGGTAGTGAGGCTGCAGGCTGGGCAGGGTCTTCCTCTTGCAAGGACTTGGGTCTTCTCCAGGACATCATAGTGATTTGATCTCCTGCACCAGTTGCTGAGGAAGGTGTTACAAAGGCCATTTGGGTTCAGTGGATCTAAAGAAGGGTTTAGCAGTTAGCCTCTAGCTGGGGATGCTCTTCAGCCAAAAGATCAAGGAGGAATGGAAGGACAAAGGGAAGGGGGAGCACAGGACAGTTTCAAGGGGGGTCACTGTTACAGTCTAGGGTAGAGGTTTTTGTGATTCAGTCTAGGTGGTAAAGATGACATGAGTGAATTAAGATTTTGAAGGTGAGAATAAAATATTGGCTATTGGATTGAGTAGGGGAGAAGAAGAGAAAAGGAGGAACAAAGTATGATCCTTAGATGATTAGCTTGGGAACTGACAGATTGAAGAGCTCTATATTAGGATGCGAGTAAGATGAAAAGAGCAAGAAATGAGGGAACAGACAATTTTGTTTGGGTCATATTTGCAATGCCTTTAAGACTTCCTAGAAGTTGGGCCGGGCGCGGTGGCTCAGGCCTGTAATCCCAGCACTTTGGGAGGATGAGACAGGAGGATCGCAAGTTCAAAGCCAGCCTCAGCAATGGCGAGGTGCTAAGCAACTCAGTGAGACCCTGTCTCTACATAAATAGGACTGAGGATGTGGCTCAGTGGTCAAGTGCTCCTGAGTTCAATCCGCAGTACCAAAAAAAAAAAGACTTCCTAGAAATTGGGCGTGGTGCACAAGCCTGTAATACCAGCAACTCAGGGAGGCTGAGTCAGGAGGATTGCAGATTCAAGGCCAGCCTCAGTAATTTAGTGAGACCCTAACCAACTTAGTGAGAACCTATCTTAAAAATAAAAATAAATGAAAACTAAAAAAGAGTTGGGGAAGTGGCTCAGTGGTTAAGCATCCCTGGGTTCAATTCCTGGTAGCTAACCCCCAAAGACTTCCTTGAGGAAATATCAGCAAAAACAGGGTGGTAAGCAACTCAGTGAGACCCTGTCTCTAAGTAAAATATAAAATAGGGCTGGGGCTCAGTGACTCAGTGATTGAATGCCCCTGAATTCAATATCTGGTACCCCTTTCCCCACCAAAAAACAAAACAAACAAAAGAAGCGACTAGATATTTGAATTTGGGAGTCATCAGTCTATTGTAGGTATTTAAAAACTATTGACTTACACAACAAGGGACAAGTATGGTTAATTACAAAATTTAAAACTTCTTCAGATGACTTTTTCCCCCTTATTTTTTGATGATTTTTTGCACACACTATGTCTACTTCCTTTTTTTTTTTTTTTTTGGTACTGGAGATTGAACTCAGGGGCACTCAAGCACTGAGCCACATCCCCAGCCCTATTTTGTTTTATGTAGAGACAGGGTCTCACTGAGTTGCTTAGCACCTCGCCGTTGCTGAGGCTGGCTTTGAACTTGCTATTCTCCTGTCTCAGCCTCCCTAAGTGCTGGGATTACAGGCTTGAGCCACCGCGCCCGGCTCTATGTCTACTTCCTTTCCATTATCTCTTCAGTACTTATTTCAGAGGTTGACTGGCCTCAGGGAAAGCGATTAGGGCAATGGTGTCTGGACAAGAGGTGAACAGGAGTCTTCCAGGAGTGCAGGCAAAGGAGTGAAGTGGGAGCTGGCAGGTTCTAAGACAGAATCAGGAAAAAAGCTCATTTCTTGGAGTCTTTTCTCCTCAAATAGAGTGAGATCGTTAGCTAGGTATGGTGGTGTGCCCCCTGTAATCCCAGCGACTTAATGAAACTCTCATCTCAAAATAAAAATCAAAAAGGACTTGGGATATAGCTCAGTAGTAGAGCACCACTAGGTTCAATCCCTACTACCAGGAAAAAAGAAAAAAGGTAGTAAGGTCATTGAGTGTGTATACAAGTCATTTCTTTTCCTGTTTAAACTGTAAATCATTTGAGGACAATAATTTGATTTATTCTTACATGTTTTCTGCCACCCAGCATGGGGCCCTTAACATAGCACGTTCTGAAACTGTCTTTTTTTTTTAAAACATTTTTTTTAGTTGTAGATGGACACAATTTCTTTATTTATTTGTTTTCATGTGGTGCTGAGTATCGAACCTGTGCCTCACGCATGCAAGGCAAGCGCTCTACCACTGAGCCACAATCCCAGCCCCCTGAAACTGTCTTTTACCTGGCAAGGAAATATGAGTAAAAGTATCTTTCATAAACAGGTGCAGCTCATGCCTGTAATCCCAGTGACTGAGGCAGCAGGACCAGTCTGTACAATTTAGTGAGACCTTGTTTCAAATTTTAAAAAAGTGGCTGGGAATGTAGCTCAGTGGAAGCATGCCCCTTGGTTCAATCCTCAGTAACACACACACACACACACACACACGTGTGTCTTTCATATCTTGAACATCACAGATTACATCTAGAACTGCAGTCTGCACATAATTTGCATTAAACCAATATCCGGTTGATTGATTTGCAGCTTGTCCTATGGTAAGATAATGATAAAATGTGAAGTCTTCAAACAAAGTTGCCATCTAAGCACAGATAAGCACAGAGTGTTATTGATTCACTCTGCTTAATAACAAATAATTCTGACATTTTCATTTGTTTGGTACTTTGTGTACTTTTGCCCATTCAAATTGAAGACAGGTTGGCACTGATGGATTCTCAGAACACCTCTGAAAGAAAAAATAAGGACGCTAAGCTGGAATAAGACAGCTCTTTGTCTTCGTTAGCTTTAAGTGTAGTGGCAGTAAATGTATTCAGTAAAATGCCACAGATCTTTTAAAACAAAGCTTTTAAAATGGACCCTCAATATGAATTTTAAATACAGATTGCATTTAGAAAGTTCATATTAACTATTTATAAAAATAACTACCTAAAACAATAGTTGCAGGAAAAATTTTTACTTTATTCATTTATTCATTTTAACTGATACATAAAAACATAAATTGTACATATTAATGGGGTACCATATAATGTTTTGAAACACTTATACATTGTGTAATGTTTAAATCTGGTTAAACAAATTTAGCTCCTCAAATATTTATCATGTATGGTGAAAACTTTCAAAATACTTTCCTCCAGTTTTTTGAATTGTACAGTACATTATTGTTATCCATTGCCTCCTTACTGTGCAATAGCACACCAGACTTCTTGCTCCTTAGCTTGGCATAGTGGTACACACTTGTAGTCCCAGCTGCTCTCGGGGCTGATGCAGGAGGATTGCAAGTTTGAGGCAAGCCTGGGCAATTTAGCAAGACCTTGTCTCAAAACAAAAAATTTTAAAAAGGCAGGGGATGTAGCTCAGGGCAGACTGCTTGCCTAGTATGTGCAAGCCCCTGGGCAATCCCCAGCACAGCAAAAATAAACAAATAAATAAAAATTTAAAATAATTAAATTAAATTAAAGGAACTCTCTTACTCCTGTGTAACTGCAAATTCATATCCATAGATCAACTTTTCCCCATTGTCACCCACTCCTCCCCGTCACTACTCCCCTTGGCTTATAGAAATAGCTATACAACCCTCATTTTTTTATGGATCTCTCTCTCTCTCTCTCTCTCTCTCTCTCGCTCTGTGTGTGTGTGTGTGTGTGAGAGAGAGAGAGAGAGAGGGAGAGAGAGAGAGAGAGAGAGAGAAAGAAAGATTGGAGATTGAATCCAGCATGCCATGGAAGTGTTCTACTACTGAGCGACATCACCCTCCCTTTTTAACTTTATTTTGAGACAGGGTCTCACAAAGTTGCATGATCTGGCCTTGAATTTGCAATCTTCTTGCCTCAGCCTCTGAAGTAACTGGGATTA
>CM053399.1:81816596-81827458 GCA_028644305.1 Xerus rutilus | reverse complement strand
TGTGAGGCTGGATATTGAATCCTTCATATGGTAGGGAGGAGCTCTACCACTGAGCTACATCTCCAGTCCTTCATCTTTTCATTAGTTGATGGACACTTAGGCTGTTTCTCTCTTGGTCACTGTGAAAAGTGCTGCAAGAACACTGGAGTGCAGATATCTCTTTGCATATTGATTTCATTTCCTTTGGATATATACCAAGTGGTGAGATTGCTGGATCATATGTTTGTTCCATTTTTAATTTGTAAAGGAAACTGTACTGTTTTTAATAATGGATGTACTAATTTACGTTCCCACTGATTGTGTGCAGAGGTTACTTTTTCTCTACATCCTCACCAACATTTATTATCTTTAGTCTTTTAATAGTAACAATTATTTACTGGGGTGTGGTTTTGATTTGCATTTCCCTGATGATTAGTTATGCTTAGCATGTTCTCATCTACCTGTTGTCCATCTGTTTCTGTTCTTTTGAAAAATGCCTATTTAGATATAGTGCCCATTTTTAAATAGGACTATTCATTATTTTGCTATTGAGTTTTTGGGCTTCTTGTATATTCTGGATTGGCAGACTTATACTTTGTAAATATTTTCTCCTATTCTGTAGGTTGTCTGTTGATTGTTTCCTTTTTTGTGAAGAAGTTTTGGTTTGATATAATCCCATTTATCCATTTTAACTTTATTTCCTGTACTTTTGGAGTCTTTTACAAAAAATCTTGCCCATTCCAATGTCCCCAAACACTTCCCCTATGTTTTCATCTACTGGTTTCATATTTCAGGTCTTTCATTAAGTCTTTAAGATATTTTGAGTTGATTTTTGTAACTAGTGAGAGACAGGGGTCTAGTTTCATTCTTCTGCATGTGGATATCCAATTTTCCCAGCAATGTTTACTGAAAAGACCAACCTTCCTCCAAAGCATGTTATTAGCATTTTTGTTGAAATCGGTTGGATGTTGCTGTATAATTTTACTTCCAGACTCCCTATTCTCTTCCATTGTGCTCCATTTTTATAACAATAGCATGCTACTATAATTACCACTGTTTTGTGGTATATTTTGAAATCAGGTATTGTAATGCCTCTCGTTTTATTCTTTTTGCTCAAGATGGTTTTTGCTATTCAGTTATTTTTTGGTTCCATATACATTTTAGAATTTTTTTCTAGTTCTATGAAGAATGTCATTGGTATTTTGATAGAGATTGCATTGAATCTGTACATCACTTTGTGTAGTATGAGTATTTTAGCAATATTAATTCTTCCAATGCATGAACATGGAATGTGTTTCTACTTTTATTGTGTAATCTTCAATTTCTTTCATCAATGTTTAATAATTTTCATTGTAGAGATCTTCCATCTCTGGCTGGGCATGGTAGTGTACACCTGTAATCCCAGCAGTCCAGGAGGCTGAGGCAGGAGGATCACAGGTTCAAAGACAGCCTAGCAATTTAGTGAGTCCCTAAGCAACTACTAGTGAGACTCTGTCCAGAGAAGAGGCGAGGGAGCAAGAGAGAGCAAGAGAGTGCTAGATCATCCACTTTGATTAAATTAATTAAAGATATTTCATTATGTATTTTTGTAGCTATTGTAAATGGAATGCTTATGCATGCTCTCTCTCTCTCTCTTGCAGTACTGAAGATTGAACTTATGACCTTGCACATGTTAGGCACGGGCTCTACTACTGAGCTACATCTCCAGCCCTTTAAATTTTGTTTTGTTTTGTTTTGAGACAGTGTCTCTTTAAATTGCCTACCGGAACTTGAACATGCAATCTTCCTGTCTCAGCCTCCTAAGTAGCTGGGATTATAGATAGACATGTGTCACCATACCCAGCTGTTTCCTTGATTTATGCCTTTCCTTCTTTCCCTCTGTCCTTCCCTCTTTCCTCCCTGCTTCTGTTTTTCTTTCTTACCTTCTTTTTGTGGTACTAGAGATTAAACTCAGGGCCTTGCATAAAGTGCTCTACAACTGAGCTACATCATCAGGTTTAATTTTTTTTTTTTAATTTCGAGATAAGATCTCACTAAATTGCACAAACTCATCTTGAACTTGTAATCATCCCCTGCCTCAGCCTCCTGAGTCTCTGGAATTACAGGCATGCACCATCACATTTGGCTTAAAATTCACGTGTGTGTGTGTGTGTGTGTGTGTGTGTGTTGCTGGGGAAAAAACTCAGAGTTTTGTACATGCTGGACAAGTACTCTACCCCCAAAACTATACCCTATGGGCTGGGATTGTGGCTTGGTGTTACAGTGCTTGCCTAGCATGTGTGAGGCACTGGGTTTGATTTTCAGCAC
Organism: Xerus rutilus; assembly: GCA_028644305.1. NCBI lineage: Eukaryota > Metazoa > Chordata > Mammalia > Rodentia > Sciuridae > Xerus > Xerus rutilus. The sequence goes on along the minus strand of CM053399.1, from coordinate 81,825,172 downwards.
CACATATAAATAAATAGAATAAAGATCCATCAACAACTAAAAAAAGTATTAAAAAAAAAGCTATACCATATTCTTGGCTTATTGATTTCTATTTCAGCTAATATGCTATTGGTACATATCAATGCTATTTTTGTATGTTGGTTTTGTATTCTGCAATTTTATTGAGTTCATTTATTATTCATTTATTCCAACAGTTTTGTTTTTTGGTACTGGAGATTGAACTCACAGGCACTCGACCACTGAGCCACATCCTCAGCCCTATTTTGTGTTTTATGTAGAGACAGGGTCTCACTGAGTTGCTTAGCGCCTCCCTGTTGCTGAGGCTGGCTTTGAACTCACAATCCTCCTGTCTCAGCCTCCCTAAGTGCTGGGATTACAGGCTTGCGCCACTGCACCTGGCTTTCATTTATTCCAACAGTTTTTTTGGTGTATTTTTTGGAGGGAGGTTCACATATAAGATCGTGTCATCTGCGAAAAATGACAATTTAATTTCTTCTTTTCTAATTTGGATGTCCTTTATTTCTATCTCTTATCTAGTTGTTTGGGCTAACATTTCCAGAACTAGATTGAATAAAAATGGAAAAGTTGTCTGTTCCAGATATTAGAAAGTTTTAGCTCTTCTTCATTCAGTATAATGTTAGCTGTTGGCTTATTATAAATGGCATTTATTATGTTGAGGTATGAATCTTCTAATTTATTCAGCATTTTTATCAGGAAGAATGTTGAATTTTATTAAATGCATTTCTACATCTGTTGAGATGCTCATATGATTTTTGTCCTTCATTATGTTGATGAACTTTATCATATTTATTGATGTACATTTATCAGCCTATCCTTGCATCTCTGAAGTGACTTCCACTTGATCATGGTAGATAACCGTTTTAATGTGCTGTTGAATTTGGTTTTCTGGTATTTTGTTGAGGATTCTTTTACATGTAAGTACCTCAAGGGTATTGACCTGCAATTTTCTTTTCTTTCTTTCATGTCTGTCCTATCTGGTTTAGGTATCAGGATAATGTTGGTCTTATAGAATGTGTTTGGAAGAATTCCTTTTTTCCCCCTATTTTTGGGAACAACTTAAGTGATGTTGGTATAAGTTCTTTAAGTGTTTGGATGAATTTTAGTGAATTTGGATGAAATAGGTCTTTGTTCCATTGTTTTTTTTCTCAGTTTCATTTATTTCTGGTCTGCTCTCTATTATTTCTTCTCTCCTGCTTATTTTGGATTTGACTTGTTCTCATTTTTCTAGTTCCTTGGGATGCAGAGATAGATTATTTATTTGAAATCTTTCTATTTTTTAAAAATTTTTATTTTATTTTATTTTAATTATTAGAAAAATTCTTGCTAAATTGCCCAAGATAGCCTCAAACATGCAATGCTCCTGCGTCAGCCTTTCAGGTAGCTGGAATCACAGGCATGTGCCATCCCATCTGCCTTTCTACTTTTTTCATGTAGGCATTGATTCCTATAAAATTCTCTCTTAGTATTGCTTTTGCTGTATCATATAGGATTTGGTATGTTGTATTGCCATTTTCTCTTGTTTCAAGAAATTTTAAAATTCCTTTTTGATTTCACCTTTGGTTCATTGATTGTTCAAAAATAAGTTGTTTAATTTCTATGGATTCGTATAGTTTCCAAAGCTTTCCTTGTTATTGAATTCTAGTTTCATTGCAATGTGATTAGAAATGATGCCTGACATGATTTCAATCTTTAAAATATCTGTTGAGACTTGTTTTGTGGTCTATAATATGGCCTGTCCTAGAGAATGTTCCATGTACTCATGAGAAAAATATGCATTCAGCTGCCATTGGATGAATTGTTCTGTAGATGCCTATTAGGTCCATTTGGCCCAGAGTGCAATTTAATGCTGCTGTTTCTTTTTTTTTTTTGGTACTGGGGATTGAACTCAGGGGCACTTGACCACTGAGCCACATCCTCAGCCCTATTTTGTGTTTTATGTAGAGACAGAGTCTCAGTGAGTTGCTTAGCGCCTCGCCCTTGCTGAGGCTGGCTTTGAACTCTCGATTCTCCTGTCTCAGCCTCCCTAAGTGCTGGGATTACAGGCTTGAGCCACCACGCCCGGCTGCTACTGTTTCTTTACTGATTTTCTGTCTGAATGATCTTCCTATTGCTGAAAGTGGGGTATTAAAGTCCCTATTGATATTTGCTTTATATAATTGGGTGTTCCATTGAATAGATATATACATATATATGTAATAAAATTAATACATATTATATAATAAAATAAATATATATGTTTATTTTGTGGTACTGGGGATTGAACTCAGGGTAGCAAGCTAGGCAAGTATTCTACTGCTGAGCTAAATTCCTATCCCTATTTATTTATTTATTTATTTGGTACTGGGGATTGAACTCAGGGGCACGTGACCACTGAGCCACATCCCTAGTCCTATTTTTGTGTTTTATGTAGAGGCAGGGTCTCACTGAGTTGCTAAGCGCCTCGCCGTTGCTGAGGCTGGCTTTGAACTCGCCATTCTCCTGTCTCAGCCTTGCAACCTGTCCCTTTATTTTATTTATTTATTTATTTTCCAAATTTAAAAATTTTATTATTATTATTATTATTTTTTAGAGGATAACATTTTATTTCTCTGGTTGTAAGTGATATAGAATCACAACATACATGCAGTCATACATAAAATTAGGGCTATGATGACCATCATATTCCACCATCTTTACTGTCCCCATGTCTCCTCCCCCCTTAAACCCCTGTGAACAGAGTTCCTCCATCGTTCCCATGTCCTTTCCCACATTATGAATCAGCATCCACTTATCAACGAGTACATTCAGCATTTGGTTTTCTGAGATTGGCTTACTTCACTTAGCATGACATTCTCCAACTCCATCCATTTATCTGCAAATGCCATAATTTTATTCTCTTTTATTGCTGAGTAATATTCCATTGTGTATATATACCACAGCTTCTTTATCCATTCATCTATCGAAGGGCATCTAGGTTGGTTCCACAGTTTAGCTATTGTGAATTGAGCTGCTATAAACATTGAAGTGGCTGCGTCACTGTAGTATGCTGTTTTTAAGTCTTCTGGGTATAGACCGAGGAGAGAGATAGCAGGCTCAAATGGTGGTTCCATTCCAAGTTTTCTAAGGAAGCAACCTGTCCCTTTTTAAATTGTATTTTGAGACCAAGTCTTGCTAAATTGCCCCAGCTGGCCTTGAACTTTTGATCCTTTTGTCTCAGCCTCCTCAGTAGCTGTGATAACAGGCTTATATCATGCCAGACGACATACAAATTTAGAATTATTATTTCCTCTTGCTGAATTAACATTTTCATCATTATGTAGTGACCTTCCTTGACTCTTTTTATACTTTTGATTTAAAGTTTATTTTATATAAACATGGCTACTTCTGCTTTCTATGGATTCCATTTGCATGGAATATCTTATTCCATCCCTTTAGTTTAAGTCTCTGTATCCTTAGAGGTGAAGGTTCTTTTAAGGAATACAGTTTGGTCTTATTTTTTAATTCACTCAATCACTTTATGTTTTTTAATTGTAGTATTTAGTCCATTTACACTCAAAGTAATTATTGATAGGTAAGGTCACTACATCCATTATGTAACTTATTTTCTAGTTTTATTTGTAGTTCTGTTCATTTGTTTCTTCCTTCCTTTTTTTCTTCCTTCCTTCCTTCCTTCCCTCTTCCTTTCCTTCTTACTTTCTTCCTCTTACAGTCTTCATTTGTGGTTAAATGAGTTACTCTAATAGTATGTTTTGATTCCTAGCTTATTAGTTTTGGTTCGTGTTATGTTTTGGATATTAAATGTCCTCAAATCTTGTGTGTTGTAGATTTGTCCCCAGTGCAGTCATCTGCAGAGGTGGAGCCTGTGGGAGGTGATTGGATCAGGAGGGCTCTGACCTCATCAATGTATTAATTCATTTATGGATTAATGACTTAGTGGGCTATTGAGAAGTGGTGGAAATGTTAGGAGGTGGGCAGAATTGGAGAAAGTAAGTGACTGGGGGTATGTCCTCGAAGTGTATTTTATCTCTATCCTTTCCTACCTCACTGCCTCCTCCTACCATGAGGTGAACAGCTGTGCTTCATCATGTGCCCCTGTCATGATGTTCTCTCTCACCACAGTCTCAGAAACAATGGAGCCAGGTGACCATGAATTAAAACCTCTGAAACTTGAACCCAAATATTTTTTCTTTAAGTTGATTTTCTCAAATATTTTGTCACAGTGATGGAAAGCTAACAGTTTTCCTATTGTAGGTTTTTGCTTTGTAGTTACCACGAGGCTTACAAAAACATATTTTGATCATAAAAAGCTATTTTGAAATGATAGCAATTTAATGTGGTGGTAAAGATAAGAACAGCAACAACCAAATAAAAGAATAAGCAAAGATGTACACATAAGAAAACTCTCCAATTGCATTCCATTCCTCTCAACATTTTGTATTTTTGTTATCCCATTTACATCTTTCTATACTGCTTAGCTCTTAACATATTAATGTAGTTATTATTCCCTTTTTTAATTTTTTGGGTGGTTCTGAGTTGAATTAAGACTCTTGCATGATGCTAATCATGCGCTCTACCACTGAGCAATACCTTAGTCTCCCCTCTTCCCTTCCCCTTTTTTGAGACATGTATTTCACTGTATTGCCCAGACTGGTTCAGAACTCTTGGGTTCCAGTGATCTTTCTGCTTTAGTGTTCCAAGTAGCTGGGACTATACACTCATGCCACCACACTCTGCTAACGTAGTTACTACTATTTAATTTTTTATTGCAATGCTGTGACGTGAACCCAGAGCCTGATGCATCCGAGGCAAGTATTCTGCCATTGAACTATATCCCCAACATTTTTTAGATGTTTATTTGGAGTCAAGGTCTTGCTAAATTGCCCAGGGTTCACGCTTACAAACCTCCTTCCTTAGTTTACTGAGTAGCTGGGATTACAGGTATGTACCACCACATCTAGCTGTTATTTTTTATTTACTTATTGTATTGGGGATTGCACATGGGGTGCTTTATCATTGAACTATATTCCCAGATCTTTTAAATTTTTTTTCATATAGAGTCTTGCTCAATTGCCTGGGTTGGCTTTGAACTTGTTGTGATCCTCCTGCCTTAGCTTCCTTTGTAGTTGGAATTATATGTGTGCACCACCGCACCTATTGTTATTTTTAATTGCTTTGTTTTTTAGTCTTCAAACTAAATATGAATGGTTTATGCACTATGCTTACAGTATTATAGCATTCTGAATTTGCCAGAGGATTTTAATTAGCTACCATCTTGCTCCTCCCATCCTATACAGTCCATATCTACTGGGGATTGGATCTAGGATTTCCCCCCTCCCATAGATACGATAATCCAAGGGTGCTCCATTGTATAAAATGAAATAATAGCTGAGCATGCTGATATAAGTTTGTAATCTTAGGAATTTAGGAAGCAGAGGTAGGAGATTCCAAGATCAAGGCCAGCATCAATAACCTAGTGAGATCCTGTGTCAAAATAAAAAATAAAAAGGGCTGGAGACATAGATCAGTGGTAAAGTGCCCCTGGTTTCAATCCCCAGTACCAGAAAAACAAACAAACAAATAAATAAAATTGAATAACAGTTGGGCATGGTGATATAAGCCTGTAATTCCAGTTATTCAGAAAACAGAGGCAGGAAGATCCCAAGTTCAAGGCAAGTATCAGTAACCTAGCGAAATCCTTTGTCAAAATAAAAAATAAAAAGGTCTGGAGACATAGCTCAGTGTTAAAGTGCCCCTGGGTTTAATCCCCAGCACCAGAAAAGCAAGCAAGCAAACAAACAAACAAATAAAATGGAATAATAGCTGGGTGTGGTGATGCATGCCTGTAATTCCAGCAACTCAGGAGACTGAGGTAGGAGGATTGCAAGTTTAAGATCAGTCTGAGCAACTTAGTGAGACCCCCATCTCAAAAAAAAAAAAAAAGAGCTGGAAAATATTTGCATAAGACTTATATACATCTGCCCATACACTTTATTTTATCTATTAATTAATTAATTAATTTTGAAATGTTGCTCAAGCTACTGTCAAACTTGTGGGCTCAAGCCATGCTTTAGCCTCAGCCTCCTGAGCAGCTGAGACCACAATCATGTACTACCATGTCTGGCTTCCTCCAGTATACATTGTCATCTCTAGATTACTTATAATTTCTAATACAATGTGATGTGCAATAGTTGTTGTGCTGCCTTGTTTAGGGAATGATGAGAAGGAAAAAAATCTGGCTGGATGGGGTGGCATATGCCTGTAATTCCAGCAACTTGGGAAGCTGAGGCAGGAGGATTGGAAGTTCAAGGCCAGCCTCAGCAACTTAGTGAGACCCTGTCTCAAAAATAAAAAAATTTAAAAAAGGGCTGGAGATTTATGTCAGTGGTAAAGCCCCTGGATCCAATTCCTAGTATTAAAAGAAAAAAAAAAAAAAAGCGGGAAGGGGCTGTAAATCCTTAATTCAAGCACAATTTTTTTTTTTTTTGGTAGCAAGGATTGAACTCAGGGGCACTGAACCACTGAGCCACATCCACAGCCCTATTTTGTGTTTTACGTAGAGACAGGGTCTCACTGAGTTGCTTAGCGCCTTGCCGTTGCTGAGGCTGGATTTGAACTTGCAATTCTCCTGTCTCAGCCTCCCAAAGTGCTGGGATTACAAGCGTGAGCCACCACGCCAGGCTCAAGCACAATTTTTTTAAAAAGGTATTTATAAACTGGGTGCAGTGATGTGGCAAATTGTAGGCCATCCTCAGCAACTTAGTGAGACTCTGTCTCAAAAAAGGGCTGGGAATATAACTCAGTGATAAACCATCCCTGGGTTCAATCTCTAGTAGCTCTTCTCCAAAAAAAGTATTTGTGATCTGTGGTTGGTTGAATCCATTGGAAGCAGTGGGCTGACTATACCTGGTTCTTTCTAACACCCTCTAAGACATCCATAGTTCCTTTATGGTGTATATTCTCTCTTACTGTAAGGAGTAATGAATTCAACTTGTCTAACTACATATATATTCATCAACATCTAAATCATATTTTAATCTTATCTATTTATTCAAAAGCACACACTCCATTGAAGGCACTATGTCACACTTGCTGGAGTTGTTTTTGTTTTTTTGGTGCAGTTTTTTTTTTTCCTTTTACATCTCCACCCTCTTTTAAGGTTACTTCTATTGACCTGTACCCTATGCTTTCTTCCATGCTTACATCACCACATATATATATATATATATATATATATATATATATATATATATATATATATATACACTGTCAAATAAAAATTCTCACAAATCCTATTTAGTAAGAAGAGACTTCCTGGTGGTCTTTCATAGGAAGACATTGACAATATGCTTTGCCTCTTTTTTCTTAGGACACTTGTCTGTGGGGAGGGACCAGCTGCCAAGTAAGCTGATCAAATACCCTGAAATCACCAGGCTGTGAAGAAGTTCAAACTAGTCTACATGGAGGGTCCCTGAAGCTAAGTGGCTACAGAGAGATGCTGGTCAGGTGCTGGATTTCCCAGCCCTATTCTCATACTCCACTGCTGTCTTCTAACTTCAACTACCTTCAAATGTAACTGCTCTAGAGACCTCTAGCCAAAATTGCCTGGCCCACGTCTACCTGAGTTCCTGACCCACAGAAACCACAAGAGATATGATTGTATTTGAAACCACAAGAGATATGATTGTATTTGAAGCCACAAAAATTTGGAGCGGTTTGACATATACCATAAATAACATAAGTATTTGGTATATGGCAGGTGCTCAGTAAGTGGTAGTTATTATTGTTGTTATTATTTTAACCTGTAAGAAGTGAGATTATTATGTGCAAAATCCCCAGCATCTAATTTTTTTTCCAGTATATTTCCTTTGACAAAAACTTGTGGATTGGTGCCAACAGATTGACTCAATGTATTTTAATCCTGATACCAAAATAATGTAGACTGATCAATACTCCTCAGTAAGGGAATGAGCTCATTTTAGAGCAATGCTAGAAAGTACTACTATTTGCTACTCTTTGAGGAGGACTTTGTGTTTAGAGAATACACATAACTTTGTAACTTTAGAATCTGGATCAGTGGTCTCATCCTTACCCTGGAAGTGATACATTGAGCCTAACATGTTTGAAATTAAGATTAATATGGCCTATTGAAAAATGCCCTAGGCGCGGTGGCTCAAGCCTGTAATCCCAGCACTTAGGGAGGCTGAGACAGGAGAATTGTGAGTTCAAAGCCAGCCTCAGCAATGGCGAGGCGCTAAGCAACTCAGTGAGACCCTGTCTCTACATAAAAAAACACAAAATAGGGCTGGGGGTGTGGCTCAGTGGTCGAGTGCCCCTGAGTTCAATCCCCAGTACCAAAAAAAAAAAAAAAAGAAAGAAAAATGCCCTAGGGGCTGGGATTGTGGCGCAGTGGTAGCGTGCTCGCCTGGCATGCGTGAAGCACTGGGTTCGATCCTCAGCACCACATAAAAATAAAATAAAGATATTCTGTCCACCTACAACTAAAATAAATAAATAAATATTTAAAAAAAAGAAAAATGCCCTAATTGAATTTTTTTTTTTTTTGTATTTTAACATTT
>CM053399.1:81755401-81807139 GCA_028644305.1 Xerus rutilus | reverse complement strand
TGGTACCAGGGATTGAACTCAGGGGCACTCGACCACTGAGCCACATCCCCAGCCCTATTTTGTGTTTTATGTAGAGACAGGGTCTCACTGAGTTGCTTAGCGCCTCGCCATTGCTGAGGCTGGCTTTGAACTCGCGATTCTCCTGTCTCAGCCTCCCTAAGTGCTGGGATTACAGGCTTGAGCCACCGCGCCCGGCTTATCTTATTGTTTCTAAGTGCCCTAGAGTATTTGGCGTCTCCCTGGTCCCAGATGATTTCTAGCTCTCAGCCTCCACAAACAACATTGAGCATTCCCATACATTTCACCATTGTTGCTGAAGAAGAGCTGATGGCCAGGCCTGGGTGAATCCCTCCAGGTAATTTTAGGTAGAAGGGAAGGGATGTACCCCAGGATAGAGAAATTGTGGATAACAGAACCACTGTTGATTGCTATTGTTCAGTGGACTTCCATTAGGCTGTTTTATCAGCTGCTTGGAGTGAGGAGGCAAGTTCTCTAGGTTGTAGCCCAAGGAACTTGGAGCAGGTGGGTGGAGGAATGATTGCTGGCTGGACAGCCTGACTTGTTTTGTTAATTTCTCAATGCTGCAAGGAGATGTGAAAGGGTACAGGCAGTCTCTCTCCCTATGCAATGTGAGGGAGAGGTAAGAGTGGAATTTAAGTGTTCCTCTAGCAGGCTCTCCACTAGGCCTCTGGTCACTCCCCCTCAGGCTATCATCCTCTCCCTCCTCCGGACCAGTTCTAGACAACCTCTGGATTCTTCCTGCTTTTCTTGGCTCTTTTTTTTTCACGTTGATTTGAAGGAAGAAGCAATGGCTGCCAGTGTTTATTCCCCATTTTGACAATACTTCCAGAATATTCCCAGATTCCTTCTCCCCTTTCAGTCCTTACCTTCACTACTTCAGTGCAAGCCTTTATCTTTTTTTTTTTGGTACCTGGCATTGAACTCAGGGGCACTAGACCACTGAGCCACATCCCCAGCCCTATTTTGTGTTTTATGTAGAGACAGGGTCTCACTGAGTTGCTTAGCGCCTCGCCGTTGCTGCGGCTGGCTTTAAACTCGTGATTCTCCTGCCTCAGCCTCCCAAAGTGCTGGGATTACAGGCATGTGCCACTGCGCCTGACTGCAAGCCTTTATCTTAATCTCTCACCTGGATTCTTGTAGCAGCTTCCATTCACATGACCTGCCTCAATCACCTCACTACCCAGGATCCAGAGGGATACCAGCTAAGAAGAAAGGGCACCAATAGCTGTCAATACGTGAGAATTCACTGTGTATCAGCTATCTTACTTACATTTCATCAATCCTGTGACACTCCTATAAAATAGGTTTTTTAGTCCCACTTGATAGAGCAGGTAAGTAACTTGCCTAAGACAAATGGCTACTGAGAGGCAGAACCGAGGGAGTTTCATTTGGTTGTAAATGCAGACTGGCTTTACTATTTCCTGCCTCTCACTGTCATATTCAAGTGGAAACTTTTTGAGATTCCTCACATCACCTACACTAATGGTTTGCAAATTGGTGGTGGTGGGGCTCTTGGGGTTCCTTGGAATTCCATAGGGTTCACCATGGGAGACAAATAGAAAATTAGGAATTTGTGAGCTTCTGGGAGGGCCTCTGGGGCTTCTACCAGATCTGCTGCTATTGTTGGTTTTATAGTTGGGTTTTTATGCTGTCCATTTGGGCTGCAATAACAGCAAGACTACAGACTGGGTAGCCTATAAACTACAGAAATTTATTTCTCATAGTTCCAAAGGCTAGGATGTCCAAGTTCAAGGCTCTGGCAGATGTGGTGTCTGGTGGAGGCCCACTTCCTGCTTCATAAAGGGCTATTTTCTTTCTGTGTCCTTACATAGCCGAAGGGGCCAGAGAGCAGTCTGGTGTCTGTTTTATGAGGGCACTAATCTCAATTATAAAGACTCCACCTTCAATACCTAATCACCTCCTTGACCCTCACCTGCAACTACCATTGCACTGGGGATGAGATTTCAACATGGATTTTGGGGGATGCAAACATTCAGTTTACAGCTGTGTTGTCTGAAGAAAAATTTCTTCAGCTAAAAGGAGTCTGAAAGCCACTGGTTACTGGATAGAGCTCCAGGTGCTGCTGTAGCTGCTAGCCCCCTCCCCTTCTGCTCCCTCTTCTTTCTCCGTTACCTATTGTTTTCATTTTTTTTTCCTTGTACTGGGAATTGAACCCAGAAGTGCTTTACCACCAAGTTACATCACTAGCCATTTATTTATTTATATTTTTTAAAATTTAAGATAGAGTCTTACTAAGTTTCTTAGGGCCTTGCTAAGTTGCTGAGACTGGCCTTGAATTTATAATCCACCTGTCTCAGCATCCTGAGTTGTTAGGATTACAGGTGTGCCACACTGTTGTCAGTTCATGGATTTTTTATTGTGATAAAATATATGTAATTTAATTTACCATTTTAACTGCATTTATGCGTACAATTCAGGGGCATTAAGTACCTTCCCAGTGTTGTGCAACCATCCCCAATGTGTATTTCCAGAACTTGGTCATCTTCCCAAACATAAACTCCATATCTGTCATACAACTCTATGCCTCCTCCCTGCTCAGCCCCTGGTAACCCCTGTTCTACTTTCTGTCTGTGTGAATTTGACTTCTCTAGAAGCTTCACATCAGTGGAGTCTTGCCATATTTGTCCTCTTGTGAGAGCTTAGGCTTCTCGGTATGAACTACAAGGGCCCCGTCACCAGCCCCTCTGGGCTCATCTCCTAGAATGTACGTCTGTCAGTTGGTGGCTGCTCCTGTGATTGCTCATGTGCATGCCATGGCTGTGCCTTTTGCCCCTGTGGTTCCCTCCTGGGTTGCTATTGCTGTTTGACTTCTTCTCATGGCATCCTAAAGACTCTTTGAAGACAGCGCGAAGCTGGGAAGTTGTCTTTGCTGAATCCTTTCAGTTTCTCCTCACAGACATCTTGTTTGGGTGCCCCCTTCTCTCTGTCAGGCACTATTCTTAACTCATCATTGCACTTACCATACTTCTGGGTGAAATATAATTCTCACCAGCCTGCAAGTGTACCTTAAGGTAGAGGCTGCATCTTGGAAGTTCCTGCAATATTTTATTCTTGGCACAGAACTCAAATGGTAGCAACTCTTTCCATTTTGGAGGTAGAATTGATTTCTAGGAACAGTAAAAACCTATTTGCAACTAGATTTGCTAAGTAAGATGTAAAAGTTAGGACTAAAGTAAAATTAGGCTATTTCTGGGGAGGACATTTCAGAGATGTTTCCAAGGTATGTGAACTGCCTTTGAGGAAACTGCTGTGCAAATTTTGGTAAGTCTATTAAAAGACTATAAAACTTCCTTATGTTATTATTTACTGAGGATTATCAGAAAGAAATTATCATTTCACACAGGCTAATTTCCCAAATAACTTCAAACTTACTCTTCTAAGCATAAAAATTTACTTTTAAATCCCATTGAACGGCACCATTTATGTAATGGATTTCTCACTTCTGCTAAATCATTTGTTTATAATTTTTTAAATTTTCTTTTTTAGTTGTAGATGGACACAATATCTTTATTTTATTTATTTCTATGTGGTGCTGAGGATCAAACCCAGTGCCTCACACATGCGAGGCAAGCGCTCTACCACTGAGCCACATTCCCAGCCCTGTTCATAATTTTTTTTTGGCAGCAGTTTTCCAACACTTAACTGGTCTGTACTGAACAACTCTCTAGGGTAGGCCAACCCATCTAATTACTTAGTGGGTCCTTTTGCAACAAATCCTAGAAATTTTGCCAAGAAAAAATAAAACATTATTTAAAATTCTTCATGGTATGTTAAAATATGTGGGAATAGTCTTTTTCATGAAAAATGCACATTGAACATGATGCCACCTTTTCTTCTTGATTTAGGATCATGAACTTGATTCTACTGAGGCATTTAAGTGAATTGCTTATCTTATTTTTTCTAACTTTTTCTCCCAGCTTGTCAACATATGATGTGTGTGTGTTACCAAGCATATCTACGGAAGCCTCTGTTCTTTCTAAATTATGATTTCTAACCCATTAATACTATAGGAACCAGATAACTCAGTTCCTTAGAACTACTTGCTGTGAAAGTGTTAATAGGCTCTGAATAAAGACTTGAATGGTTTTCATTTTAATAAATTATAGATGTTTTTAATCTGCAGATTTAGGGATGTTTATTTTTATTTTATTTTATTTTTTTATTTTTTTTTTAGTTGTAGATGGACACAATGTCTTTATTTTATTGCCTTGTATGTGGTGCTGAGGATCGAACCCAGGGCCTCACGCATGCGAGGCAAGCGCTCTACCGCTGAGCTACAATCCCAGCCCCGGGATGTTTATTTTGGATGGTTACAGGAGTCTATGTTAATTGAAAGCCATCAGGACAAGTGGTATGTCACAAAACCTGTGTTATGTTAATGATGCAGAGATAGATTCTATGAAAGACTACAGGAAAAATCCATCCCAAAACTTCTTTCTAAAATACTGGAGTATTTAAGGAGCAAACTGATTCTGTTTCCTCAGTCCAAGTCCTTTCTGAGAATTTGAGGCTGTTTTTATGCTGGGTGGAGCACATCTTCCCAGAGAATTATTAAAACAGTTCTGCTGTAGGAGAGCTTAGGATAGATTTGGGGAAAAGCATTTTCTAACTTTTTCACAGTGTTTATCAAGTGAGAGATAAAAATAATAATAAAAGCCAAACTTTATTGAATAGTTGCAGCTACTACCGAACTTTATTGAGTGGTTGTACCTAGAGCAACCATGCTATTTCAGGAGTTTGAGGGTAGGAGATTTAACTCATGTAACTAACTTTCAGCAGTCAGCATTTTAATACTATAACTGCCAGCCCCATTTGACATATGTGGAAGCTGAGGCAGAGAGGGTAGGTAATTTTCCCTAACAAGATAAGTCATACAGTAGTGCTGAATGCAACCTGGTTTCCCACCAGGCAGTCTGGTCCCAGATTCTGTACTCCACACTGTGCTACCTGTTTCTTGAGAGATGGACTGCAACAAAAACAAAAAACAAAACAGTTCTTGGGCAATCTTATGCCAGGCTTGCGCTGGGCTATTTGTATTTCCAGTGGTACTAGAAAGTATGTACATCACAGGATAAATAAAATTGACTGGTTTTTTTAGACTCCAGTTGCATGGAAGTGGATTAATCATAATTCTTGGTGCATGACTCACTCCCATTGTTGACCCATGAGTGGCTCAACTGATTTTTTAATGTAATAAGTTCCCATATATCTACCACCAACCCTAAAGCAAGGATTTTCAGTTTTGTAAAACTAAATTTACATGCACCTACTGGTAATCCCTCTCCCAATCCCTTACTCTTCAACCACAGCTCATCATCATCTGGAATCTTCTCTAGCTCTTATTTTCATACAATCCATATTTCTACGGATTTCTATAAAGTATATTTCTGTCATAATTTTTAACTTTATAAAAAGGATACCATGCTGTGTGTAATCTTGAGATCTCTAAGTCACATGACTGAGATTAATCCGTATTGTTGCGTGGTGCTGCGGAACACTCACTTTTTCTCCAGTGTTCTTTCTGTGAGCACATCATTCTTCAACCATTCTGTTTCTAAGCTTTTAGGAGTTCCCAGGTTTTTCACTCTTGTGAACAGGACATGCCTCTTGCACGTTATATTTATATTAAACAGATCCCTTTATACACTTTACATTTATGAGAGTTTTTTTTTTAATATTTATTTTTATTTTTTTAGTTGTAGGTGGACAGAATATCTTTATTTTATTTTTATGCGGTGCCGAGGATCGAACCCAGTGCCTCACGCGTGCTAGGCGAGCACGCTACCACTGCGCCACAACCCCAGCCCGCATTTATTTTATTTTATTTATTTTTTATTTTTTGGTACTGGAGATTGAACTCAGGGGCACTCCACGACTGAGCCACATCCCCAGCCCTATTTTGTGTTTTATGTAGAGACAGGGTCTCACTGAGTTGCTTAGCGCCTCGTCCTTGCTGAGGCTGGCTTTGAACTCGCGATTCTCCTGTCTCAGCCTCCCTAAGTGCTGGGATTACAGGCTTGCGCCACCATGCCTGGCTCCCAGCCCTCATTTATGAGAGTTTTAAAGATACCACCTGAGGGGTTACAGCAGGTTTCCCACCAGGCTCTTTTGCTTCTGTTGGAGAGTGGAAGTTCACTGGGGAAGTTTGAGAGTAGTGAGCCTTGGCTGGATGAAACCAGCCCCAGTGGAAGCTGATGTAGGAGAGTGAGTGTGACAGTGTTTCTGGTCTGAGACCTGTCGGGTGTTGAAAGGCTTGGTCGGATGGGATGACTCACAGGAAATCTCCCCTCTGCCTCCGCCTCCGCCTCGGTTCCTCTCACTGGGCCAGATCCCCAGGAGCTTTGTAGATCAGGTTTAGACTCCTGTTTTCTTCAGGATACTGGTTGGTGTTTGATGAGTGTTTTAGGTCAGTTCTTGGAGAAATTCAGCTCACCACTGGCCTAGGGAAAAAAGAGAATCAGGAAGGGCCACACTGCCAAACCACAGGGTGACCAGGGAAGCAGCTGGAGCCAGGAGCCCAAACCACACCAGGGTTCTGTTTGTCTCTATTTGTTCTTCACCTTCACTGCTGGCTTCATTCTCCCAACGGCAGGCCAGTTGTTTTGTCTTCATTTGAAGATAAACATTTTGTAGTTTAAGTCACACAAAACAAAAAATGGAAAAGTCAAGTTTTGAAAATAATTTTTGGTTGGATAATCCATGAGGAAGTAAGTTTAGATGTTATGACCCTTAAACGGTCCTTCAAAAACTTCTTATTCAGCCTCAATGGACAGGCAGTATTAAGAATTTTATGGGATGTGGCTTCTTGGCTGCTGTTGAGAGCAGGGTTAGTCTGTTCTCAGTTCCTGTGCCAGACTGGGGTGGGTAGAGGGAGAGAGGGGGTTGTGTCTGTCCCAAGGACATAAATGCTTATAATCTAGACTTGAAACAGCAGTGCACTTATGATTCAGTACCAATCCCACGCTTCCTAATCCTGTCCTCCCCATCCCTGCACCCACCTTTCCAGCCCCACTGGGGCTCCTGTGTGTCCACTGGGTGCTTCACTTGGAATTCACACAGAAGAGTCTGAGGAGAGGGAAGATTCTGGAAGCAGAAGCAACATCCTTTACATACTGCCCAAAGCATAAGGCTCCCCTCGCCAGTTACCCGCTTTCCAAATCTAGGATCTACAACTCAAGTTAGTCTGACATGTATCCAAAAAGAATAGGTGATTTGGAAATGTGTTTCACACTTTCTCATTCCAGCCAAACAAAAATAGAAGGACAAAGAGAAATCTATCATAAATAGATTTTATGAGGCTGGGGCTGGGGCTCAGTGGCAGAGCGCTTGCCTAGCTTTGTGAGGCACTGGATTCAATCCTTAGCACCACATAAAAATAAACAAATAAAATAAAGGCATGCTGTCCATCTACAACTACAAAAAAAATTTAAACAGTAGATTTTATGGCTTCTTCCTTTCATTAATTTTGTGGTACTGGGGATTGAACCCAGGGTTGCTGTACCACTGAACTACACCCCCAACCCTTTTTATTTTTTATTTCGAGACAGAGTCTTGCTAAATTGCTGAGGCTGGCCTCAAACTTGTGATCCTCCTGCCTCAGCCTTCTGAGTTGCTTGGATTTCAGGGGTGCGCCATCTACCTGGCCTTCTCTCTTATTTTCATCAGAACACCCATTATTAAAATAGCTGTAGGACATAGCATCACATGGGTTGTGCTAATCAATACCCATTGTTAGAGATGATGAATAGTTTATACCAATTGGTCTCCCTATGTAGTATAAAAATCCTCAACATTATATTTATTTTATTATTATTAGAAAAGTAGTGTGTGGACTGGGAAAAATATAGACTTACTAAATCTCTGACCTTGGTCAAGTTACTTTTCTGAACAGATGAACCTCATTTTCTCAGTAGGTAACTGTGCCAATCATCCCTATCTCATCAGAGTTTTTTTCTCCTTTGATACTTGGGATTGAACCTAGGGGTATTCTACTACTGAGCCACATCCCCCAGAACTTTTAATTTATTTTTTTTAAATTTTGAGATAGGGTCTCCTTAAGCTCAAAGGCTCACTTTGAACTTGTGATCCTCCTACCTCAGCCTCCTCAGTTGGAATTACAGGCATGCACCACCATGCCCAGTGAGTTTTTGTGAGATTGAAATGAAACATCATATATAAGAACTTAGTATGATCCCTGGGACATAATTGATTTTATTAAGCCACCTCAGTTTTGTTGGGATAAGAAGAAAGGTTTTTTGAGTCCCCAAACTTGGGGATGCAAGTAGTGTTCTACTTTGGATACAAGTAGTGTTCTTGCAGTATAGCAGTGATTATGAGCTCTAAAGTCACACTTGGGTTGTTGTCCAGATTTTATCATTTGCCAGCTGTGTGATATTGGGTAAATTTAACATCTCTTTGTGTTGGTTTCTTTATCTATAGATAGCAACATTAAATAAATTAGGACTGTGAAATTGTTAGCATAGTGCTTGGCATATAGTGCACAATGATTATGAGATATTGTTATTATTATTATTATTATTATTACTATCATCATTCTACTGTTACTAGATATTTTGTGTGGCTATGTGTATGTGGGGAGAAGGGATCAAAAATGTCCCTGACACAGTTTCTTCGTTTATAATCTAGTAAATCAAATGCAATATGTAAAACTTCATAGGCAGAATGTAGAAAACGGGAAAAAAGGATTATAACCAAAATGCTATAAAAATTTAGAGGTCCTCATTTTGGTGCTATGCACTTTTATTATTATTACTTATTTCATTTTCTTAGCATGGCAGAATGGAAAGAACACAGGCTGTAGAATCGTATTTAGATTTGCACCCAGTGTTGCTATTTTTTTGCCACATGAACTTGGTTAAGAAACTTGAACTTTGGCAAAACACTACTTACTTTATAGTATTGTGTGAAAACACAGTAAGTTTATATGTGTAAGAGGTCAGCACAGTGGCTGGCACTTTCCTCTCTTCCTGTATAGGAGGTGGGAGAGCATTAACATGTTTCCCCTATTCTTGACTATCGAAGAGTCATGCAGGCCATACTTTGTATATGAAGAAATCACTGGATTTATACTTTTATTTTTGTTGGTCTGCATAAAAGTGGTTTGGTGTCACTTGATGGCATGGTTTTATTTTCTCCTGGCAAATGATAGAAGTGTTTTAATCCAGGGTGGCTCCTGATCAGCTTTGCCTGCAGTTATTTAATGGACTTTTTATTCGATGGGATTATCTTACTAGTGAGGAAATTCGTTGAGATGAATGTGATTCAAGTATCTAACATTATGATTCTAGTATCTCATACACTTTTTACTTAGTGTGCTAGTTTTCTATTGCTTTCATAACAAATGACCACAAATTTAGTGGCTTAAAACAACACAAATTTGCTGGGTGTGGTGGTGCACATCTATAATCCCAGCTACTCAGGAGGCTGAGGCAGGAGGATCTCAAATTCAAGGTCAGCCTCAGCAACTTAGTGAGACCTTGTCTCAGATAAAATTTAAAAAGGGGCTGGGGATGTGACTTAGTGTTAGAGTGCCCCTGGGTTCAATCCCTGGCACCACATACACATAAAACCCCCCCACAAATTTATTATTTTATAGTTCTATAGATCAGATGGCCAACACAGGTCTCACTAGGCCAAAATCAAAATTCTAGTGGGGCTGCATTCTTTTTCAGAGAGAGTAGGGGAGAATCAATTTTTTTGAATTTTTTAGCTGCTAGGTGCTGCCTACATTCCTTGGCTCATGGCCCCTTTAGATCTTCAAAAACTAGCATCTCTCTGACCCTCTGTCCAGCTGGAAAAAGTTTTCCCTTATAAGGCTCATATGGTTAGAATGGGCCTACTTGGATAATCCAGGATGACCTCCCCATCTCAAGCCTCTTCCCCCCAATCACATTTGCAAGGACTCTTTGTCCTGTAAGTTATCCTATCTACAGGTTTGGGAGGAGGGCTTGGATGTTTTTGGAAGGCCAATATTCTCCCTCCCATAGTTAGTGATGAAGTTTAAAATAGTTCCAATAAAAAAATAGCTTTAAAGCACAAAGAAAGAAGACCACCTGGACATAGGTAAAAAATGTAGCAATAATTCATAAAATGTCAAGGAAACATTTTCTCAGCTCTTTTAAACCCCAACCTTTCACGCATCCTAAGTGTTTGAAATAGTCAACCAAGAATAATTGCTACTGTCTCTGTTCAAGTTGTACCACAGGTTTGGGAAAGATAGGTGACTGCTAATTCCTTCTCATACTCCATCCAGTCATGCTGGGGAATGCTGCTCCCACTGCGGGAATGACAGTCCTACAGCTGTTCTCTCTCTCTCTTTTTTTTTGGTACGGGAGCTCTTCTCTTGACCTGAATAACTTGTCCTCGTCAACTTCCTCCTTTTCAGGCTTTCTTCTCCGTTTCTTTTTCTTCTTTTTTCTTACTGCAGATGGAACCCAGGACCTCACACCTGCTAGGCAAGTGCTCTACCTCCTGGCAGCATCCTCATCCCTTTTCAAAAAAGTATTTTAATATATATTTTCAGTTGTTGATGGACCTTTATTTTATTCATTTATTTATATGCAGTGCTGAGAATCAAACCCAATGCCTCACAAATGCTAAAAGCGCTCCACCAATGAGCCACAACATCAGCCCTCCCCATCTCTTTTAAAAAATTTTATTTTGAGAAGGTTTCACTAAGTTTCCTGGGCTGTCCTTGAACTTGTGACCTCCTGCCTCAGCCTCCTGAATAGCTGGGATTATAGGAGTGTGCTACCATGCCTGATTTACTCTGTAATTTTCAGAAGAAGTTTTACTTCATGCATAAGCTCTCCATGAAATCTCAGATTAGGTTGGATCCCATCCTACCTGCCCTTCTCTTTGGGCACACTCTCCACATTTGTAATTACGTCTTTACTGTTTTTCTTCCCTGTTGTATTGCAAATTCCATGAAGATAGGCACTACATTTGTCTCTATTCCCAGAGCCTGGCATAGTGTTAGCATCCCTCTATGTACTAAAAAAGTATTGCTGAATTGAACCGAACATTATTAAAGAGATGATAATAAAAGTCACTGTGAGTATTTGAAGTTGCCCTCTAGGTTTGGACTCTTTCAACTAAGCAGAAAAGGAAAATTCTGACATGTTCCAATCTCTAGGTAGAAGACTTGCAGTGTGTGCTACTGCAAAGGCCTCTCCTGAGAAAGTCCCAGGTATAACCTGGACTTGAGTGTTCCTGAAATAGTTCAGCTCTCAGATAAGACTGTTTACCAGGTGTGCCCTGTCCATTCCACAGGTTTAGTTACCTTCAAATACCTCCACTGGCTATTTGCTCTTTCTTTACCTCTCTCTCTCCGTCTTTTTTTTGCAAGTGTGTGTGTGTGTGTGTTTTAATAATTTTTTGTTGTCGGTGGATCTTTAGTTTATTTATTTATTTTTAAATCTTTTTTGGTTGTTGATGGAGCTTTATTTATTTAGATGCGGTGCTGAGAATTGAACCCCGGTGCCTCACGCATGCTAGGCAAGCGCTGTACCACTGAGCCACAACCTCAGCCCAAGTTTATTTATTTATATGTGGTGCTGAGACTCGAACCCAGTACCTCACACATGCTAGGCAAGCGCTCTACCACTGAGCTACGACCTCAGCCCAGCAAGTGTGTGTTTTTAAGTTTTCAAGACATTGAATGTTTAGTTCCTTCAACTAGCATCATTTGATTTTCTGCTTAACTCTAATTTTCTAAAGGATTTGATATTGGTAGGTTCTGTCTTATTTTCAGTGGGATGATATGATGATTTAAAATTGCCAGGTATTGCGATTTAAAATTGCCAGCTATTGTATTTAAAATTGCCAGGAAGGTTGAACATGTCAGTAGTGTGGACAATATTTATTAAACTGATTAAAGTGTGTTAGTATATATGTTTGTGTGTGAAATTCCAAGTAAAATGTAAAGTAAATTAAAATCTTATAATAACTGAGTCTGTAGTTATTATGGAATGCATTATTATATACTGTATGAAAAATATAATACTCAGGTAACATTTAATGATCAGATAAAAGGTTAGGCATTTATAAAGAGAGAAGAAAGTAGTATGATCCAGCTTGTATTTTTGCAACTTCATTTGTTTTTATCAGCTCTTTGGTTAGAGGGGAAAAATGGATAGATCCTTTAATTTGAAATTATTTTAATAGAGTCATGTAGGAGAAATGTGGTTAGCAAAAGCACTCTACTTAGTGCCAGTGGATTTGTATTTTGTACCTGACACTTTTGAACAGCGTCAGGTGATCCATTCAGTCTCTCTTAGCTTCAATTTCCTTGTCTATAACCCTGCAGCATCAGTGGGTGGATCAAAAATCAAGTAAGGTACATTGAAAGTGCATATAAAGATGTTTAATATGAAGAATGTAGGGGCTGGGATTGTGGCGCAGTGGTAGCGTGCTCGCCTAGCACGCGTGGGGCCCTGGGTTCGATCCTCAGCACCACATAAAAACAAAGATATTCTGTTCACCTAAAACTAAAAAATAAATAAATAAATATTTAAAAAAAAAAAAAAAAAATCAAGTAAGGTAGGGTATAAAAAAGTTTTTGTAAACTATGAGGCACTATAAAAAACAAAGTATTTTGATGGGGTCCATTAGCATGAATGTGATAAATAAATAATATCTGATGATGATGGATGCTCCACTGGAAAATCCAGTCAGCAGTTTGGAAACCTTGACTTGTCAACAGAGGATCACAGGGTAGGATGAGGTGGATGGGAAACAAGGAGAAGGTGAGCTGTGAATCCAATTTAGCCCAAGGATTCAAAGTGAGGAGCAAAGGTGGTGGCGCGCGCCTGTAATCCCAACACTTTGGGAGGCTGAGACAGGAAGATTGTGAGTTCAAAGCCAGTCTCAGAAACGGCGAGGTGCTAAGCATCTCAGAGAGATCCTGTCTCTACATAAAACACAAAATAGGGCTGGGGGTATGGCTCACTGGTTGAGTACCCTTGAGTTCAATCCCCGGTACCAAAAAAAAAGCAAAAAACAAAAGCAAAAGAGAGAGAAGTCTTCTAATGTTATAATTACTGTTTTCTCCTGGTCCCTTCACTTTGCTAGTTCCTTTAAAAACTAACAAAGATTTAAAAAATAGATTTCTCCTTATTAGAAAAATTGGTACACATAAAATGGATAAAAGAAGACTCACCAGATTCTGTGGTTCTTTAAGGTGCAATCAGGTAATTTGATTCATTCATCAGTTGGCATCTAAGTCATTGATTTCCTACCCCTTTTACTACTATCCTTGGACTGTAAGCCTTCTCTTTATTTTGTGGGTACTGGGAATTGAACTCAGGGGCACTTGACCACTGAGCCACATCCTCAGCCCTGTTTTGTATTTTATTAAAGACAGGGTCTCACTGAGTTGCTTAGTGCCTCACTTTTGCTGATGTTGGCTTTGAACTCACGATTCTCCTGTCTCAGCCTCCAGAGCCGCTGGGATTACAGATGTGGGCCACCACGCCCGGCTCTAAGCCTTCTCTAGTTCCTGCACATTAAGAACAGAATGAAACAGTTCCAGGAACTAACAGAGTTGGGAAAACCAAAGGCTGAAGATTGTTTTCATTGAGTATCCTGAATTACAACTAAAGTGACTGGATGTAATTCAATGGGTTCCTTGCTGATCTAGACACACACTAGGCTCGCTCTGTTCTGCACTTCTGTTGTGTTGAGTACAATGCTGCAAGATGGATTGATGTTTTCCCCTCTTCTAGTCCAAGAGGTACAGTATGACATATTGTGAAGATTAGTAGAGAAAAAAAATTTGCTAAAATCAGGGATGTCTTACTACATTATTCTGTATAGTAATCACAAATATAAGAAGTGTAACTGACATAATTTATGGGGTACTTTTTGAAAAAGCTTGCTTTGTTGCTTCATTAAATGCTGGACCATGATTCGGACAAGACTTTATGAGTACACTTCTATAGTGATAGATAAGGCTGACATCTGAACCTTAGGATTCTTGTTTCTTGCTGAAATTTTTCCAGTTCTGTATGTTTGGAACATCAGTCAGTTCATCTGAGGGTGACCAGGCTCTGGAGAAGGTGCTGTTCAAACTTATATTTATACTTGAAAATGGATGCACTAATTAATAATGAGAATCAGCCCTGCTGAATTTGAAGCTGCTCATAAGGCCCTTCCAACAGCAAAACCAGCATAAGAAATATAAGATCTGACACACACACACACACACACACACACATAAAATATGAGATCTGAAGTTGCTTGGTAAATCTAGAACAAGAACAAAATAAATCTCATGACCTCCTCAGTCCATGAAACCTTTCCTTCTACTCTTGATATCTGTCTTCCAAGAAGATAAGTCTTGGTAGTGGAACAGGACTTCATGACTTGTCAAGATCTCTGTTTTTGGAATTCATATTACCCAGCAGATCAGATTACTGTCACTCTGTCCCATTTTGCTATGCACTATGACTTATTTTACATCTTATTCTTAATTTATTTTTATGGTGCTTGGTATTGAGCCCAGGGCCTTGATCACGCTAGCAAGCTCTCTACCACTGAGCTACATCACAACCTGTACATTTTTTAAGTTGAATGCTTTCTAACGGTCACATATGGGTTGGCACATTTCTAAATTACACTGTAGAACAATTTCTTCTTCTAATCCATTATAATTTCTATTTATAATCCATTTGCTGCAGATGAACTAATGGGCCTTCAGAAAGGCCAGCTTTCTCTGTTGGCCTTTTCTTAACCTTTGCAGCAATTCAGCTAGCCCATACTAATTCACATACAGGATGAACAGAGATGAATATGACATCATTTCTGCCTTTCAGGAGCCTACAGACTTACTTGGGGAGCCGAACACATATAGTAAGGATAATTGTGTGAGATACTTATATTGGATCAGCAGCCTTCATGTTTTTCCTCCATCACAAATCCCTTTCATTAATTTTTTTGGGCGGGCCAGGAATTCTGTTTTTTGTTTTTTTTTTAAATTTTAACACTTTGCTTCCATAATTGCAAAATTACATTTGTTAAGTAATAATGAATTAATTTTTTCTCTGTCTTTTAACTAATCAGAAACTAGAACTTCTCATTAGCAAAAGAAAAAATGAGTGTTACCACACTTGGTATAATTATAGCTGAAAGCAAATATATGCAATGCTTTGGTGTGCCTGGAAAATCTTATCATTGAAATGTTTCTTTTTAAAATTTTTTATTGTAGGAATGTTGAAATAAAAGTAGAGGCTATTCCCCGTGATGTACTCATCACCCAGTTTCAATAAATGTCAGGAACTCATCTTGTGCCATTTATACCTCTCCACTTCCTCCTCCTTCCTTGATGATCTTAAAGTAAATCTAGGCGTTAGATGATAATATGCATAAGTATTTCAGTATTCATCTCATAAAGGTAAGGACTTAAAAACAATCATAATCCTACTATCTCATCTAAAAATTAACAATAATTCTTTAATATCAAAAAGCCAGTTCATATTCAAATTTCAATTCTTTTTTTTTTTTTTTTTTTTTTTGGTGCATCCAGCACCGACCCCACCCTGCCCCACACTTTTTTTGGGACAGTCTCAGTATCAATAAGTAGCTGAAGCTGGCCTTGAATTTACAATCCTGTCTCAGCCTCCCATGTCACTGGGATTACAGGCCTGCTACACCATGTCTCTGGCTCATATATATTTTTTAATGGTTTGTTAAGTCAAGATGCAATCAGTTCCACACATTGCAATGGATTGTTTTATCTATATATTTTTCTTTCTGTAGGCTTCTTCCCTCACTTTTTTTGCTCTCAGTTTATTTTTGAAGAAACAGTTTATTTATTATACAGAGTTTTCTATATTATGGTTTTTGTTGATTGTGCCTTTCTGGTGGATTTACAGTACTTCTTTTTTTTTTTTTTTTCATCTTTTTTTATTGGTTCATTATGGTTGTACATAATGATGGGATTTGTTGCTACATTTTCATACATGCATAAAATATAGCAATATAATATGGCCAGTATCACTTCCCAGCACTTCCTCTCTCCGTCCCCTCCCTCCATCCCCTGGTCCCTTTGCTCTATGATCTCCCCTTGATTTACAAGAGATCTGCCCCCACCTTTCTTTTCCTTTTTCCTCTCTAGCTTCTGCATAACAGAGAAAACATGCATTCCTTGACCTTTTGAGTTTGGCTTATTTTGCTTAACATAATGGTCTCTAGTTCCGTCCATTTTCCTGCAAATGACATAATTTCATTTTTCTTTATGGCTGAATAAAACTCCATTGTGTACCTATAGCACACTTTATCCATTCATCTGATGATGGACACTGCTGTTGGTTCCATAGTTAGGCTACTGTGAATTGTGCTGCTATAAACATGCGTATACATGTATCACTGTAGTATGATGACTTTAATTCTTTAGGATAAATATCAAATAGTATAGCTGGGTCATATGGTGGTTCTTTTGAGGAGCTTTTATACTGATTTCCTCTCCGCCTCTACCCCCTGTGGTGCTGGGGTCCATAAGCTGGGGCCTTGTACATGCAAGACAAGCACTCTACCGACTGCGCTATATCCCCAGCCCTTTTGTATTCTTGATGACTGCCATTCCGACTGGTGTGAGATAAAATCTCAGTGTAATTTTGATTTGCATTTCTCTAATTGCTAATGATGTTGAACATTTTTTCATATAGTTTTTGGCCCTTTTTATTTATTCTTTTTTAAAAATTTTTAGGTGTTGATGAACCTTTATTTTATTTACTTAT
Source organism: Xerus rutilus (assembly GCA_028644305.1). Classification (NCBI taxonomy): domain Eukaryota; kingdom Metazoa; phylum Chordata; class Mammalia; order Rodentia; family Sciuridae; genus Xerus; species Xerus rutilus. The sequence goes on along the minus strand of CM053399.1, from coordinate 81,790,340 downwards.
TTACATGTAGTGCTGAGAATCAAACCCAGCGCCTAACATATGCTTGTAAAGCGCTCTACCACTAAGCCACAACCCCAGCTCCTTATTTATTCTTTTGAGAAGTCTCTGTTTACTTCATTTACCCATTTATTAATTGGATTATTTGATTTTTTGCTGTAAGTTTTTTGAGTTCTTCATATATTTTAGATATTAATCCTGTCAGGAGAGTAGCTGGTAAAGATTTTCTTCCATTCTGTAGGGTCTTCCTTCACATTCCTAATTGTTTCCTTTACTGTGCAGAAGCTTTTTAATTTGATGCCATCCCATTTATTAGCTCTTGGCATTATTTCCTGAGCCTATATGATGGAGTGTTGACCCTATGTTTTCTTCTAGGAATAGTTTCTGGTCTAATTCCTAGGTCTTTGATCCATTTTGAATTGATTTTTGTGCAGGGTGAGAGATAAGGGTCTAGTTTCGCATGTAATCCCAGTGGCTTGGTAGGCTGAGGCAGGAGGATTGTGAGTTCAAAGCCAGCCTCAGCAAAAAGTGAAGTACTAAGCAACTCAGTGAGACTCTGTCTCTAAATAAAATACAAAATAGGGCTGGAGGTATGGCTCAGTGGTCAAGCGCCCCTGAGTTCAATCCCTAGTACACCCCTCCCCGCCAAAAAAAGGCACTTAGTGTTTGCTTTTCTTTTTTGTTATTTTAGCAGCTATTGACATTTATTATCTAGACCGGTTTTTTAAAATTAAGGTTTGTAAGGTGATATTCTATTTCTATCATTTTATAATATTTCTGCAAAGACAAACTCACCTTCATCAACTCTTTGATATGTACAGGAAAAGGCAAGATAAATGTTTCATCTTTCCCTTTATTTACTAGCATATTTATTTATTTATTTATTTAGGGTACTGTAGACTTTTAACCTGGGGGAAATGTACATCACCAATGTACATTTGAACTACATCACCAATCCTTTTTACTTTTTATTTTGATTTATGGTTGTTGCCAAAAACTTGGTCCTTGTCCCTGATGCTAATCCAATAATGAGGACATGGTTTTGAGAAAAAATAAAAAGGTTTATTGCTAACCAGGCACGGTGGCTCCTGCTTGTAATCCCAGCACTTTGGGAGGCTGAGACAGGAGAATCATGAGTTCAAAGCTAGCCTCAGCAACAGCAAGTCGCTAAGCAACTCAGTGAGACCCTGTCTCTATATAAAACACAAAACAGGGCTGGGGATGTGGCTCAGTGATTGAGTACCCCTGAGTTCAATCCCTGGTACAAAAAAAAAGGTTTATTGCTTTGCTAGCAAAGGAGAAACACAGGGTACTCCTGTCCCAAAGGCTGTGATTCTGCCCATCAGCAGGAACAGAGGTTTTTTAAAGAGGCAATTCAGAGAAAATGAAATTAGGGAAAAGAAGATCAGGAAGGAGAAGATCAGAGAAAAGAAGATCAGGGAGGAGAGGGTGAGGGAGAAGAAGGTTGGGAAAAAGAAAAAGCATGTGCGCTTCAAAGCTATAAGGGGTATAGTCAAAGCATCCAGTGAGGCCCCTCCTTTTAAAATATTTGTTTTTTAGTTGTAGATGGACAAAATATCTTTATTTTATTCTTATGTGGTGCTGAGGATCAAACCCAGTGCCTCATGTGTGCTAGGCGAGCATTCTACTGCTGAGCCACAACCTCAGCCCCTCCAGTAAACCCCTTTGACAGGGTCTTGCTAAGTTGCTGAAGCTGGACTTGAACTTGCAATCCTCCTGCCTTAGCCTCCCGATTGGCTGAGATGACAGCTTGTACCACCACACCCTTTGCCACCATGCCTGCCTTATTTACTAGCTTTTAAAATAATGAATTGGTTCTTTAGCATTCTCCAAATTCCAGTGAGTTTTTTTTTTTAAAGTATTGCTATTAGTAACTAGTGGATTTAAACATATTTGAGGTGTTTCAGTCCATTGTGGTTACTCTTATCATACTCAGAATATCTTTTTGTCACGTCTGGTAGTTTTCTTATGCTTTGGTATTACAAGATGGTCCAGGCTTGTTTTGTCACATTTCCTGCCCCAGGTCTGAAATTGGCTATTCTCAAAGAACCTCATTTCTTTTTAGTGAGAGGTAGTACTTGGTTACCATAATCTAGGTGTTCATAAATCAGTGGGTTGGTCTTTGTTTCAGGGCTTTTCAGTGGACAAAGGTGGGAAATACAAATAATTATAGGCTATCTCGTGAATTAATTCTAACTTTATTAAATAAAGTTCAGAACTATAGGCTTTTAACCCAGCCTCTTCAATCTTAAATCTTCATCTCCTTTTTCCTTAACATTGGTACATCAATATAATTTATTTGTTTTATTCCAAAGTATTTACACACAATCTCATAATAATAGCAACACTATTGCCAAATAGTTTAAGATGTTTTACATTTCTTTTTGTTCCTATGGTATATATTCTGTTAGGAATGTATTATTAAATTAGCATATCTTAAAGTCACTTGAAATAATTTCTCTGTTTTGTTTTATTTTGGTTCCTGGGATTGAACCCAGGGGCGTTCAACCACTGAGCCACATTGTAAGCCCTTTTAAAATATTTTATCTAGAGACAGGGTCTCACCGAGTTGCTTAGGGCCTTGCTAAATTGCTGAGGTTGGCTTTGAACTCTCCATCCTCTTGCTTCAGCCTCCTGAGCTGCTGGGATTGCAGGTGTGTGCCACTGTGCCCGGCCTCTCTTTGGTTTTGCCACCAACTTAAAACATAAAATTCATTTTTAATTTAAATTTTTAGTTAGATGTACCTTAAAAGTTTATTTTAAATAATTATTTTGTTTTACAGTCTTTACACGGCTCCAAAGACTAATCTATAAAACAAGGTATATTTAGAAATCTTTTACTTTGCTCCCTTTATATCCTACAAGTAACTTTAACTTTTTAATTTTTTCATTTAAAAATATAAATAAGTCAGTTGTGGTGGCACACGCCAGTGACTCTGAAGGCTGAGGCAGGAGGATCGCAAGTCTGAGACCAGCCTCAGCAACTTACTGAGGCCCTAAGCAACTTAGCGAGACCCTGTTTCAAAATAAAAAATCAAAAGGGCTGAGGATGTAGTTCAGTGGTTAAACACCTTGGAGTTTAATCCCTGGTACCAAAATAAGTAAACAAATAACAATACAAAAATATTAATGAATTATAGATAAATATTAGTATTCTGTATCCACTTAACCCTATATTTTCTTCTTTTATTTAAGTGCACCTGGCAGTCATTTTGTAGCAATGTATAGAAATATTTGCTTTGTTTCTTTTTCTTTTTTCCGCCCTGTGTCTTATGGCTGCGTTTGCTACTCCGGTCCCTTGTTGGCATTTAGGATTCTTCTTTAGTCTTGCTATTGCAGTGTTGCAGTTAATAGCTTTGTGTATATACCTTTTTGTATATTTGATGATATAGCTTTGGGCCTGGTTCCTAGAAATAAAATAGCTAAAGTTGCCAAATTGCCACTCCCTCCCTCTAAATAGAGATTGTTTCATTTTGCATTCTTACCAGCAATGGTCAGATGTAGTTTCAAGCTTCTTGAAATTTTATAAAGATCCCCAACAGTGCAAGGATTGCTGTCACTTCTTTCATAGAGTCCTAGGAATTCTGAGGTCCAGAGACCTCAGAATTGGAAGCATTGCTGTGAAGCCTTGCTAATCAAAGTGTGGCCCAGGGACTGGCCACATAGGCATCACCTGTGCACCTGTCTGAAATGCGGAATCCCAGGATTGTCTCCAAACCTACTGAACCAGAAGTTGCACTTTAACAAGAGCTTTAGGTGATTCCTATCACATTAAAAATTGAGAGGTACTGGGCTAGAGCTGTGCTTTCTAGTGCTATGACAATTGCCATCTGTAGTTATTTAAATAAAAATCAATAAAAATCAAATAAAGTGAAAAATTTAGTTCCTCATTCACACTAGCTACATTTCAGGTGCTCAATAGCTACTTCTTGAACATTCCCATTATTGTAGTAACTTCTACTGCGCAGTGCTCTTCTATAACTGCACCATTTAAATTGATACCACTAGCCACATATGGCTGTTTCCATTTACATTGTAGTTGAATAACATTAAACATTCAATTTCTCATTCACATTAGTGATATTTTAAGAGTTCATTAGCTACATATGGCTACAGGGCAATGTATTTGATGGTGCATGTATTAGTCCATTTTGTGTTGCTATAACAAAATCCCTGAGACTGTGTAGTTTTAAAGAAAATAGGTTTATTTGACTTACTGTTCTGGTGCTTGGAAGGTTCTACCAACATGGTTCCAGCATCCTGATGATGCTCCCCTGACTATGTCACAATATGGTGGAGAAATGGAAAGGGAACTAGCTATGTGCAGAAAGGGGAGAGTGGTCACCTGGAGAGACAGGAAGCCAGAGAGATTCAAGAGAGGTTCCAGGCTCATTTATAACAGCCCTCTCTGGGAGAATGCACTTCCATGAGAAGCACATTAATTTCTCTCAAAAACTTAATCACCTCCCGGTAGGTTCCACCACCTTTCAACATCATCACATTGGGGACCAAGTTTCTAGCACATGAAACTTTGGGAGATACACTCAGACCATATACAGACCATACCAGTGTATATAGAAAATATTTTCAACATCAAGAAAAATTCTCTTGGGCAGGTCTATTGTAGACGTTATTGAAAGGCTGGGCAAGGCAGAGGACGGAACATAAAATTCATTGAGTGCCTAAGGTGGATGGATGGTATTACATCCATTTAAAATAACAAGAACAACAACAACAACAAGAAACTGAGTTTTTAAGACTGATTAACTTTTTCAACTTCCTAAGTCTGGTAAAGGGTAGAGTTAGGTCTTCTGTGTGGAAGTCTAGGATTCTTTTGTATATTCGGTAGGAATATTCCTTTGAAGGTCACATCTTAGGAGCAATCACTATCAGACTTTTATAGAACAAGGCTTGGTGTAAACTACTGTTTTCACTTACCTATACCTGTTTCTCTTCTTGTTCATGCTTCAAATTTAAATTTAGACCTTATTTATTTTTAAAATTTATTTTATTTAATTTATTTACTTTTTTGGTGCCAGGAATCGAACCCAGGAGTGCTTTATCACTGAGCTACCTCCCCAGCCCATAGAGACTGGAAGTGGCCTTCCTCAGATTTTTTCTACCTGCTTCTACTGCTGCCTCCAATGATCCATAGCTCTTTTGTTTGCTGTGCTTTCTGGTGGCCTGGCTCCCACAGCATGATGCCACCTTGGGAAATATATCTTACAGTTGGACCATATCCTGCCATTGAAGTTCACTTCAGTGGAGGTTCCCTTTGAACAACCATGACAGGATATATCCCCATGGTCAGATGCATGTTGATTCTGGCAACTTCCCTTCAGACAGGAACAGGTTTTGTTCGGTGTAGTGTCCCTCTGTTCAGAATTCATTCAAATTAGGACCTTACGGTAAAATGTTCCTTCCAGATTCTCCTCCTCTCTCTTGCTCACTCACTCATATGCCCTCTCTCTCTCTCATTTGCTGGCTTGATCTTTCTCTTTCCTGCTCTTCCATTATAGATGAGATCATTATGATTTGGAGCCAAGAGAAGTGCATTCCTGTAACTTTAAATCTCTGTACTCAATTTGTGACTCTTCTTTTTTCTAGACGATGGTATACTTTATAGTTGGAGGACAGCTTGCTTAATTGCACTATTTTAGAATGCAAATATGGGCTTACTGGAGAAATTTTGTCAGTTTGTGGATAGGACTTAGTGATTGCACACTTCTCGTTCTCACTTATTTCAAATTTATAATTGTTTTCAAGTCCATTATGTGAACAATGGCCTGAAGATGATTAGGTTATCAGCCACTTGATTAGATTTTCTGTGCCTTCTTGTTTGGGAATCCAGCTCCCCCATTCTATGTAGGGAAGCGGAGTTACTGAGAGGAAGGGGAGGTCAGGCTCAGCTCGCTCTTTGTTGGCAGCAGTGTGAGGTGCCAAGGATGCTTTGGGGAAGAGGTTTTCTGATATGAGCTCTGTTATGGAATCACAGTGGAGAGGTGCAGGAGGGTGGGGAAAGGGACATAAGGAAGGAGATTGAGGAGAAATGATGGAAAAAGGAGAAGATACCCACTGTGAGGGATGTCCTCACCTATTATCCCAAGACCATATGCTGTAGGAGGGACAGCAGATATTTAATGGTCAGGAGATTTGGCCATTGCATTTGTCCCCATATGACCTTAGGCAAAATGAATCTCTCCAGTGGGTCTGAGATTCCTCAGCTTAAAGAGGTGAGCATTAGCACCAAACTTCTACAATTCTAAGATTTTCTTTCTAGGGAGGAGAGAAGTTTCCCTAAGTCCTCCCACCTTTTTTTAACTTTAAAGGGAATTTGAACCTTCTGGTTAGTTAAAAACACTGATTTCCTCTGCCTTTGGCTAACTGGGCAAATCATGGAACCATTCTGAGCATCATTTTGTCCATCTGTAGCATGATTGTAATGATACTTCCCTCAGGGTGATGGTGAGAATTGTGTTGGGAATGTGTGCTATGAGAATACTCACTGAACAATGAGATATTGGGAGAATGAGAAAATTGGAATCATTTCCTTTGCCAGGTACCCTGTCCTTCATGATTTCCAAGGAGAATATGTGGCTGGGAAGAATGACATGAAATGAATGAATTTTTCATCCTTTGGCTTTGGCCTCTTACTCCTTCAGACACTGAGTGCACTATACCAGACCAAGTGGTGAATTTCTTTTGTCTAGAATAAACTCCCTTATAGCCTGAGATCAAGGCAAACATGTCCATCAGTAAGAAGTGAGCACAAGAGAGAGAAGTAGTAACCTTGGGATCTGGGTTACTATATTAGCCTGTGGCTAGAGCATGCCTAGAAAAAGTACTTCCCCTCTAGGAGCAAGTCCTTAATATTTTGCTCATCTTGGTGAAATTTTTTTTTCGATAGCCTAGTGAAATGTCTTTGGATTTGGCAAGTTTCCGACATCATTCCCCGCTCTTGAAGGGTGGCAGTTCCTTCAGTTCCTTCCTTTTGAGATGGACAGACTAAAACTACAGGAAATAATACAACTCTTAAAATAGCAGAACAGGTAAAGTTGATGCTTACACCCTAAGACCAATGACTCCACTCCAGATGAAATGATTGTTTTAAACTCTAAGACACAATAGAAAGCCATTATATTTTTCAGTGTACTCTAAATTCACTGTTCCCAGAAGTAAAAGCAACTGACTGGAATCTCTCCAGATGCCTTAGATGACCCCATCAGGCAGTCCTGAGTGCTGGGGAGATTATATTTTAGCATATCTATAACCTATTTGCACAGGTTTGTTAAAAATTAGAAAAAAAGAGATATGTAAATCAGGAGATATATACTAGACGTTTGTAGAGGCATTGTTCACAAGAACAACAAATTGGAAAACAACCTAAAAATCCATCAGTAGGAGAATGGATGAAGTATGATATATTTGTATAGTGGCATACTATATAGCAGTGAAAAGGAAGGATGGATGATACTCTTAATGTTGATCAAAACAGCAAGTTGCAGAAGGACACATATATAGTATGATGTCATTTATATAAAATTTAAAACAAACAAAAGTGATGATATTTGCTTAGGGATATTCATAGTAATAGAAATGCATGAGAATAATAAATATCAAGTTATGGAAACTAGTTACCTCTCAGGAGGGCTCAGAGATTGGCAAGAATGCAAGAAAGTATGTTGATGTTGCTAATTTTTATTTCTTAAGCCACCTGGTAGCTACAGGGATATGTATTAATTGTGTATTATATAATTGGTATATATATCTGCAGGTTCCATATCTATAGATTCAACCAACCACATTTTAAAAATATTTGGGGAAAATTATGTCTGTACTGAACATATACAGATTTCTTTTTTCGTCATTATTCCGTAAACAATACATACATTATAACACATATTTACATAAAATACTTACTTTTTTTTTTGGTGGTGGTACTAGGCATCAAACCCAGGGCCTTGCACATGCTAGGCAAGTGCTGTACCACTGAGCTACACCCTCAGTCCTATATAAATTACTTACATTGTATAAAGTATAATAAATAATCTAGAGGCGCTTTAAAATATGCAGGCGGATGTGCTTTGGTTATATTTGAATACCACACCATTTTATATACAGTATTGAACATCTATGGATTTTGATAGCTGTGGCCAATTCTGGAACCAATCCCCCATGATACCTTTGTTATATTTTATATATCTTAGGAAATTAAAAAATTCAAAAATTTAATCAGCTGTGTAGGAGTAGTGCGAGATGAGGCTGGAGAGCCAGGCACAGGTCAGAGAGTGTGTTGCTTTGTTGGCCATTTAAACTTGGGCTTCCATGGAAGGGCAGAGGGCAGCCACTGAGAGGTTTTCAATAGGGGAGTGACCCCTCCAGATTAGTGTTCAGGGGCTTGACTTCTGCTGAAGCAAGGAGTCTGGATTTTGGGGAGAGTGGGACGGCAGCAGGAAGAGCACAGAGCTTCCTCATTGCAGCACCTTCTCTTGGCTTCTGAGTGATCTTCTGGCTTCCCTGGTCAGCTCTTCTTCTCTGTCTCGATTCCTCTTCCTCCTCCTCAGACATCATTTTGCCACTTTCATGCTCACGATTCCCACATTTCTCTGTCCAACTTGGTCCTTTCCTCAGCTCCCAATTGCCTATTGGACATTTCTTCTTGGCTGTCTAGTAATTAAACAAAATCCAGTATGTCCAAATTAGAGTTATTACTTTCTAAATGTGCCTTTGGGATCTTGATGGACCATATTGTTTTTTTTTTTTTAATATCTTTATTTATTTTTATGTGGTGCTGAGGATTGAACCAGTGCCTCATGCATGCGAGGCAAGCGCTCTACCACTGAGCCACCATCCCAGCCCCCATATTGTTTTCTAACCAGTTTTCTGGTCTAGGAACCCGGGTTTTATTCTAGACTCCTCTGTCTCTGTTAACTTGCCTCTTTAATTGGTTTCTGTGTTAGTAAGGGTTTTGGTGCCACATGCTCTGATATATTTGGGGCCCAGGAATGCTCTGTTCCTGTCTTGCTGATCGCTCCCTTCCTTCCTATTTAGGAGATTTCAGCACCAATAAGAAAAGACACCAACATTAGAGCATTTTTCATTCTTGGCCCTTCTTGATCTAGTTAGGGTTGACTTTTCCACCCTCACCTGTTGCCGTATTTCCTTAGATTCTGTGCTGTAGCTACTTGAAATATCTGAATGTGCCACAGTTTTAGGGCTCTGTGCCTTGGTACCTGGTATTATTTCTGCTGGGAATGCCTTTCCATACTGAACATTTGTGTGTGTGTGACACTAGGGATCAAACCCAGGCCCCAGCATATGCTATGCAAATCCTCTGCCACTGAACTGCAGCTTGCCTCTGGTGAACTCGACTCTTGATGTTCATCCCCAGGAGACCCAGCCTGTCAGGGCAGAGGGCACCTGTTCATTTTTGCATCTCCATGGCCTGGTACAGGGTAGGTGCTCTACAAATGTACTTTGGGTTGTCTTACTCAGCAAGCTTCACCTTTCTTTTTGTCCTTAAGGTTAGTTGCAAATTATTGAAACAAGTATTACAGAGAAAAGAACATTAGATATTATGTGTCCTCTTTTTGCTTAGCAACTCTGGACAACAAATACATGTTTAATGAAATAAAATAAATGAATGAACAAAGAAAATATTTTAAAAAGTAAGAAAAGGTGACAGTATAAAGTTCTGAAGCTAGACAAAACACTAGAGAAAATATTTAGAGCTGGGTGTGGGGGCGCACCCCAATTATGCCAGCTACTCTGGAGGCTTAGGCAAATTCAAGGCCAGTGTGTGCAACTTAGCAAGACCCTGTCTCAAAATTTTTTTTAAAAAAGTTTGCTCAGTGGTAGAGCATCCTGGGTTCAAGCCCTAATACTGCAAAAATAAAATAAAATAATAAAAGAATCACACATCCAGAAATGTAATAGAAATTCGTAAATCAGATTGGATCCTTAAGGCACCTCATCTCCTCTGTGAACTTTCCTCTGGCAGCTGTAACCTGAGAAGGTTGAACTGCACCAGTGGTCTCAACTTGGCTCCCTAAAAGCACAGCAATTCCTAGATTCCACTATAGAGATTGCCCAATAATTGGTCTGTTTGGGAGCCTGGAAATCAGTATTTTATGCTATTTACTTGTTTGTTTTTTGCTGCTGAAGATTGAATGCAGGACCTTGTGTATACTAAGCATGCTCTCTGCCATGGGCTTCTTCTCCAGCAATGGGTACTCTTTTTTTTTTTTGTACCGGGGATTTAACTCAGGGGTACTTGACCACTGAGCCACATCCCCAGCCCTATTTTGTGTTTTATGCAGAGACAGGGTCTCACTGAGTTGCTTAGCGCCTCGCCCTTGCTGAGACTGGCTTTGAACTAGATTCTCCTGTCTCAGCCTCCCAAAGTGCTGGGATTGCAGGTGTGTGCCACCACGCCCAGCTAGCACTGGGTACTTTTAAAACGGCTCTCTTGTTAATAGTAGTATGCAGCCAGGGTGGAGAACTAGTGAGCTAGATGAACTCTGAGTTTCACATGATAATGAATTCACATTCTTCTCCCTCCCTCCCTCTCTCTTTCCCCCTCTCTTTCCCTCTTTCTCAGTTCAAGAAAGTATTTCTATAGAGAATATTTTAGATAAAAGTTGTAGTGGTCTCAGCCCTGGTTCCTGACCTGTCCAAGAACTGTCTGTCTTCATCATCTCTTAATTTTCTTCTTTGTGGGTCTTTAGGCTTTCACCCTAGCTGCCTTCCGTTGATCTTCCAAACATGTTTAAGTTTCCCTGATCCTTGACAAGACAATAAAACCCTATCCTCAACACTGCTGCCTGTTCTTTGAACTCCTTGCCCATGCCTTTTCTCCTTCCTTTCATCATTTTAAACAGCAGTCTGTTTGGTACATTCACTTGCAAGTCTTCTGTTCACTCGGCCCATTGAAATCCCACTTCGGACATTCCCACCAGCACAAAGTTCTCCTTCAAAGATCCAGCAACTTCCAATGTGCCAATCGTACTGTGTTTCCTTCGCCATCATGCAGTTTCTGACACTATGTATTGATGATCTCTTCCTTCTTAAAATGCTTTTTCTATCCTAACTTCTGTGTCATGGCATTCTCAGAATTTCTTATCTTTCTCTGATCATTCCAACCCATTGGGAAAATAGGGAAGTGTGTATTTGGATCGACAAGTGTATATTTGTTTACATACTTCCATTTAACAAATATTTATTTAGTGACTATAAAGGTCCAGTTACCTATCACTACATAATAAATTAACATAAACTTCATGGCTAAAAACAACATGTATCTATTGTCTCACAGTTTTTGTGGATAAGGAATCTGAGCACTGCTTAGCTCTGTTTTTTGCTTCAGGATCTCTCATGAAGATGCATCATGGTGTTGGCCAGGGCTGTACTCTCATCTGAGGATTTAACAGGGATAGGATCCACTACCAAGAACTATGATTCTAATGTGCAGGCAACGTTGACGATCACTGCTTCTAGAAGGGCAGTTGAAGAAACAAAGTCTTCAGAGAGTGAAAGGATGACAAAATGTCAAATGCTTACTGAACAGAGAGAATTTAAAACTAGAGTTAAAGCTGAATTTAAGAAAAAGTCACGCACACACATACATACTTCAAATGGCGTGTAATGTAGCTTAAGTAAGTCAAATGATCACTGAATGGATGGTCAATTATGAGACTGAGGGAGGGTCAGAAATGTAAAGAAGAATGAAAATGTAGCCTCTCAAGATCCAGCAATTTAATTTTTGGGCACATAAAGTAAGCAATAAAATGAAACAAGGAACTGCTTGTAATAATTTAGCATTTCCCTTTGTGTTTAGCAAGTGTGTGTGTGTGTGTGTGTGTGTGTGTGAGAGAGAGAGAGAGAGAGAAAGAGAAAACTTATTTTCAAGTTATTCTGATTTCTTCCTTTATTTTCTAGGAATATTTTGAAAACCATTGCTCTGGGCCAGATGTTGTCCTTGTGTATATGTGGGACAGCCATCACTAGCCAGTATTTGGCAGAAAAGTACAAGGTGAACACCCCCATGCTTCAGAGCTTTATCAACTATTGCTTGCTATTCCTAGTTTATACAATGATGCTGGCATTTCAGTCAGGTAGGTCAAATGTGGAAATTACCTTTTCAATAAAGTTATCTTCATAAAGATGTTCTGCTTTTACAGATGCTGATGGCGGGTGGGGTGGGCGGTAGGGAAGGATGAAGGAACTTTGGATTGTGCCGAGGGGAGTTAGGGCAGGGGTGAGACTGTAGGGATGGGAAAGATGATAGAATCAGACAGACACTATTACCCTGTATACATGTATGATTACACGACTGGTGTGACTGCACCATGTACAGCCAGAGGAATGAGAGGTTGTGCTCCATTTGTGTACAATGTGTCAAAATGCATTCTACTGCCATGTATAACTAATTAGAACAATTTTTTAAATACTTTTTTTAGTTGTAGATGGACACAATGTCTTTATTCTATTTATTTATTTTTATGTGGTACTGAGGATCGAACCCAGTGACTCACAAATGCTCTACCCCTGAGCTACAGTCCCGGCCCCTAGAACAAATTTTTAAAAAAATAGAAGGGAGACCAGTGGAATAGAAGAAGGGGATCAAGGGGAGGGAAGGGAGGGAAAGGGGAGGTAATAGGGAATGAAACTGATCAAATTACACTGTTTGTGTGCACGTATGAATATATTATAACAAATCCCACTGTCATGTATAATTATAATGTGCTAATAAAAGAAAAAATATGTTCTGCTTTTAGACGCTTAAAAAATAAAACAGTGCAAAATTAAGAACAGAAAACTGTAGCTGTAGTTATAAAAGTTATTAGAAAAACATGACACTTTTAAAGTCTGTGAACGTAGTGACTAGAAATTTATGCATTACTCTGAAGTTGTTGATTAAAATCAAGTATATAGCACCAACTACTTGTAACAGGGTAGAAGTTGTAAAAAAAAAAAGTGTAAATGTTAAATTTCATTTTTTCTTCTTCCTTCTGGTTGATAAAATTAAAAGCCAATATCAGAAACACTTGAAAAGTCAAGAACTTCATTTTCCAAAATACGTATTTTCAGCCAAGGTGGGAATGGTGCATACAGCATGGATTGCATGTGGATATAGTCTGTTTTGAGAGTGACAAAGATGAGAACTTGGCAAAGAATTAACATCTTATCACTAGCTGACCAACTTACCTTAGTACCATCAGAGAATTGTTTAATTATTGTTTTTAGCTAGTTACACAAAAATGGGAAGAACTAGGCTTTTTTTTTTAGTTCCTGGTGTTGGGAGTCAGATCCAGCATCTTACTCACACTAGGCAGATGTGACCACTGAGCTCCACCAGAGCCCCAGGCATCATTTTGATTGCTTAACTTTAACTCGTTTGTTATGTATGAACTCATGAAAGCCTCACAGCTCAGGTCAGTGTTACTATTATCCTCATTTAACAGAAGAGAAAACAGAGAGGACTGCAGCACTTAGATAACTTGCTTTAGGCCTTGGTGGTAGTAACTGGTAGAGCCAGGAATTCAACCTAGGCAGCCTGTCCCAGACACCATGCTCCCACCACCTCTCTGTATTAGGGGCTCCTTGTTTTGCAGCCCTAAATCCTTCTCACAAGAAAAGAAGAGCATGGTATTGATGGTATTGCCAAATCAATGAAATAAGATTCAGTTCAGGAGCATGAAGAAAATGAGCAACCCTGCTGACTGGGTTGCTTCATATTTAAAATTGCAGTGTGGCATTTGTTAATCTACTTTAAAAATGAACCTTAGTGCATTGGTGGTATTCCTATGTGTCAGGATCAATGACTTTTTTTTTTTTAAGAAAATAAAAACCAGTTGTAAGAGGGGGATTCATGTTTGGGGGTGGAGAAACACCACATTTGGCAAGAGTTCTAGAAGTTGGAAGCAAAACCAGTTCATGGTTAATAGACTTGGACCTTGCTCTTTTCTGGAAGCACTGGACTTCAGGAAGTCAGTGTGATTCATAAATGCATCAGTGAGGTCCTCCCAAGGAATGCTTGTTGTGTGCCTTTCTTGGATCTTATATCAAGGAAGATTTATTCTATTTTCAGGATGTTCCTGCCAATTGGGTTTTAATGATGTTTATTTGGTTATGATTCTCACTAGTTTTGTTTCTTCATCAGTTATCTTACCATAAGCCTTCCCATATACATGCCAACTCTACATCTCCTGTGATGCTAGATTATCCAAAGTGTTGACTCTTTGTTAATAGGAATAAGCAAGATTTGGGGGGAATAAAAGGTGTTTGTTTAGCAGTATAGCCGTGCCTTTTCCTAAGCTTATCACTGGCTTCCTTTCACTTGACAGTTCATCTTTTTCAAAAGAAAGACCACGTGCAGACTTTCCTTTGAAGAAGCCCCTTGAATGGAGGTTAAATAACCAGTTAATTCACAGGAAAACATTTCATTTCCTAGAATAGTCTGTGGCTAGTCAAAAATAGTGACATCCACGCTCATCTGGCTATTGTACTTCTTTTGCAACAGGAAAGGGAATTTAACCACTTTTCTCTCAATTTCTTTCTGATGCTTTCATTGACTACTTGGTCTATGGTGACACCTTAACTTGAGTAGCATACTAGAAAAAAATCTGATTGACTCTGTTAAGTTGGTGCAGGAATTTGGACTCTAGGTATTAAAACAGGTTGGACCACTTTCAAAATACACAATAAACCCCGGCTTGAACTCTCTGATCTCCGGATGAATATGTTTTATTATTTTCAAGTAACATGTACTAACCCAGCATTCTTTCAACCAGGCGGTGATAACCTTTTGGACATCTTGAAAAGGAAATGGTGGAAGTACATTCTGCTGGGACTGGCAGATGTGGAAGCGAATTACCTGATTGTCAGAGCATACCAATACACCACTCTAACGAGCGTTCAGGTGAGAGAGAGCCTTCTGACCACTGTGGACTTTATAGCTTCAAGGGGAGAACATGTGCTTATATGTGCTAATTTTATTGAAATCTGTTCACTTGAAGAAAAACCTAAACACAGGTGGATGATATCTGTTTTCCAGTAGAGCATATGCGGTAATGAGTAATGTTGCCTGGAATTAGTGAAAATGTATACATGTTAATCATTTCCTAAACCACTAAGGCTACCAGCAGATTCGAACAATTCCTACCAAAATAAGCACAAATATTTAGTTGGCAGTTTGTGCTGTGATGTTGACAGGAGTTCTGTTTTATGTGTTGCTCAAACATGAAAGTGGATGTACCTGTATACTACAGAAAAGCTGGAGGTTTGCAAGCAAAGGAACCTACTGGAAGGAGCCTATTAAACATCTTGGGGAGAGGTAGTAGACAAAGGCAAAACTCTCATCCCTATTTCTTTATTAGTTTTATTCTTGCAGAGTTCAAAGAAGAATGCTCCTACATAGTAGTACTTTCCAATTTTTTGGAGTTGAGAAGACTAATTTCAGTTGTATTAATGTTAGCAAGGGATGAGATACATCAATACTGACTCATCATTACTAGCAACAAAATGTTTTGTATACAGAGATGAAAGTGAAATATACTCCATGTTTAGACTTCGCAGTTCTATGAATTTATAACTTTTTGATATATCACTTTTCTCACTATGCATAACTGAGAGTTGTTCTTTTCAGACTTCCAAATTTTAGGAACTGTGGAAAAATTAAAGTGAAATTAAACTGTGGAAAAGGTAAAGATTGACAAAAATTCATTTTTTTGTGAACATACATTGTTATTCCCAGAATGTGTTTTATTAAATACTTTTTAAAAATTAAATATTCAACATTGTTTTAAGCATTGTCCTCAGCAAACCTCTTGGGTTTTTCACTGGTATAGGTTAAAATTCCCAGATAGGAAATGATTTGTTAAGACAGACATTGTTTTAGTCCATGTTTTCATTGCTGTCACCAAAAGCCCTGACAAGAATAGTTAGAGGAGGAAGAGTTTATTTTGGCTCACAGTTTTAGAGTTGTCAGTCTGTAGATCACTAACTGCATAGCTCTGAGCCCAAGATGAGGCAGAACTCATGACAGAGGAGCATGGCAGAGGAAAGCAGCTTAGGATATGGTAACAGGAAGCAGAGAGAGCTCCACTCAGACAAAATACATACCCTAAAGGCCTGCCCCCAGTAACCTGTGTCCTCCAGCCACACCCTACCTGCCTACAGTCGTCAGCAGTTAATCCATATCAGTGGAATAAGGCATCCATCAGGTTACACTCCTAACCAAATCATTTTGAGGGACACTTCATATCTAACCCATAAGAGACACCATAGGACGCACACAAAGAACCTAGAATTTCATACAAATTATAACTAGAGATACGTAAAGGATGGAGTTTGTCACAAGTAGGAGTGAATGTATGTAGAAAATGGCATTTCCTAGTCATATCTACTTTATAATCTCAGGCACATTTTATTTTATTTTATTTTATTTTTTTAATATTTATTTTTTAGTTGTAGGTGACAGAATATCTTTATTTTATTTTTATGTGGTGCTGAGGATCGAACTCAGTGCCTTATGCGCACTAGGCGAGCACGCTACCACTGCGCCATAACCCCAGCCCCTCTCAGACACATTTTAATTACTTGATTTCAGTTTTCAGAAACTTTGATATCTGAATAGTAATGATGAAAAGTTTTTAATTGGTTCAAGGTCTACACACAATTAAACATAAAATACTTTCCTTCAGATTTTGGCGGGGGTGGGGGGTACCAGGAAGTGAACCCAGGGGTACTTCATCACTAAGCCACATCCACAGCCAGTTTTATTTTTTATTTTGCAATGAGTCTCACTAAGTTGCTGAGACTGACTTTGAACTTGCAATCCTCCTGTCTCAGTCTCCTTAGCTGCTGGGATTACAGGCGTGCGCCAACATGCCTGGCTTACCTTTTGCAACTGAAGTTCATGCTTTATCCTACTGAAAACAATGTCTTATATCATAGCCCCTTAGAAAAACCTAAGCATTTGATTGTCAAGCCACATGCTTATGGTCCTAGCAAAGATTATATTATTTTAGAAAAAGCATCTGACAACTAAACCTCTCTCTAGCAGCAGAGATGCCTGTTACTGGATTTGTTCAAGTTGATTCTCTACTTGTAGAGAATCTCTACTCTTTCATATTTCTGACCTGGGAAATATGAAAATGCAGAAATTTGGATTAGAAGGTCTTTGTACCTCCTTCTTAAGGATTCCTTCAAAGATTCTGTAGTTACAGGTAGTCAGATGGTGGTTCATTGAAGTTCATGGTGTGGCCTTGGGTTTCTACTCCTGTCCTCTCCCACTGTTCTGCCACATCTGTCCATTCTCTCCCACATCTGCTCCTTCTCTCTTTTACCACTTTATTTTTTTTCTAGAATGCAATCTAGAAATGTTTTGAAGCCCCTCCCCTTTCTCTGAGGCCTACTTCAATGTCACTATCTTTTCATATACTATTGTACTTCTAATATGATCTTAACTCATTTTTATATCCATGTCTCCCTACTCCTGTCCCCAGGGTCTCACTTAGTACCCTTAGTACCCAATAACTTTTACAGATGAAGTGAGAATTTTGGAACTGAAGGTGTTGAAGAAGACACCCATCAGTAAGAATACAATTTGAAAATGAGGTTCATGTAGATAAATGACTGAAGGTGTTAGGTATCTGATGAGAAGTTGTGGAATCAGAATAGGAGGGGACCTGAGATCATTTGGTCTGATGCCTTCATTCCATATTTTAACTCAGAGAGAGACTGGCTAGAGATCACACAGTCAGCTGCTCAGTGTCAGGGACAGGGCTGAAGCCTCTGAGGCTTTTCTCATGACAGGCAGATTCCTTGCAGGGTCATTCATGGCCTACTGAAATTGCTACAGGTAGAGCAGATTCAAGTTTGATTTTAAGATACGTTTTTTGGATAGGGAGTCATTTGTGATAGTTTTGAGTGAACTTTTTCTACTTTCTTGGGAGGGGTTTAAGAACTCTAGTTTGGACTTTGTTAAGCTGTGATGGCTGGGTTCTGCTTGTGTCTCCCGGGACAGGCTATTATCATCTGCATCATTTAATGGCTTGTTATTCAGGCAGCTTCAATAAAGCACTTAGGAGATTAGAGAACTGCAGATGGAATAAACAACAAGGCAAGGTGCCCATCCATACTTGGTGCGTTGGATTCCAGTGATGATATTGCAGTGAAAAGCAGACAGGATCAGACAGGCTGCTGGAGATTTAGAGATCTGCCTTGTCTATGACTAAACAAATTCAGAGAGAATCACGGACAAGACATAAACAAACAACCAGACCAAACCAAACTAAACCGACCAACCAAACAACAACAACAGCAACAACAACAAAAAACAGGGTAAACCAAAAAACCAGCAGTTTCGGGAATATTATTAGTAAAAGGCACACACACACACACACACACACACACACACACACACACACACATACTTGAATGCATCAAGAATTACTCTTGAATATATTTTATCCTTGAATTCACATAATTTTGTGAAATTAAAAATTAATAAGTGCAATCTCTATTTTTCTTTGATATTGCAAATAGCTTTCGATTTGTTATAATTTTGACACCCCTAACGTCCCTGCTTTTGAGATGGGCAATATCAGGGGTATAACAGTGCTTTCTGGATCTAGGATCAACAGGTGATGGGGGAGCATATGACGAAAACCAGAAAGAGTATGAACAAACCTTGGTCTCACGTGGTGGGATCAGATACTCATCAGGGAGAGGTTTCTGCTTGCTCTCTCAATGAGACCTTTATTTCTTTGTAGCACTTTCCCCTTTTGCAATTACATATCTGGTTTTGTGATTATTTATTCCATACCTGTCTCCCTTGTATAACTCCTGAGGACGGGGCTTGGATTTGTCTTGTTCACCTCTGTATTCCCACCTCCTCTTACAGTGTCTTGCACGTGCAAAGTGCTTAATGAATATTTGTTGACTGAGTGAATAGACGACTGCAGGAAGGAAAGTTTGCCTCTTGGATTTAAGGATAAACACAAGTGGGAGTGCAGAGGTAAATTGCATATGCCCCTGAATATGCAATCAGCTCTCCTACTTTTGACAATATGAATTTGGGGAACTCTTTTTCTCCTCTCTGTGCCTTTGTTTTCTTGTGTATAAAATGGGATTATAGTTTCAAGCTCACAGGGTTGTTGTAAGGATTTTTAAATGAGTTAGTCCAGGTAAAGTGCTTAGCATATAGGTCTGGCAATAATAAATGCTCAAGAAATACTCTTCCTATTATTACTTAGTTATCCATTTTTTTTTAGCTTATGAGAGACGTTTGAAGCTGTTTATTTTTCTTTCCTTGAAGCTTTTGGATTGCTTTGGGATTCCTGTGTTGATGGCTCTCTCGTGGTTTATTCTTCATGCAAGATACAGAGTGATCCACTTCATTGCTGTGTTTGTCTGCCTGCTGGGGGTAGGAACCATGGTTGGTGCAGACATCTTAGCAGGGAGAGAAGACAACGCAGGTAAGACCATGTGTGTTACTTCATGGTTCAGTCACAGAAAAGTTTTGCTCATGTTTGCACTTTTAGTTTTGTAAAGATACAGTCAAAGGTAGAAAACATGTCCTGGTTAACTATCTTTTACGTTTTATTTTCAGCTCTACTTGTTTCTGGTGTTTTGTAATCATTTCCACAAAACGATCTTCCTGTTCCCACTGGCCCGCAGTCCTTCCCTGTTCTTTTTTTGTTATAGTAAATAGTTTCTATCTTAGTTTCAGGAGAGAGTTGTTTCTTTGTATATTTGCAATCATCTTTTGGTTTGAACATTTTGGATTAGTTACGGGAAAATCTACTGTAGAGTCTTGTTTTTCTGTTTTTATCAAAAAGGAGACTTGGTATTTACTGCTGACATCTAAAGTCACTGCTGACATCTAAAGTCACTGTAGTTGACTGGTGAAATTTAGACTTTATGTCAGATTTAGACAATAGAGTATAAAATCTAAATAATGTGTGAAAGCACCCAATTTCAAGTGTCTCCTTGGATGAAGAGAGAAAACTGCCCTGCTTTCTATGCTTCCTACCCTATAGTCACTCACCACCTTCAACAAATTCCATGAATTTGTCAAGTTATAGAATCATTTTCTGAAGCCTCACATTATGGAATATAATACTATCTTCCAGTATCTCAATCTCCTGAGGAGTCAAAGTATGAAAACTGCCATACAGTGAGAATTTTATGAACTTCTAGAAACCAGGGTTAAATAAAATCTTACTTAAATGAACAGGAATCAGATAAACGCCTAGTTCACTTATTGACAATATATTTCTCTTTGTGTCTTGCCTGCCTGTAGGGAGTGACGTACTGATTGGTGACCTCTTGGTACTGCTTGGAGCATCCCTCTATGCTGTTTCTAATGTGTGTGAAGAATACATCGTGAAGAAGCTGAGCAGACAGGAATTTTTGGGAATGGTGGGATTGTTTGGAACAATTATCAGTGGCATACAACTGTAAGCTTCTAAGATTTTTCTTAAGAACAAACTAAGCAAATATATCATAGATTGCTTTCTAACTTCTAATATTCATGTTTTTTTAAAAACCAAATTCACTTCTTAAATCAAAATCTGATAAAGATCTATTAAAGGGTTGTTAAAACATATTTTCTTATGTGTGTGGGATTCCTTAGGACTCCTGATTACAATGTTGTGGAGGCATTGCCAGTAAGAACTTTTCTTTTTGAATTATTTCCAGAAAATATTAACCCATTAACTGCCTAAGCTTGTTCAAGGCAAAGCAGCATGTCATATTTTCCTTCCATAGCTGACTGCTCTGGAAGAACACTTGCAAGGGGGTCAGACATATCTTTATAGACTCCTTTGGTTTTATTCTTTGTCATTTTTATTAAAGATAATTATTTCCTAGGAAAAATTCAAAAGTCAACATAATTCCTTACTTTAGCTGAAGTATAGCAGCTAAACTACTTATGAAATAGTAAAAATTAATATGTGGCTTTCTTTGCACCCTCTTGTTTTTATCCTAGATTGATTGTGGAATATAAGGATATTGCCAGCATTCACTGGGACTGGAAAATTGGTATGTAAATAAATAATAATTTTGTCATCAGTGTTCTGTCCCTTAGCTGACAAAAGACACTCCAGAAAACAAACATTTCATTTTAATAATATATTTATATTCTTTGTAAAATCACACTGGTGATAGAGGTTTACATTGAGCTTTCTCTGAGAATTGATAGATGAACCCTTATAAAAGTTAATTTTTAATCTTTAACTTCAGGAATAGCTTTTTTTTTTTTTTAACTAGGAATTCTGAACAAGACTGATGACTGATCTTTGTCACATTAGCTTTCAATTAGATCTGTATTTTAGGTCCTCAAACGTGTGAAGGTTGCCATCTGCTTGATGTAATTTGTGAAGCATTAACTGAAAGCATCTGAAGGTTGCGTAATCACTCACCACCTCTGATTGCTCCTCTCATCTGACACTGTTAGGCATCTGCACAAAAAAATAAAGCTGAAGAAAATGTTAAGAGAGTGAGGAAAGATTTGAACCTTATTTAATGACGGGTGGAAAGAAGTTAAATAGTTCATAAATGTCACTGAAGATTGTGTACCATACTTGAAGAATTTAATTCAATTAAATAACTGAGATTGAGGCAGGAGATATGTATTTGCACTGAGTATGGCATGAGATTAAAGAAGTAGATACAAAGCAGAAACATTGCTATTGTGATCAGCATCCACATGACTAGCCTTGTCCCAAACAGGATAGTTACATTGTGCTATCTTGGAGCATTTAATCTAATGTAATGTATAAAATAAAAGATCTCATATCTGTCTTTGATGTTCTAAAAATACTTTATTCTGAATCCAGTTACACAAACCATATCCCACTGACCAAACACATAAAAGGAACACAAGATAATGAGTGATTTTTCTTGACACATGACATTGACTCTGTTTTATTGACCTTTTATCATAGAATCATTTGCCCTGAGAGGGTGGATAGGATAGCAGAGGGTAATAAGAACCGTTGACTCAGTCACACTATAAGCAAGATTTTATGGCCTTCATAATCTAACACCTTAATAGAATTTTTAGGTCTGTCATCTACATCACAGCTTGTTATTTTATTGTTATTTTTGAGATAACTTTGTAGTCTCATTTGCAATGCTGACCATTAGGAGAGGCTCTGTAGTATGTTAAAGGATCAGGGAGTTTTAAGTGGCAGCTTAAGCCATTTTGTCTTGTGATTTCTCCCTATAATATTAGATATTCCATCTTTTCACAGCCCTGCTGTTTGTGGCATTTGCTCTCTGTATGTTTTGCCTATACAGCTTCATGCCATTGGTGATTAAAGTCACTAGTGCCACTTCTGTCAACCTGGGCATCCTGACAGCTGATCTCTACAGCCTTTTCTTTGGACTCTTTTTGTTTGGTTATAAGGTAAGAGAACAGATCATGTTCAAATAAGAACACTTGCCTGGTGGAAAAAAGATTTCTTTAAACTCTAGATCCAAAAATAAACCCTCATCCTCTTGACAAGGATTTCACTGGACAAGCCTAACTTCTTTTGTTACTGTTTCCAAATTGGAAAATCCGTCCAAATAAGAATTGGCCTCCTGGAGTTTTTCTAAAGGGTGAAATACAGTGTACTTGTCTTTGATTTAGCCAAGGACGCTAGCTTTTGGAAATGATAATATGTGTTGCCAGGTGATAACCAAGCAATCCCAGAGCTACTATTGACCTTGCCAACTATACTGAGTACTCTGGGCTTTTCTCTCCACTCTGGTTGCCAAGATACACAAAGTCTGCAACACCTGATGGAAAGGAAGGAGGGAAAGGTACATTATCACAAGTGTGTGATTGCAATGGGTTCCTCTTTGACAGTAATCTTATATCTGTAAGGGACCTTAAAGATAGTTCAGTCCATTGGTTTTTCAGACTTTTTCTGTCTCCAGAGCATCACAGCACATCATAAGCATAACCCTTCCCCATCATTAATAGTTCCTACTACATGTACTAATGATCAAGGGAAGTGGGGTGGGAGGAAATATATCAGTGTCTTCAGGGGAAGCAAGAGAATGAATATGTAATTTGAAAAAAAATTGTATCCTGTGTCTGGACCACCTTCTCTTGAGAATTACTGATTATATTATTTATTTTAGAGTTGGGGAAACAAAGGCCCAGGGAAGTTATGTGTAGTTAAGTGATTCAGCCTTAGTGAGCAAGGCTTTACCACTGGCTAGTGGTAAAGTCATGACCAAATCTTAGTTGTTGTCCTTTTCTTCTTCCTCTTCTAGCAATCAGATTTTCTTTTCACTGCCCTTCCTACCCCCACCCCTATTTTCATTCTTAAGATGACAATCTCAAGTTAATGAATTCATCCTGTTGTCTCATACATCAGAGAGAACCAAATAAGTAAATGTTTTTCAACTTCACAGCCTATTTGCTAACTCTTAGGACAGCAGTTCCCATACTTTCTGATCTCAGGACACTTTGAGATGCTTAGAAATTGAGGACTCCAGTCACTTTTCCCTATTATTTACCATATTAGAAACTTAAACTGAGAAATTTTAAAATATTCATTGATTAACATATTGAGAAAATAATAAGCTCATATAGTAGCATAAATAACATTTTTATGAAAATTGATATTATCTAAGATTTTAAAAAGTGAAAATGATTTACATTTCTTTAAAGATTAGCATCTTTTTTAAAATTGTAGATGGATACAATACTTTTATTTATTTATTTATTTATTTATTTTTATATGGTGCTGAGGATTGAACCCAGTGCCTCACATGGCAAGCACTGGCAAGCACTCTACCACTGAGCCACAACCCCAGCCCTGATTTACATTTTAAAGAATCTCTTTAATGTGCAGCTTAGTAGAAAACAGTTGGAATCTTGCATCTGCTTCTTCATTCAGCCATGTGATTATGTATCATGTAGCCTCTGGAACATTCCACTGTGAACTTGTAAGACAGTGGAAGTAAAAAGGGCAGATATCATCTTAGTATCATTGTGAAAATAGTTTTGAACTTACAGATTCCCCTGAAGGGGTTCCCTCAAAGGTCTTTGGATCACACTTTGAGAACTGCTCTCCTGGAAGTCTTTTTTTTCAGCATACCCGCAGCAGAGGTTTGTTGACCTGCTTGCTCTCTTTCCCCATAGCCATGGAGCAGATAGTTACCATGTGGGCTGTTACTTGATAATTTTAATTTCAGTCAGGGATAGCAACTGTATTTCATTGTCCTAGTAAACTTTGTATCCAAACAGGAATCCTTGATGCTGATTTATGTTCTTTCCCAGGAACTAGCCATGAACTCACAATGCTTATCTGAATTGTTGATACATGAAGCTCACTGGGTTCTCAGAAATTGTTGCTTATGAACTATAAACCTTTGCCTTGCGTGGCAATGGACGACAGGAACCAGATTTTATCTTTGCAGACTTGGTTAAGGGATTATTGAACTATGGCAGAAGGAGTATTTATAGTTTATTGGAAGCATCACAAAAATGTAAAAAATGTCAAAGTGAATCTGAGATGTGGTCCTGACAGGCCTAGATTTTTTTCCCCTCTGAGAATTGTCAAGGATGACAACATAGGTCTTAAGCCAATGAGTTGCTCTGTTGCTGTGGTTGCATTTCTCATGACCACCGCTAGGGAATGATGGCGTTTCCATACTGCCATTCCATGGTAGCTTCTATACCCAAAGAAACCCTCGGGCGCAGCAGTAAAATTTATGACCTCTCTCACCCATGCTGTTTAAAGAAATTTTTTTAAACAAACATATTGATTTAGCTCTAGTAGTTTAACTTTTACTTTCCTATTGTAAGTAAAATATTGTCCGAAAAGGAGCTAAGATTAAAGAAATAACTTCTAAGTGAGAATTCCCTTGTCATTATTACAAACTCTTTATCTTAACAAATATGTCATTTAATAAAATATTATTAGACAATTAAGATTAAGATCTTAAATATTTGCTCTTCAGTCCCCTTGGAAAAGCCTCTTTCTGTGTCATTTTTGGGACACATGACTTTAAACTATTATTCTTAGAATGGGAACTTGCAGTCCATATATTCCTTTCTTTTTTTTTTTTTTTTTGGTACTAGGGATTGAACTCTGGGGCACTCGACCACTGAGCCACATCCCCAGCCCTATTTTGTGTTTTATGTAGAGACAGAATCTCACTGAGGTGCTTAGCGCCTCACCATTGCTGAGGCTGGCTTTGAACTCGCGATTCTCCTGTCTCAGCCTCCCTAAGTGCTGGGATTACAAGCGTTAGCCACCGCGCCCGGCTCCATATATTCCTTTCTAGTTCTTTTGTTTTATGATCTTTTATCCCTGTTGGTCTAGTAGGTAACTTAACTTAGATCAGATTTTATTGTTTTTGTCCAAAGGCTATTTCAAGACTTACAGAGCAAAGAGCAGGTCTGCGGTGATTTTCAGAGTAAATTATAGATGTAGAAGAAATTCAGGGAGTAATGAAGACATCTAGCATTTTAGACAGTTTTTAAAGAAAGAATTGAAAGCCCAGTGTACCATCAATTTAAAAAAATTATATACCTAAAATAATTTTGGCTCTGATTCTTTTGAAGAAGACAGTTGAAAAGAGGTTTAAAAATTTTATACTTGTCTGTGTCAGACCTAAAGCACTCTGCTCCTCTGGAATCGACGTTGAGTAAATACTTACTGAATTAAGTGGCCACCAGGAACTTCCTGTATAGATCTAGACTCAAAGGGTAGAATTTTATAAAGGAAAAAAGGTAATAGCTTCTATTCAGGAGACTTACCTCACTCCCTAAGAGTCTCTGTTCTAATAAAGGTGCCTCCATTTCATCACTGGCCTTCCTAAGAGTGATACAATATTTTTCTTCTGAACATTTGAAAACCACCAAACCAAACAGGGTATGGTTTGAACAAATTGTATAAGCTTTCCCTAGAGTTACCCTTAAACATTTTACAGGAGAGTGTGATTGCCTTTTATAATATTAACTTTAAAAGTTTAATGAGCTGGGCACAGAGATGCATGTTAATAGTCTCAGCTACGTTCAGAGGGTGAGGCAGGAGGATCTCTGGAGTCTACGAGTTCAAGACCAGCCTGGGCAACATAGTGAGACCATATCTTTAAAAAAAAAAAAATAGGGTACTCTAAATAACTTTAACTTCCCCTAATAGTCTCTGAATCAATTTTTCTTCTACAGACATCTGTTAGACACCTGCTATGTGTTGGCACCATGCTAAATGCTAGATATAAGAATTAAAGCTGGCCTGGGGTTGTGGCTCAGTGGTAGAGTGCTTGCCTCGCATGCGTGAGGCACTGGGTTCAATCCTCAGCACCACATAAAAATAAATAAAATAAAGATATTGTGTCCATCTACAACTAAAAAAATATTTAAAAAAAAAAAAAAGAATTAAAGCCAGTGGTAAGAAAGTAACTCAACTGCTCAGCTTGATGTTGTCACTGGCTCTGTATCATCATTGAATCTGGTGAAGGCTGTCCTGCCTTGGGGGAGGGCTTTGGCTATTCTATTCTTTACGAAGATTAATATTAAGGTAATAAGCATCTGTGAAAATTAGCATGTCAAACCCAATGGTGTTCCATAGAAGGTCCTTCTATTGGTCCTTCTGGGAGCAGAGGGAGTAGCCAATGTCTCCTGTAGGTCCCATTCTTGTGGTTGTCCTTACCCCACTCTCCTTTTTGGGCTTCAAACTCTTGTGAGAATGGTGTCTTAGTCACTTTCTAGCTCTAAAAATCTGAATCTGTGCAATCCATTATAAATTTTGCAGAAATAAGATAATTCGTTCTATTATAGCAAAATGAAATTTATGGGAATAGCAAGATGTATTAGTCAGCTTTTTGTCCATGACCAAAATACCTGGCAAGAATGATTTACAGGGGCTGTTACAGCGTGGTGGTAGCGTGCTCGCCTAGCATGCGTGAGGCACTGGGTTCGATCCTCAGCATCACATAAAAATAAAATATATTCTGTCCACCTACAACTAAAAAATAAATGTTTAAAAAAAAAGAATGATTTACAGGAGAAAAAGTTTATTTTGGGATTATGGTTTCAGACATTCAGTCCATGGTTGGCTGGCTCCAGCCAGGAAGGAGGATAAGGGAGGGAGGGAGGAAGGGAGGAGGAGGAGAGAGAGAGAGAGAACACATATGTGCACACATGAATGAGCAAGGAGCCAGAGGCAAGATATAATCCAAAACCACACCCCCAGTAACCTACTTCCTCTAGCCATGCCTCGCTGCCTACAGTTGCCACCCAGTAGTTCATTCAAATTATTATTCCATCAAATGGATTAATCCGCTGGTGAGGTTACAGCTCTCATAATCTAATCATTTCACCTCTGAACATTCCAGCATTGACTAACATGGGAACTTTTTGGAAGACATGAAAGATCTGAACTATAATAAACAGATTGAGAAGTTATTGAGTAGATATGACATCTGTACATCCACATTTTGTCTTAGGTCCTACATCCTTCTTTTGTATAACAATATGGTAAACTGTGCCTAGGATCTGAAATAGGGTCTCTCTCTCTCTTTTTTTTTTTTTTTAATATTTTTTTAGTTGTAGATGGACACAATGTCTTTATTTTATTGCTTTGTATGTGGTGCTGAGGATCGAACCCAGGGCCTCATGCATGTGAGGCAAGCACTCTACCACTGAGCTACAGTCCCAGCCCTGAAATAGGGTCTCTTATGGTATTCATGCTGACCTTTTATTTCCTCCACGGTGTTGGACTGATTTCAGGGTGGGGTGCATCTGGATCATTACAAAGAAAGGCAAGGTTGCATTTCCTTTAAAGATGCAAGCATCCAATTGGCTGATGGGCCAGGTGCTATTCCTATAGCCCATGCATTCACCAGTATATATGGGAAGGTTTGGGGCATTTAGCAATCTTCTTACAAAACTTTCAGAAATAGGTAACGAGAAGGTAACCTTCAAAGGAGTGTAGACAAAAGGGTGTACATAAGGGAGCACAGTTCATTGTCTGTTCTTTTCTTCTCCCAGTTTTCAGGACTCTACATCCTGTCCTTTACTGTCATCATGGTGGGATTTATCCTGTACTGCTCCACTCCGACTCGCACAGCAGAGCCAGCTGAAAGCAGTGTGCCTCCGGGAACCAGCATTGGAATCGACAACCTTGGACTGAAGCTGGAGGAGAGTGGTCTCCAGGAGACCAACTCTGCGGTCTTGTAGCTGGAGAGGATGGCAGGCACCTGTGCACCACCAGGAGAAAACCGAGCTCACCGGCTGCTGAGAGACACTTGGGGAAATTACAATGCTCAGAATGGACACTCTGTAGCATTGGATTGCACTCAGTGGTTAGATTTTAGAAAGGAAGGCTGAACAATGTATCCAAAATAGACATACCAAAATAGAGCAGAACCCAAGACCAGGATTGTGTTTCTGTGTGTTAAGGACCAACACCTTTTGGTGTGAGGGAGACAAAGTGTGGGCCTCACACTGGTGTCTCAGAGGTACATGTGGGAAAGCAGAATGGGGAAATACCCAGGAGTGAACCAGCCTCAGGCAGAGTCTGAAAGCAGGCTGTCCAGCCTGGGCAAGGTACTCAGGAGTAGGGATAGTCTAGGGCAGTTCCGAAAGGTGTCCTTTTTTGGAAACTTTGGGGTTTTGTCCTGCTGAGGCAGTTAGTATCCACAGGCCTTGTGACCTTTGGGCATAGATGAGGCCTGGCCACTGATTGCATATGGTGGGAAAGTGGGTGGGGCAGCACTGGAGAGGTTCTGAGATAAAAGAGTGAATAATATAGAAGCATGAAACTGGAATGTAGTAGCCTAGGAACCCTCTCTCAATTGTGTGCTCTCTGTTTTTAATATTTCTCCTCCATCACTTCCTGCTCCCACTGGCCACATCTGCTCCTTCATTCCCGGTCCCAGAGCAACTGTGATCTTAGATCTGTGACAGTGGACATCCCTTCTACATTTTCAGCTTCATGCCTTATTCCAAGATTTCTCCAACCTGAGTAAATATGTGGACACCATCTTTGACAAAAATTCTCATGACTCCCAGGAATATTCCCTATTGATCTCATTTTATTAAGTTTCAGCTCAGAAAACTAAGGCTTACAGCAAATTATCACAGCAAGGAGAAAACTAGTATAACTGGTAAAGAAAATAGGTTATCATCAAAATGAAAACATAAAATGAATAATTTTTCAGAGAATAGTATTTTTCAAAGCCTGGGAAGCCCCCATTAGTTGATAGAAGACTCCATAGTACTTCCTACCAAATGTTTGTAATGCCATGAGATTTTTATGATTCTTTTCCAATGTAAAGTGTTAACATGTAGCATTAGTATAATATCAACCACCAACATGACACTTTCAGGAAACTTTGTAAATTTTTTTGTAAAAGTATAATACGGTAATTGGGGCTAAATGTTCATATTATTAAAAGACTTTGAACTCATGAAAATATAGTTACTGTGTGTTTTCTTAGGGTAACTGAATCCCCTGGCAAACATTAAATAACTTGATGTATTCAAGATCCTTTATATCCAACTTTTTAGAATCATGTCTCCTGTGAGGTGAGGCAGACATACCTATTTGGGGGCTACTGTGGACTTGAGGGAAATTCATACTGAGCTTACAGGAAATTCAAATGAGCTTACAGGTCATTTGTAGGAAGCTGAATGACCACAATGGGATTTTTACTTTTTTGAATAAATATTCTTTCATTCTCTGCAACCTATTAAAACTGTCTTTGCTCTCTTCCCTCCCTCCCTCCCTCTCTTCCTTCTTTTTTTCTTTGTACAGGTATTTGAGTCCAGGGGTTCATGCATGCTATGCAAATGCTCTACACTGAGCTATATCCCCAGTCCTGTCTGCCCCCTTTAAATTTTTTTTTTTTTTTTTTTTTTGAGACAGGGTCTCACTAAGTTGCCCAGACTGGTCTTGTACTTGGGGTACTCTTGGCTTAGTCTCCTGAGTAGCTAGGGTTATAGATTTGCACCACCATGACTGTCTACTAATAGATTTTTAAGATAAAATACTCATTGAATAGGGTACAGTGGTGCATGCCTGTAATCTCAGTTACTCAGGAAGCTTAGTCAGGAGTATCTCAGGTTTGAAGATAGTCTTGGCAACTTGGCCAGACCTTGTCTCAAAATAAAAAAATTTAAAAAGGGGCTGGGGACATAGCTCAGTGGTAAAGCATGCCTGGGTTGAATTGAATTCCCAGTACTATAAATAAATAAACAAACAATTAAAACTTTTAAAAATAAGAAATTATCTATTTAAATATGATTCCTTTGAAAATCAAGAGCATATGCAAGCTTTTGAAACATCACATTCTTAAGATGAGAATCTTCTCTAAATTCCTTTTTGCCTATTAGAACAATATTGATTTTTCAATAATTTTAATAGATATTCATGGCATTAAAAAAGACCCCTATGAATGATAGAGTTGCTAGAATGTTCCCAAGTGCTATATAGATGTGATAAGTTGGGCAACTGAACTGTGGTGGCACTGTAAGAAGAGAGGACTTTGCCTATACCATTTTTGCTATTTGTATTTTGAAATTAGGTTTTCTTTGGTGACAGGCAGTTAATATTTCTAACCTGATTATAGCAGCCTATCATTCAATTGATAACATATCAGTGGGCTTTCCAGTAGGTGGCACTTTAACAATTTTAACAATCCAGAAATTGTGATGTAAATAACAGTTCATTTTATAGCACCACCATGCTGTCCTGTTAGTATATTTGTTTAAAGAGGTTATTATAA
Source organism: Xerus rutilus (assembly GCA_028644305.1). Taxonomy (NCBI): domain Eukaryota; kingdom Metazoa; phylum Chordata; class Mammalia; order Rodentia; family Sciuridae; genus Xerus; species Xerus rutilus. The sequence goes on along the minus strand of CM053399.1, from coordinate 81,759,578 downwards.
CAAGTGTTCTCAGCAGGGATTGCCTTTGCTTACAGTTGAAGAATTGGGGGTTCAGAAGAGTTAAAATACCTTTTGCAGCTCACACAGGTTTTGGGGGCTAAGTGGAAACAGGATCCAGATTTTAACCTTTTCAGTTTAGCCAGAATCTGGTTCCCACTCAGTATACTCTAAGGGGTCATGGTTCTTGTGAAACTGCTTAGTTAGTGAATGCAAATGCTACTCTCTTGAGAGCTGTTGGGAAGATTTTTGTGGAAAAACTAGCTTGTTAGTGTTTGCTCTGCAACTCTGGAGCCTGCCCTTTAAAGAAAATTGTCTATATTTGTCTCTAGGAGGTGTTCTGTATGCCTAGTCACGATTCTCTTTTCTATCATAATTATGGTGATGTGCCATTTCATTCATCCTCATTGAATCACTTAGTATCTGGACATATCCTCAGCCCTCAAAAGATATCAATAAATCAGGGAAATTCAGCAGATAGCCACTTAGCTGATTAAAAGGCAAGAGATTTATGAGCAAATTAGGTAATGCTGAACATGCAATTCTCCAGTAGTCATATAAAGAGTGTTTTGAAAACTCTGACAATATATAAAAGTTATATCAGAGGAGAAAAGCCTCTTCAAAACAGCAGATGTGACCTGCCCTTCTATGTATGAACTTGTAGGATTTAATGTCCTGAGGATTTTTCTCCCAATGCTCAAATTTTTACCATGTACTTTATTCCTTGATTTAAATAATACCTTCTTCGAACAACCTAGATCTGAAATGCAGACACTTTTGGAGAAGGAAATTTAGGTTGAAGGAGAGTGGGCGGAACTGATACTGATATAAAAACGTAGGCCTTTTGAACAGTCATTGTCACTAACTGACCATCAACAAGCACTTCGATGTGTCCATGTACTCATCACTCAATCTGCTATCCACTCACTGCCTGCTCACTGAGGAGGCCAGAATCCATCTACTAGGTATGACACACACAGCTTGCAATGCTAGTAGCTATAGTTTCCTTGTGAAATCCCACCTTTTCTGTGCTTTTCCATATTTGCCTGATTATTTTACATTCTTTCAGATCCATAATCTGACTTTGGCCTGTGATCCCCTGTAGGATCTTATCCACCTTGGTCTTCATGAAAAGCCTGCTAGTTCAGTGCATCCACCTTTAGATGGGAGAAATACACACACACACACACACACACACACACACACACACCCTCACTAAAACAAACCCCATCAAGATCTACTTTCTTAGGAATTGCTATTCTCAATAAGATTGATTGCAGCAGTTTCAGGGACTCTGCCCCCTGCCTCTGGCACACATCCAAAGGCCTTCCTGTAGAACTTCATTTCCCCAGTTCCTCTGTTGGATTGAGTGTATTTGGTACCCATACTTGGTGTTCAGCCATTTTTTTTCTTGTTCTCTGTTGTCAATATGGAGGATTACATAGGCCATGGAAGGACCAAGGCTTGGGCTTCTGATCTGCTAACTAGAGTGGGAGACATGCCAGAGCAGGCAGATTTGGCTCAGTAGAGAGACTAATTTGGTTGGTGAGCACAGTGCACTATCCTGAGTACTCCTCAGTTATGATGTAGTAGCATGGCTGAAGCCCATATCTCCTTGTGTGGGGCAAAGCAGAAGGACTCCAAGCTAGGCCAGGAAACACTGTTGGGGAGATCTACCTGTAGATAGCAGGGCATTCTCTTAATTGTCTGGAGTTTAGTGACTACATGCCAATCTCTTAGGGAGAAGGTTAGCATGGGACGGTGTTTAAATAAGTTCCCAAGGTGGGATACGTAGGATGGGGGCAGGGAGAAACTGAGGAAGGTGAGAGTCCTGGGCCCTTGGGGTGAAGATCAACTCCAGAAAGGTAACTGGGGGCATCAAAGACAGACTGAACTCAATTTGGCCTAGCAATAGGCCTGTATCCTTAGAATGTTCTTAAATTTCCTAATATGGAAATTTCTCTAGCTGACTATCCCAGTGTTGCCTCAAGCATGTTGTGATTTCTATCTTCTTCATGTTCTCCGCCATCTGCTCTCACCTTTGAATGTCAACTTCTGAATTCCATATTTCATTAGATGTTCTGTTCTATTGTTGCTCAGATGCAAACCTTTGAAACTATGTTAGATTTATTCTCTCTTATTATACCCATCAGACACTACTATCAGCTGGCTATTCTTTGGTGATAACTCTTACATCTATCTCTCTTGTTATTTTCAGTTCTTCCATTAGCTCAAATTTGTATTACTTTTGTTCATACTCATCCTGTAGCTTTCTGTATTGATCATTGTTCTCTAGAGAAACAGAACCAATAGGGTATATATAGATAGAGATATGTGGAAAGATTTTTAATGAGTTATTTATTTCTCATACTTTATTATTTATCTTTTAGAAAACATAAATGCTAGATATCATACAAAATCTTATGTAACTTCATGTTTTGTTTCACAATACAATTGAAAATTTATTAATCATTCTTGTTTCTTATTTAATTTTTCCTAATTTCCATTTCCATTATGGATTACTGAATTATTGATTATTGATTTTACCTCTATACTACTCTCAGACATTTTCTTTTTAGATTTTGCATGTGTACGCATGTGTTTGTGTGCATGTACATGTGATTGCACACATTAGATAAAGTATCAAAATTAATGCTTTGAGGAGCCCTAACCTTCAAGAACTAAGTTCTTAGAGATGAATGCCTATGAAGCTGACTACTATGACACTTTTCTTCCTTTATGAACTTAATTGTGTCTTCCCAAAATTTATATCTTGAAGATCTTAAAACCAATGTGAAGAAATTTGGAAATAGAGTCTGCAAGGAGGTAATTAAAGTTAAATGAAATCATAAGATTGAGGCCCTAATCCAAATTAACTGGTATCATTTTAAGAAGAAGAGTGAGGGATGCAGCTACCAGACTCGCCAAACAGAAGACCAAAAACTGCGGTACAACCTTCTCCCACCCGGCTTTTGGCCAGCACCCTACAGTTCTCACGACAGGAAATTTCACTTGCGAGGGTAAGCAGAGCCAGCAGCCGTAGACACAGCGCGACTCCAGCGGCTGTGGCCGAAAGCGGCCCGGCCCGGGGCGGTGTGCTGCGGGAGGCGGTCCCAGCCACTCGGCTGGGAGCGATAACTCAGAACTCCACTCCAGCAGTTGAGGCCCAAAGTGGCCCCTGGCATAATTGCGGGAGGTGGTCCCAGTGGCTCGGCTGGGATATAATAGACTGGGATTTCTGAACCGAATACTGGAGGGGTATCAGATAGTCCTGTTTCTCCCACTTACATATGTTGTATTCTTCTTGCTATCATTTATTGCTGTACCCTTCATCTCTTCCTCCCTACCGGTCTTCCACAACTCACTGTTGCCCTCTCTAGTAATAGCCAGCTCCTCTGGGATTCCTTTTTCATGCTTTCTAAGATCTAATAACCATATTCTCACTTCCTAGTACCCCAATACTCTATCTTACACCCCACCCTCCACTGTCCCTAGCCCACCAATACGAACTATAGACCCCTGTGCAAACTTATTGGCTACATAGTAGATTGTAAAAGAATTCATAATTGCTGTATATTGTGACTAATCTGTAAATGTATTTGGGAGCTGTTAGGAGCTTTTCAGTTTGAATCTGCATACTCCTTGTATTGTGATCAACCAATATTGAACCCTCCCATAAAAGAGTGATATTGAAATCCTGCAGGGAATCTAAACACATATAGGTGTAAAAACTGTAACAACTTGGATCAACAGAGAAGGAAAGACACACTAGCAACATGAAAAAACAAGGCAAGAAAATGATTCAAACAAACCAAGATTCTTCAATATTAGAATCCATGGTCAGTACAGCAGAAGAAATGACAGAAAATGAATTCAGGATGTACATAATTAAAATGTTTTGTGATCTAAAGAATGATATAAGAGAGCAAGCCCAGTCAGCAAAGGACCATTTCGATAAAGAAATACACAGGCAAATACAAGAAGTAAAAGATCACTTCGTTAAAGAGATGCATAGGCAAATACAGGAAGTAAAAGGCCACCTTAACAAGGAGATAGAGACTCTGAAAAGGAACCAATCAGAAATCCTTGAAATGAAAGAAACAATAAATCTAATCAAAAACTCAATGGAGAGCATCACCAACAGATTAGACCATTTGGAAGACAGAACCTCGGACAATGA
>CM053399.1:81689666-81754901 GCA_028644305.1 Xerus rutilus | reverse complement strand
AATTTTTTTCTATTTGCCTCAACAAATGTTTTCAGTGAATAGTGTGTACAGCTTCTGATAATTTGTTTTTTTTCTGTTATGTTTGCCAACATGTATTAAAATGCAACTTATGGGAAAAAAAATAAAATAATTTAAAAAAAAATAATTTACCTTTTTAGGAGAGATGCCTCCAAGAAATTGAAATTACTCCACATAAAATTCTGGGGTAGTGACTATTCTTAATGACTCTGAGTTATTCTCTCTCTTTCTGAAGGGAAGATTCTCTCAGTGCATCTAGGGCAGTTGTCTGGTATCTTTCTTGCTGGAGAGAGAGAGAGAGAGAGAGAGAGAGAGAGAGAGAGAGAGAGAGAGAGAGAGAGAAATTCCCCACTGATTTGTTGTCCAGAAAGTAATTTCACTATATTATCAGAATAATTTATACTTAAGAATAAACCATCAAGTTTGAAAAATATGAATAGCTTTCTTTAAAAGTATAATACCCACCAGGAATCTTTCTTTGGTGAGAATTAATAATTATGTGAGCTTTATTGCCATAGCAATATAATTTGTTCCCAGTAGTATTCTTTCAGTTCTTGTCCCAAAGGATAAATGAATGTTTTTTTCTCAAACCAATAAAGTATATTTCAAGAAATATAACTATATTTTTTTGTATTCTCTTCATGTTTCATTTTTAATTTTATACTTTATGCCTCTTTGTGTGGCCTACTTCTGCCTCCTTTTCACTCTCCAGTCTTTAATAAGGATTTTGGAACTTGGTTTACAGTTCTCCCATCTAACATCCTCTATCATGTGGAGGACTTGTACCCTTGTAGACAATCACCCACACTTGAGCCTTACCATTTCTTTATCTCCTTAATGCTAAAGAATATTTACTTAATTTCTCTCTAGTAGTTTCTCTCATATTGTATTGAAATTTTGTTATTCCTCAGAAATGCTCTGCTTTTGTGTATGAAACTCCCATATGCTCTACTTATTACAATATTCTACTTACAATATTCTCAAACCCAGCACACCTATCTTTCAAGTTCTCCTGAACTCTTATTCTATAATTATTTTAATGTTTCCCCTTCTGGAGCATTTTTTCTCCTCTCTACTCTGCCTGGAGCCTATGGTTGATTGCTTGGACTTCTTCCATCTTGCCTCAATCTTTCATTTTTTTTTTTTGACATTCATATCCTGCCCAGAAAACACCCATACTGGGTAAGTGGTATGATAGAGCATTTTTAATGATTTTCCCCAGCCTGACATTCCTTCCTCACAACCTGGGCAGTTTTCAATCACCTGCCTAATATTATATCTTCTCTAACCTGGGAAATGCTTGTCCATGGGTTGAAGTTTCTGTGTCACTTTTGTCCAGTCAGGGGGATACATGATTCTGAATAAAGTATCAGGAGTTTTATAGTGGAAGTCTCCTCTTGGAGGAGCCCAAAGTCCATGTTCAGTGATCTCCAGAATGGCAGTGAAAGGAAAATATCACCAAGTATGGGAAGGATCACACAATCATAACAGGTCCTACCAATAAGATAAATAAATCATCCATCACATGTGTGACTGTTACTGAATGCATAATAAGTAACTGCATTCCTCCACTCAGAATGGTCTACTGTATTTCTGTTACTTCTCTACCTTCTGTTAAGTCAAGTACTGTTTCAAAAATCTTACTCATAAGTATCAGAGTTCAGATACAACTATCCAAGTGACATCCATACTAGATCTCCTATTACATAAATACTGTCCTATTGTGCTAAAGATGGGAGACAATTCCTGGTTTGCAGATAATGAAGGTCATCAGTACCATGGTCTTCTATTAAGAAGAATGCTTAATGTAGCTTTAATTGTAAGGGTCAAAAAATTGAAAATAACCCAAATGTTGATGAACAAAAAAGTGAATAAACAAATAGAGGCAAATTCACAAATGGTATATGTTATGATTTGAATGTGAGGTGCTCTCCAAAAGCTCACGTGGGAGATAATGCAAGAAGATTCAGAGGGTTATGAGAGCCTTAACCAAATCAGTGAATTAATCCCCTGATGGGATTAGCAGAGTGGTAACTGAAAGTGGGTAGGGTGTGGCTAAAGAAGGTGGGTCATTCGGGATGTGCCTTTGGAATAAATATTGTATCTGCTGAGTGGAGTCTATTTCTGCTCCTGATCGTCATGTGAGCTGCTTCCCTTTGCCACACTCTTCTGTCATGATGTTCTGTCTCACCTCAAGCCCTGAGGAAAAGAGCTGGCCTTCTATGGACTGGGACTTCTGAAACTGTGAGCCCCCAAATAAACTTTTCCTTCTGTACAATCATTCTGGTCAGATCTTTTAGTCACAGAAGAAAAAAAGTTGACTAAAACAGAATAGTACTTAGCAATAAAAGGAGCATATTACAGATACATATAATAATGTGACTGAATCTCAAAAACATTATGTTTATGTTGAATGAAATAAATAATAAACCAAAAGAATACATATTGTTTGATTCCATTTGTATGAAGTTCAAAACCAGGCAAACTAATCTATAGAACTAGAAATTTGAATGGTGGTACTTTAGGTGCTATATAAGCCATTGGGAAAGGGCAAAGCGGAACTATCTTGGGTTGCTATATCTTGCCTGGGGTAATGGTTACATGGTTGCTCAATGACTTTTAAAAAAAATATTTATGTTTTAGTTGTAGGTGGACAGAATATCTTTATTTTTACGTGGTGCTGAGGATTGAACCCAGTGCCTCACGCATGTTAGGCAAGCGCTCTACCACTGAGCCATAACCCCAGCCCCCGTTCAATGACTTTTTAATGCCCACAGACTCCTTTTCTTTGAACCTGCCTTATCTTGCATTGTTCCTTGTTCCATATGACCCGCTCAGCTTCCATCTTCTCCTCTTCACATGTGCCTTACCTGGATACCTCCCTGGATGGAAAACAGTAGGAAACTGTAAAAGAGATAGCTAAACTGTAAAAGGGATAGCTCCATGTGGATCCTGGCCTGGTGGTAAACAGCATACAGTTCAGAAGTGTATGGGATATAACCTTCCAAACTCAAAATTTCAGAAGAGTCAGGAGCCCACTGCCAAAAAATAAATTTGGATCTTCTCTCTTTGAAAAGACAACTTCACACTCTAAATAGAAACCTCCCCTCTAAGTACTCTTTATTGATTTAATGAAGACAACTTAATGTAGGTACAAATCTTTAGAATTATAATCTTAAGTAGGCAAAATCCCTAAAAAATCAGTATGGTCACTATTAGGCAGAAGAGCAAAGATGTCCATGTCCTAATCATTGGAACCTATAAACATTTTGCTTTGCATAATGTGATCAAGCTAAGATGTGATCAAGCTAAGGATCTCGAGATAGGGAGAGTTCTTGGATTAGTAAGTGAGCCCAATGCAACCTCAAGAGTCCTAATAGGTGAAAGAGAGAGGAGAGAATGTCAGCGACAGAGGAGATGTAATGATGGAGGAGGTCAGAGATGTGATGTGAAAAGGCTCAACTGGTCATGCTGGCTTTGAAGATGAAGGAGCCGTGAAACAAGGAACATGTGTGGCCTCTGGAAAGTGGGAAAGGCAAGAAAATAGGTTCTCCTTGTGAGCCACCACAAAGGAACATAACTCTGCCCACAGCTTGATTTTAGCCCAGTGAGGACTATTTCAGATTCCTCATCACCAGAACTGTAAGATAATAAATTTGTGTTGTTTTAGGCTACCATATTTATGGTAGTTTGTTCTAATAGAAGATGAGTACATTAGCCATTTGTGGTAGATGGGTCCAGGTGTCAAGAAGAGTCTGGGAATGCCTAAGAATCAGGCATCCTGGATTCTAATTGTATTGACTAGCTTAGGGATCATGGGTATTTATTGCATTCAAGTCTCTGGGTCCGTGACTTTCTTCTATAAAATGAGGACAACAGCAGCGTCATCTTCCATTTATTCATCTAAATACTTTTGTGAGCACTGCCTTGTGCCTAGGGCAACATGAGAGAGAGAGCAGGGTAGGCTTTGGAGTTAGTCAAACCTGTATTCCAATGCCAGCTGTTTTATTTACTAGCTAATGTCTTGGGCAAGTTGCTTAACCTTTCCTCTGCAAAATGAGAATGATGATTGTGCATGCTACTCATGGGGTTATTTGGGAGATTAAACAGTTCAATGCATATGAAGTTCTTAGAACAGAACCTGGCACATAATTTGTGCTAAGCACACTCAATAATTTTATTTCCCATCTCTGTGACTTCAGGAAAATGCGTACAAAGAACTTCACTTATAATGTGGTTGCATGCTAAGATAATATCTACTTCATCGATTGCTGATTAGGGAATAATGGCTAACACTTAGCACTGAACAGATTTTACTTCCTTTTCCATTGTGCTTGTGGACAATATGCGGGAATTTCTTAGACATGTAAAGAATTGTGTAGTGGCTCAGTGTTTAGAAGAAAGACTTGGATTCGAATGTCATATAACCTTTATGACTTTGAGCAAGTTACTTAACCTCTGTGAGTCAAAGCATTCTCACTTCAGTAGTTTCACTTTTCAGATTGTTTTATGATTTAGAACACAGTGATTAACATATTGCCTAACATAGCGAACACTCATTAAATGGTAGCTAATATGGTAGAGGGACATTGTCTGACTTTTTTGAAGATCAAAAGAATACATTTATACATAGTTGCTCAATAAACATCAGTTGAATATAATTACATTTAGAAAATAATCCTTTTTGGATGGATTCTTACCTTGGGTTCTCATTTGGTCTTTTAAAAAATTGTTTTCTCCATGATTACATATGTTATTGATTAGGGGAAAAAATGAAGGACAGAAAAGAATAAGGAAATTTTCAAAATCCTCAAATCCCACCAACCAGAAATAATCATCAGTAATAATTTGGGTAACTATAACATTTGAATGAGCTACTCATTTAAAAATAAACTGGGCGCAGTGGCACATGCCTGTAATCTCAGCACTTTGGGAGGCTGAGACAGGAGAATCGTGAGTTCAAAGCCAGCCTCAGCAACGGCGAGGTGCTAAGCAACTCAGTGAGACCCTGTCTCTACATAAAACACAAAATAGGGCTGGGGATGTGGCTCAGTGGTCAAGTACCCCTGAGTTCAATCCCCGGTACCAAAAATAAAATAAAATTAAATTAAAATTAAAATATATCTCACCTGTGTTTTTATGTAGCTCCTGTTTTTTTTTGTCTGTTGGTTTTGTTTTTGATATTCAGGTGTTTTTTTCCACTTTGTAAACACATTCAGTTAGAAAACTCCCAGAGTGAATATAAAATCTGTACTATTTATTTATTTATTTATTTGGTACAGGAGATTGAACTCAGGGGCACTCGACCACTGAGCCACATCCCCAGCCCTATTTTGTGTTTTATGTAAAGGCAGGGTCTCACTGAGTTGCTTAGCGCCTGGCCGTTGCTGAGGCTGGCTTTGAACTCACAATTCTCCTGTCTCAGCCTCCCTAGGTGCTGGGATTACAGGCTTGTGCCACCACACCTGGCTTAAATCTGTACTTTTTAAATATTGGAAAATCTAGAGTGTCTAAACTACCTAAAAAATGTTGTCACATGAAAGTTTCAAGTAAAAAACAAGTAGCACGCTGTTTTCAATAAAAATTCTGGCTAATAAATATAAAAAATAATAATTTGGAGAATGTTTCTAGAACTTTATGCAATAAATACATATGAAAAAATTTACACAGATGCACACAAATAGTACTATGTATGGATGACACACAATATATGCCATTTTGTAATTTGCTGCTTAAAATTTTGTCATATTTTATTTATTTATTTTTATTTTATACATGACAGTAGTAGAGCGTATTTTGATGTACTATACATACATCAAGTATAATTTTCCATTCTCGTGGTTGTACATGATGTGGAGTTACACTGGTTGTGTATTCATATATGAACATAGGAAAGCTACGTCGGATGTAATTTGCTTTTTTGCACCCAATAATACGTCATGACATTTTTTCTAGGCAGAGAATTTTGATCTTCCTAAGTGAATAGCATTCCCTTCAACAGATACTCTGAGGTTTGGTAAATCAGGGAACTGAACACTAGATGGCGGTGTTGAAATAGAAATTTCGAAAAATAAATACCTGCATTAACCCAAGAACAAGAAGCCCCTGGGATTTCTTTCAGCTGAATCCTATTGACTTCCTGATAATTAATAACTGGTGAAAGAGCATTTATCTGATTAAGATTGTATTACTTTGGAGGCTGCCTATTTCCCCAGGTTGGGCTGCAACACCAGCTCCCAAGACTGAAGGATTTGTAAGACTACATTCAAGCATTCAGGTCTGTTTCAGCATCCGTCTGTGTCACTGGGAATTTGCACTCCATGGAAGGCTTTCGCTGCTTGCCATCTCTTTCACACTCTCTCCCTGATGCTCATACCAGACACGGCAGATGGACTGATGCTTTTAATGCCTTCTGTCCCCTAAACCGAGTCTAATTTTTGTACCATGTTCATCACAGCACAGGAAGCCCTGCTCTGTGACAGTTGGGTGAGAAACGTCTCCCTGTCTGGTCCAAGGTACTCTGGGGGTGGTGCTTCATTCTAGAATTCCAAATTCTGGAGACTTGGATCCTGGGAATGTCTACTCCACACAGCAACTGTGTGTACAGAGATGTCAGGTCAATCTTGACCTTCAGAATCCCAGTCTTCTGAGTCAGATTAAGTCACCTCGTGTTTTGTAGATACTTTCCACCCCTATCCCAACACCTGCACACACTGTGTACACACTTGGTATTTGGGCAGTATAATCTAGTGGGGAGAATGCAAGATTCAAGTCTAGAATTTCAGCTTAGCTACTAACCATGTAATCTTGGTAAAACCCATTAGCTTGTCTGTTGTCTTAGTAAAAACAATACTTGCCCCCATTCTAGGGTTTCAAATATACACATCATACTTGTGTTTAGTGCCTTCCCAGATCCACCCATAAAAATAAGAACAAATAATTTTAAAGAATTTGATAATTTCTGTTTTTCAAACAGTCATTTTGAAGAAAAGCAGAACTTTATGAGTTTTTTTTTCTTTACATTTATTTTATGATTTATTTGTTTTTATCTTGGGCTACTGTGACTGCTAAAACCACTCCAGTGCAGAGGCTCTAAAAAAATAGTGCTGTCAAAATACTCTGTGATTTAGGACGTGAGGGTATTTTCAGAGTCAGAGCTCAGTCATGTCACGTTCTCTGATGGTGACCCATGGGTCTATTATAGCACTGAGTCATGGGCAAAAAGTTCATCCTATGGGAAGCAGCAAGGGGAAGAGAAGCAGCTTTGCTCACATAAGCTCTGTGAAAAGCCAGATGACACTTGCTCTGGGACCTGATTGTCCTGGCTTTCGCTGGACAAAATGGAGATGTCCATCTGAAACTGAGCATGAACAGGAGGAGAGCTGGAGGAGATGGTTTGGGAGAAGTCGTTGTTGAAAGGTTTTGTTTTTTTTACATATTCCAAATTTTGTATATATATATTTTTGTTAGAGCTTTAGAGTTATACACAGTAGTCGGGGTCATCCTGACAAACTAATACAATGCATGGAATTTGATTTCAGTCCATGATTCTCCCTTATCTCTCCCCTCTTCCCCTCCCGTCCTCCCTATTTGCCTCCCTCTATTCTATTAGACCTCCTTTCGCTTGTTTATTTATTTATATTTGATGTTTTTTTCCTACCTATGTATAAAGGTGAGGTCCCCTGTGGTACATTTATTTATTTATTTATTTAAACTATTTTTTTTAATTTAATTTATTTTTTAGTTGTAGATGGACAGCATATCTTTATTTTTTTTTTTTTATTTTTTACGTGGTGCTGAGGATCGAACCCAGTGCCTCACGCGTGCTAGGCGAGCACGCTACCACTGCGCCACAATCCCAGCCCCCCTGTGGTACATTTATATATGCACATAATATGATTTTTAAAGAATTCATTCCACATTGCCTCCCCTCACCCATCCATCCCTCCACGCTGCTTCTAGATCTCCTTCTACATTACTGATCTCTCTTTATCTTTTTATTATCCTATACTCCCTCCCCCTTTCCTTTATTTTACTCTAGCTTCTGCATATAAGAAAACATTCAACCTTAAGTTTCTGAGTTTAGTTTCTTTTAAAAAAATTTTTTTAGTTGTTAATGAGACCTTAATTAATTAATTAATTAATATGCAGTGCTGAGAATCGAACCCAGTGCCTCACACATACTAGGCAAGCACTCTACCACCGAGCTACAGCTTAGCCCCAGAGTTTAGTTTCTTATTTCACTTAGCATGATATTCTTCATTTCCATACATGTACCGGCAAATGCCATAATTTCATTCTTTTTTCATTGTTGGAAGTTTAAAAGGACTCTAGCTCTCTTCCTTGTCACAGGCAACCAACAAGAGAGTTAATTAGTGATTCACATGAAACACTGTCAATTTGATAACTTTTTTTTTTGGTACTGGGGATTGAACTCAGGGATACTTGACCACTGAGCCACATCCTCAGCCCTATTTTGTGTTTTATGTAGAGACAGGGTCTCACTGAGTTCCTTAGCACCTCGCCCTTGCTGAAGCTGGCTTTGAACTTGCCATTCTCCTGTCTTATCCTCCCAAAGCACTGGGGTTATAGGCATGTGCCACCGTGCCTGGCTCAATTTGCTAACTTTTGAATGAACAGAAGAGGCAAACTCTCTCTACTTGTTTCTATCTGTCTCATTTGTATCTTTTATATTTCTTAGATAAAAGGGAGTATACTAGATATACTGTTCTACACCTTGTTTTTCATTCAACTGTATATCCCAGAGATCATTCCATAGTAAAATAAGAGGCTATACCATAGTTTATCCAAATGGTCCCTCGGTGATGAAAATTTGATTCTTTTTTTTTTTTTTTTTTGGACCGGGGATTGAACTCAGGGGCACTTGACCCCTGAGCCACATCCCCAGCCCTATTTTGTGTTTTATGTAGAGACAGGGTCTCACTGAGTTGCTTAGTGCCTCGCCATTGCTGAGGCTGGCTTTGAACTCACGATTCTCCTGTCTCAGCCTCCCTAAGTGCTGGGATTACAAGCGTGAGCCACCGCGCCCGGCTGAAAATTTGATTCTTTTCAGCCTTTTACTGCAGTGAATTTCCTTGTTCAGTACTACTTTGTAACATCATGGAGGAGGTCCTTGCCAGTGCTAAGGCATAAGAAGCATAATAAGAAAGAGAGAGAGGGAGGGAAATAGGGATGGGGAGGGAGAGAGGGAGGGGTGCGAGGAGGAAGGGAGGTAGGTCTCAATCTCTTCAACATGGCAATACCTTAGAACAAATGAAAATATTTTGCAAAATTTCTGGATGCAAGATCAACTTATAAAATTTGAAAGCATTTTTCTCTAGGCCAGTAATAGCAAACTTGAAAATAAAATAGAATTAAGATTCTGTTGACGATAGCAACATCAGAAAATGACTGAGAATTAAAATACAGTGGATACAACCTGAATTAGAAGCTTTTCTGTATCTTACAAGTGGTATTGAAATGCTAAAAGTTATAAACAGATTGAAATTATACTTAAAGTACATATACAACACCACATGTTTCATGAGATTATGTGCTTATTTTATGATATTTTATGAAATACATCCGTTAGTGACTTTGGGGTCAGTAATGAAGAGAGAAAGTAAAGAGATAAAGCAAGAGAGCCACTTTTTATGGACTGAATATGATAATGTGCTAAGAATGAGGACATTGTACTTAATGGGACTATTCATCTAAGTTAGAGCAAAACAAAACAAAGCCTCTTAAACAGACATCCCTGCAAATCCACAGGGACAAGGCTCACCTTACACAGGGCAAGTGAAGGTTCCATAAATGGATCATTAGAAATTGCACGGCACGCTGAGAAGCTGTCTGACAGATTTTCCAAGCATGTAAGCACTTTGTTGAAATAAATTCAACAATTTGTTAAATCAAGTCCTCTATGCCTTAACTGAAATGGCAGATGTGGTACCTATGACATCTTGTTTCTCCTGAGAGCCAATCATAAGAAACTCACTCCATTTTCTCACATGAGACCTAGTTCACAAAAAATAGTTTTCTATTATTATGTGGTGATCATCACTCCATAGGATTTGAAGTGGGAAGCAACTGTCAGTAAACTTGAGTCACCAAGATTCATGGTTGGAATATTTCTCCCTGCTGGAACATTCGGCACCAGCTGAACCTCCTGTTGAGGGAATGCACACAGGGCCCCTTTCAGTGATGGTGTGTCGAATGTGCATAGTCCTACTGAAGATTCAGTTTCAATTGGTTTATTCCATTTGTCTCCAGTAATGAGCTCTAGGTACTGTGGTCAAAACAAAGGTATCCAGGGAAACTGTGTTCCTTTGACTCATAAAACATTATTTTTAGAAGGAGAATATTAAATGGTCACCCTGTCCAGTTCTCCATTTGATGCTTGGCTCTGCTTAGCAAGATTCCATTAATTACTCATTTGATTATGATTAAATATCCTTGTCTGGAAAGCTTACTTCAGCAACAAGGATAGTGTTACCTTTTTCATATCTTGATGTATTCATTAGTTCAACAAATATTTATTAAATGTCAACAATGTATCCAGCCCTAGGCATACAAGGTTGAACATAAATTTCCCATTCTAGGCCTTTCTGGTGAAAGAAGAGTTAATTAACAGGTAAAGGATATGTCACTGAGTGATAAATGCACGATGAGATTAAAAGAGGGGGGTATAATGGAGCAGGCAGTGAGATGGTTACTTAGGTAAGGTAGATGGAAAGATCTCTAAAGAGATTACACTTAAACTAAAAGCTTAATAGCAAGGAGAAAATTATAGGAAGTTTGAGGGGTACATATGCAATGGCTAGGCTGGGGAAAGTTGGTGTGTTGGAGGAAGAGAAAGAACTTGACTTGATGGACATGTATGTGCTGGTCATTTGGCATTTCTCTTTAGTAAATCACCTGTTCATATTTCTTTTCTTTAACAAAAGTGGATATCCTTTTAAAAATTTCTTTAATGTTTTCAGGCGGCTCTGGCATATCCTAGAAATTTATTCCTTGTTGGCTCTGTATGTTGTAAATATATCCTAATCTGTTGTGATGTCATTTACTAGTATGTATGCTTTTTTGAGCAGAAATCCTTGACTTCAATGTAGTCAAATCTCACTAAATTTTATCCTTATGGATTTTGCCTTATAGGTCTTGTTTAAGATTTCTCTTACAGAGTTAGAAGATATTTTCTTTCATTTTTCCCTTCTTATTTGCTTTACAAATTTACCTTCCATGTACAATTATCTAATCTACCTGGAATTTATCTTCATTGGTGGTATGAAGTGTGGATCCACATTATTTTTTTTTCACATCATGAAACATTTTTTTCCAACACCATCTTTCCCTCTAGTTTAAACAATGCTACTCCTACTATGAACCAACCAAGACTGGGGCAGCAGTGACTCTCCTCGCTTCTGACAGGTTTGCTTGTTGTAGAAATTATGAGCTCATGCTTAGGCCAGTGCCATTGAGCACCACAGATCTTCCTTCCTTTCCTCCATTCCACAACTGTGCCTCCTTTCTTTCACAGTGAGAACACTGGCTTCCTCAAACATAATCACATTCATTCATTGACTCACTTCTACAATGAACACAAAATAGGTTCATAATTATTATATACATACCACTAGGAAAAACAAAACTGCTAGAAAGAGTTCAGATTTGTTTGGAATTCCCTCACCTCCTACTTTGACTAGACTGATGACTGAGGATGATAGTCAAAATATTGTGTTCAAAAATGATTATTATGTACAACTATAATGCATCAATAAAAAAGGTGGGGAGCTGGCTGCAGTGGCACATGCCTATAACTCCAGTGGCTCTGGAGGTTGCGACAGGAAGATGGCGAGTTCAAAGCCAGCCTCAGCAACAGTGAGGTGCTGAGGGTCTCAGTGAGATCCTGTCTCTTAATAAAATACAAAGTAGGGTTGGGAATGTGGCTCAGTGGTTGAGTGTCCCTGAGTTCAATCCCTGGTACGCCCCCCATACCTCCCAAAAAAAGTGGGGAAAAAGTGATTATTCACTCCTGCTATTCCCCACACCTTGCTCCTTCAATGTGATCATGTTATTTATTTATTTTATTTTTTAGAGGAATAAAGTTTATTTTGGCTTATGGTTTCAGAGGTTCAGTCTGTGGGAGGCCAACTCCATTGCTCTGGGCCCAATGTGAGGCAGGACATCATGGCAGAAGAGTGTGGTGAAGGAACCCTGCTCCATTCGTGGTGGTCAGGAAGTATAGTGTTATTATTTGTTTCAAATACAGTTGCATTCATTTGTTTTTGTTTGTATCCAGTTTTAGATCTCCTCCCATTTTTATTGATTCAACTTTATTATTTATGTATGTAGAATATTAACATGCTTCCAAAAATTAACACTTCACTCAGAGAAGTATCACTTCCTCTTGAATTTATCTTCCTCATTCCCACTTGTACGTGACCAATTTCATTGTTTTTCGGTTGCCCTTCCTGTATTTCAGGAAAATAGTACAGGCTATGTTTCTTGTCTCCCTGTTTTTTTTTTTTTTTGGTACTAGGGATTGAACTCAGGAGCACTTGACCACTGAGCCACATCCCCAGCCCTATTTTGTGTTTTATTTAGGGACAGGGTCTCACTGAATTGCTTAGCACCCCACTGTTGCTGAGGCTGGCTTTGAACTCACGATTCTCCTGTCTCAGCCTCCCAAATTGCTGGGATTACAGGCATGCGCCACTGCGCCCTGCTTCCCTATTTTTTAAAAACACAAAATGCAGCATACTGTGTGAATCCTTCAACATTTTACTTTCTTTTACTTAACATATCTTGGAAATCACATTTTCTCAGCTTTGTCATCTATTAGATGTTATAATGATGGTATGTATTTTATGCATTGTTTATTATTTTGAAAGCATTTCTGTTAGTACTTAGTTTTATTATTAGTTATGATAGTTATCTTTGTTTTAAAATCATTTATAGTCCCCTCTTCCTCTTTCACTAACCACTTACTTTCAGTTGAAGACAGTGTCCATTTTCTGAATCTTTTTTCTATTTCCCTTTTAACTTTCCTCACCATTATTTTAGTTGCATTTTTTTCTATTTTGTTCACATACTGTTCTTCCTTTTCCCAACCTTTATTTTATTCCCAGTTTTATGAATAAATATGCTAAATGTTCATTTTCAGTCCTCTTCCCATATTTTTCTCAGTTATCTTGTGGTTAAAGAAAGCATACCTACTAGGTTCCCCAGGAATGCTGTGAGCACTGGAAGCAAGCTCGACTCTGTATAAAATTCCTGGTTCTATCCAAGTCCTCTCATCTAAGCTGTGAAATGTTTCCTGCAGTTTCCCACACACTGGAGATGTGCTGAGACAATCCCAGTTCACAATATTTTGTTGTAGCATCAGATCTGTGTCAGATCACAAGTTGTACTTCGGAGTTTAATACATGGTCACCAAACCTCCAAGCCTAGTGTATCTATAAGAATTAGTGACAATGAAGTTTCAAGTTAAGGCTTTGGCTTGAAATAGAGGAAGGGAAACAGTACCAGGATGTCCAGATCCCATCACTGTACAAACTTTGTGTGGAAGCTGAATGTAGATAGAGTTCCCAGAATATAAATAGATAGGACACTAATTGGGGAATGCCTCTGTGGTGAGGTATGTGAAAAGAAGCAGCACTCACAGTTTTAAAAAAGGTTCCAGGGCTTCTTTCTCTTGTAACAGCTGACAGTATATTTCTAGCTCCTTCCCAGAATTTACTCAAATAAAAGGTCACCCATCTCCATGCTCTTCAAAGCCTTTGAGATTTCAAGGAGACTAGAGTGTCAGCGCTGGAAGAGATCTTAGACATGATCAAATCTATCTTTTCTTCCATTAACAGATTAGGAAGCTGGCAGAGTTAAGTCTGGGGTGGAAGGGGAAATATTTGAAACTTCCATATGAAGTGTCAGGCTTATTAAAAGTATTTTGAAAAATAATTGTACTGCAGAAATGAATTAGAGCTAAAATGTTTTTAAGTATTCAATTCAGATTTTTGAAAAAAATTTTTAAAAAATAAAGAGCCTAACAAAAATGAAGTTCTTATACTTCTCACTCCTATTTTATTCTCCTCTGTTTCTTGAGGTGACCATTATCATGAATTTGGTATATGTTCTCTCCATGCTTTTACACATTTCTTGTATGTATTAATAAATATTTTATAATTATTTTAATTTATAGAAATAGTAACATAGTATATACCATTCCAAAATTTGCTTTGTTTTTGTTTTGGTGACAATATTTCAGTGAACCTCCTTGTACATACCTCTGTACATATGTGTGAGTGTTGATATAAGTATAATTCATTGCTAGATCGTAGAAGATCATAAAGCATTTTTTAACTTCATTAGATACTGTCTGATTCACTTCCAAAGTGGAATTCTTTCTTGCCTCATCTTTATCGACCTTCCTGTTTTTAGTATTTAAAAGTTAATAAATCTGATTGGGGTGAAAAGTTATCTTACTACTTTAATGTGTATCTTGATTAATGATGAGTATTTTTCATGTATACTTTTTTGGCCATAAAATTTACTGTTTTTGTGAGTTGCCTATTCTTATCTTTTGCCCATTTTCCTATTAGGTTATTAGTCTTTACCTTGTAAGAATTCTTTGGATATTATTTTTTGGGTAGTTTTGATATGAAGTTGGTATTTTCCCATAGTCTATGGCTTATCTTTTAACTTGATTTATAGAATCTTACTTTTATGGACATTTTGCCTTTTTATATAGCCAAAATTAACAATGTTTTTATTTGTAACAAAGCTCATCTACAACTGTATACCAAATGAAGGCAAGAGTAAGTGAATCCCTATCATTCCATCTCTCCCCTGCTTATTGGCAAGTGAGTCATTCAGCACAAGTGTTCTGGTAATTGGGGTGGCTGTTAGTAATTAGCAGTGGTCTGTCCCTATGAGGTGTCAGAATGCTCTTGCATGTTGGATGAGGAGGCTTCTGTGGCTGGATCTGCTCCTACAGTTGTGACTGGTAGAGAGCTGGGGCATGGCAGGGAGGACACTGAGCAGATACCAGGAGACCTGACTTCCAGCTCTACTGCTAATTCCATCAGAACTTCAGTTTCCTTATCCATAAAAAGGAATAATGTTGGGCTGATATAGCTCAGTTAGTAGAGGGCTTGCCTCACATGCACAAGGCCCTGGGTTCAATTCCCAGCACCACATTTAAAAAAAAAAAAAGAATGATGTTGGTCTACAAGGGTGTTTGTTTTAAATTGGATAGTGATGAAAATGCTTTGTAAGATGATGAATAAAAGCAAAATACTGTTACTACTAACCTCTGTGAATTCCAGTGTTCACACTTGTAGAATAAGAGGGATACAACTAGGTACTAGAGATCCCTTTCTGCTCTACAATAATCTATGATTCTATGACTGGGGGTAAAAACATATCCTCCAAATAAGATGGGGTAGCAGGTGGCCTTTAGCAGTTACAGGGCTCGTGGTAAGGCCACCTTCTGGTATGAGAAGTATTACAAGACAAGATGATGTGGTACCCGCTGTTTCCTCTCTTTATTGCTTCTTCTACCTTCTCCTTCTTCCCTTTCCTCCTTTTCTTCCCCTCTCTTGTTTTCTTTCCTCCTCTTCCCTCTTTCTTCTTTCTTCCATTCTCCAAACTGCTATTCTTTCTGGAGTACTCCTTTGCCCTTTCCCAGTTAACTTCCATTTAGTCTCCAGATATTCTTTAGTTTTCTGGGAAGAATCTTCTAGAAGGCTTTTCCAGAGCCCTTCAATTTTCTTAACTCTCTCGTAGGAAGTCCTTGAAATGAGCCCTTCTCATTTGCTCCCCTAGTATGTTCACACCTCCATTATTGTACTTACCCACATTTATTTTAATTATCTGAAATCCTTGATAGAATTTACACTTAGGGGTAGGGAAGGTTCATGTCTTATTCACAAATGTATCTCCAGAGCCTATTCCAGGGTGCTTACATAGCAGTTGCTCAAATTCTGTTGAATAAATGAATAATAAAAACATAGGCACCATTCTAGGTGACATAAGTACAGAGATAAATAAAAGACACAACCTTGGCCCTACACAGGCAACCAAGTAACTGCAGTACTGTGTTATAAGAACAAGTAACAATAATCTGTTCAAATTGCAGATGTATGGAGAGAAAAGTTTGGATGGGTCAAGGAAGATAGAGGAACTAGATTTTTTTTTTTTTTTGATACTGGAGATTAAATTCAGGAGCACTTGACCACTGAGCCATATCCCCAGCCCTATTTTGTAATTTTAGTTAGAGACAGAGTCTCATTGAATTGCTTAGTGAGGCTGGCTTTGAACTCACGATCCTCCTGCCTCAGCTTCATGAGCTGCTGGGATTACAGGAATGCATCACTGTGCCCAGCTATGATGAACTAGATCTTGAAGGATGAACATCAATGTGTCAATTTGAGAAAAGTAAAGTGCATGCCAGACAGAGAAGCAGCATATTTATTCAATAATTCATTTAACAAATATTTATTGAACCCCTGCCGCGTGCCCAGTACTATTGCAGGTGCTGAGAGTACAGAATGTTCTAGGGAAGCAGGCCTCCTGGAGCCCCGCCAGTCCCCTGCAGAGGTCCTCCTGCACTGATGACCCATGTCATGGGGTGCCTCTACAACTCTTCTAGAACCTGGGTTTTTGCTGCATAGGAAGTCTACGAGAAGCTGACATGTCTCTATTTGACCCAGGAAAATAGAGCTCTGGCTGATTTTGTGCCTAGGAAGATGTGAAGGCTTGTGTTTCTCAGTGTTTTGATCAAAAGAACACAGCTGTTACAAGAGAACACCTTGGAAATGTAATCTGATTGCCCCAAGGCGTGGACTGGGCCTCACCACCTGTCTCAGGCCACAATTTGACAGAGAACTGTCTTTGACTGAACACCCTTTGCATGCATCTGCCAAGGGAAATAACAAGGTAAGAAGAAATAAAAATAGAATAAAGCCTGGAGGAAGTCTCATAAATCCACACACACCATTACACAGAGCTTTTATGGAGAAGATCAGTAGAAAAAAATACAGGGTTACATGAAGGTGAAAAATAAATCATTAAAGGGGTCATTTTGTGAGAAAACCAGAATTTCAACTTGCAGAAATTTTTGATTCATGTGGTGTGCTAGAAAGGAAATGAGCTTGTTTCTTGTCTTATTGGGTTCTTTTATTTACCTGAGTCAACTTGATATTTAAAACAATTTAAACCTTGTTCTTCAGCTGACTGGCTCAAGGGACTGTGATGAGGTTTATAATTTGAGGAGCGGATGCCCTTAAATATTTCTTTAAGTTTTTAAGAAAATTTAGTGGTTTAGATTTTTCACTTACATGTGCAATAGTTTAAAGAGACTAATAACTTTATAATAAACAGCAGACATTTTCCACTCCACTCTCTTATCCTGATAACCACCTTCTCCTTTTGGTTCATTCATTTCATATTCCTTATATAATTACTTTTGCTTTTCATTTCATGTTTACACATTAAAAAAATTTTTTTTCAGAGACACAAAGATCTGTTCAGGAAAGCAGGGACACATTCAAGGATGAATGTGGCCCAGCTCCAGAGGGAGAGACAGCCTTTACACATTTTTAAATAAAATATTTGTATTAGTTCTTGAATTTTACATTTTAGGCATAGTATTATTGATTTCTCATTGTGGTAAGAAGTTATTTCTCTTTACTTTCCTCTCAATATCCAAATAAAATAATATTTTAATTTTGTTTAGCTTATTATTCAGCACTTACTTTAGTAATATGAAAATGTTTTTCATAGCTGAGCAATGTGATAACTAGGCTTTCTTTTTCCTTTTCTAAACAAATTTCAATTTTTCCCAGGGGATGAAAACTGACATCTTTCCATCGGTTTGTTGACTTTGCTCTGTACTTATCACTTACTCAACCCTGAACTCCATACATGCTCTAAAACCCTCCTCAAGGTTTCTTTTTTAAAATATTTTTTAGTTATAGATGGATGCAATATCTTTATTTCATTTATTTACTTTTATGTGGTGCCAACGATCGAACCCAGTGCCTCACATATGCAAGGTAAGTGCTCTGCCATGGAGCCAAAACCCCAGCCCCTTGATGCATCAGGTTTCTGAGTGGTTTGCATTTTCCTGGTGGCATCTCTTATAGTATTCTGACCTACTCTAACCTGCACTGGTTGCCCTTTGTTCCAGGTACACAGATATCCATTCGCTATCATCTTGGGATTTCTTCTGCCTCTTCTGTTTCTTGGATCGCATGTCTCTTTTCATGGCCAACTTCCTTGGGGGCTGAATCTGTTGGAGGTGAATTGTTTGAAAGTTTGAAAAAACCAAGAGTACTTGAATCTTTATTCTACCCTTTCACTTTGGGCATAGACTTTCAAGTTGTGTACAGTTTTCTTTCAGACTTCTGAAGTGATTTTTTCATTACCTGTATTTTTCAATGTTGCTCACAATAAAGTTGGATTTCTTCCAATAAAGTTCTGATTTCTTCCTCTTGCGTTTGCTTCACACTATGTAGTTTGTTTCCCACAAATTGCTTTTATTCTCCTTATTTTGGACTTCCACATTTTCAGCTAATATTTAAGTGTACAGGACTAAAAATTTCTAAGACTCTCCAAGTTCATGAGTGAGGCTTAACTCTGTTTCTGTTTTTGATTAGCTGTTGGGGCTGTTTCTTTGAGGGAATTTAAGCATCAATATCTTCTTCCCTTGGGCTGCTCAGATTCCCTAGGCAAGGTTTTCCCAATCTTCTGCTTATAGCTCAAGTGGAGGCCTAGCTTCCACTCTTCTGAGAGTTGAGTGGAGAATAGTGGCTCATCACACATATATACAGTTATACATCACTTACCGATGGGGCTGTATTCTGAGAAATGCATGGTTAGGATTACATTGTTGTGCAAACACCATAGAGTGTACTTACACAAACCTAGATGGTATAGTTCTATCATTCTATGTGGCCTCTCGATTGCATCAAGCAGCTTGGTATGATGAGATATGAAGCTGCTGTTGGTGTAACATATATTATTTTACAGTAAATGTTTTATAAGTAGAAGGATTACACTCAAATAACAAAAAAATAGCACCATAAATACATGAACCCATAACAGTTGTTTATCATCTTCCATTTTTTTTGATATACAGATATCACAGACTAGCAGTGCAGGAGGTTTGTTTATACCAGCATATGAGTAATACCTTGTACTACAATATTCCCTTGGCTTCTGCATCATTAGGCAATAGGAAATTTTCAGCTCCATTATAATTTTATGGAACCAGCATTGTATGTATGGTCTAATGTTGAACAAAACATCAACATAGGGCACATGATTGCACATCCTTTAGAAACCTCTTTTCAAAAGGACGTTTCTGTCCTCAACTGTGCCTGTAGAGTCCAGAGACTCTCTTCCAGGAGTAAAACTCCAGTCTTCTGCTTGTCAAAGCTAGGGTCAGTGCACAATGAATCAAAATGCATGCTGCTATCATGTATACCTAAGTAGAACAAATAAATAAATAAAATTAAGAAAAAAAAAAAAGCTAGGGTCAGAAAACGGATCTTGGGACCTAACAATTTCTTCACAATTTTTCAATTACTTTTTATTTTATCCCCTCATCTCTTCTCCCAACTGCCACCAATTTGAACAGTGTGAATTGAGTACTCTCTCAGTTACCAACCACCAGTTCTGGATTCAGCTCTCTTAGCTTTGCTAAATCAATTACAACTATCCTGTTGCTTTATCACTTCCAGCATTTATTTGCTGCTTTCTCCTTCAATTCTCCTTGTTCTCATGGCTTTTTGACTTTAACAATTAATCATCTATTGCCTGGTGCATGTGCACGCCTGTAATCCCAGTAGTTTGGGAGGCTGAGGCAGGAGGATCACAAATTCAAAGCCATTCTCAAAACTTAGTGAGGCCCTAAGTAACAGGGAGACCCTGTCTCAAATAAAAAAAATAAAAAGGGCTGGGAATGTAGCCCAGTGGTTAAGTATCCCTGGGTTCAATCTGTGACACCAAAAAAAAAAAAAATCTATCATTTTAGGTGACTTTTGAGAGATAAAATTAGAAATACTAGTTTAATCTGCTATTATTAGCATACAACTCAGAAGCTCAGAAAACTTTTAAGTGGAGGGTAAAGAGAAACTAGTCCTATTACTGAATCTCAAACTCGGTTGAACCAGAACATTAGCAAGCAATAACAAAAGGGTTCAGATCTTAGACTCTAGTATCAAACCTGAGCTTGAACTCTGTGTCTGTTATTTGCTACATCTTAGTCCATTTTGTGGTGCTGCAATACAATAGCTGAGGTTGGATACAAGAAAGAGATACATCTGGCTCACAATTCTTGTGACTAGAGGGTCTAAACAGCATGATGCTGGCATCTGGGGAGGGCCCTATGGCTGTGTCACAACAGGGCAGATGGCATCATGGCAGGAACCGGTGTAAAAGATGAGTGGGGTGTGCAGAAGAGATCACATGGTGAGAAAAGAAGCAAGAAACCACAGAGGGGCCTGACTCACTGTAACAACGTGCTCTTGAGAGAACTAATCTGTTCCTGAGAGAATTAACTCCCTTCCTTTATGAGAATGGGCCATGTCCCAATCACCTCCCACCAGGCCCTACCTTTTAAAAGTCCTGCCACCTTTCAATACATTATATCGGATACCAAACTTTCAGCACAGAAGCATCTGGGGAACCAACCGTAACCAAATCATAGCACTAAATTTCTGATCTTTTGACACTTTCCTGACCTGCCAGCCTTAGTCTGCGACAGAGATAACAGTATAGCTAATCTATACTTTTAAAGTACATAAGCATATAAAACATCCTTCTTACATTGTCTAAATTCTAGAACACAGTAAATGCCAATTAGTTGAAGTAACTTGGGTATCCATGAAAGGACAGTCAGTAAATTGAATCAGTCAACATCTTTATGACCCTCTGGTTGCATGTTACCCAGCACCCACTGCACACCAGGCACTGTGCTAGGTACTGAGTGTTTTTTGTTTTTGTTTTTAACATCCATAGGCTACCTTTTCCCTTCTCCTAAACAAACAAACAAACAAACATCCACCACGACCAACAAAAAACTCATTTGCAAATTGCACTTATATGGCCAAACTGATAACTGGTTTTAATGGACTAAAGTGAAGAACAGGATCCTGATGGTGCATTAGGAGACAACTCCCAATGACCACGTTGAGAACTAGGTTTGATCCTGCATATGGAACATTTCTTACTTAGGCACTGAGTTTGCAGTGGAGAATTGAACATGTATAAGGTTTGCCTTTAAGGATTGACTATAGGGTCTGGTAAGGGAGAAGACAATAAGTAAGCACAAGTAATATATAATTAAAAATCATGGAAAGTGCTAGAAAAGAAAGGGACAGAATGCATATGAAAGGCAATAACAGGGAGAATTAGTTTGGATTAGTCTGTTGGGTAAGATGTCTTAATGAGGGAGAATACTGCATATGCCACTCCCAGACTAATGTCAAAGTCTATCAGTAAAATGCACATGCCTTCTAACTATTCAAAGTAAATTAGTATTAATCTGTAACATAAAGGTCAAAGGGATTGGAGATGTGGCCTTGCTATCTAGTTATTTAACTTGGTTTTAATTTTCTCATCTATAAAATAGAGACTGGACAAAGTAATCTCATCCCCAGTGCTACAAATCTATGCAAATTTAAGACAATAAGAATAATTTAACAAGGCTAAAAATAAAGAGAATAGATTTTCCCCTTTAGTCCTCACTACATAGTTTAATTACTGAATTTAATTTTATTTAGTAAGACATAAATACAGTTTAGGAGTTACCAAGCCAGAAGTGAAACATCCTTCGTCCCTTTCCAACCTCTTTCCACAAGGAACACCATAATTAATTCATGCCTTTTCCTCTGGCATGTCTTCTTTTATTTATTCTGAGTATTAGACATTATATTCTTAGAAAGGAAAAGCATAAGTGTGTTTTGGAGGCTGGAAGATAAGTGACAAAGTATTAATAATGGTTAACAATGCTATTTTCTACTCAATCTTTCCTAACATTTCTCCCCTTTTCCAAAATTTGCAAATATTACTTTTATAATTAAAAGTTAGTTCTATTTAAATAAAATGTTAGTTGTGATGAATAATAACAAAATATTATTAATAACAAAAATATTTTATCTGTCTTATTCTTAAAGAGAGAATAGACCTATCCATTTCATTAACAAGTTTGCATGGAGATAGTTCTAGCTAGTTAATATATTTATTCTGCTAGTTTTTTAAAAAAGTGATAGTAAGACCATGTTTCAATCTCCAATAACTATGTAAAATATTCATAAAAGACAATGCTGGCCTTTGTCAGCAAAATATTCTTTTCTGTAATGAGTTCAGGGCAGGTTTGTTTAGAAAGAAAAAAAAAAGCTTCTCTAATATCTTTTAGTAAATAGTTGAATTGAGAATTTATCAGCCTTAGAGGAGGGATGGTCAAATCTCTATCGTTGTCTCACATTTTTCTTCTTTGTAACCTAGTTTTACTTTGGATTTATTATTTTCTAGAAATTAAAAGAAGGCCAGTAGGATGCACTGGCCTTCCAACCAAATGATTCATTTTGGATTCTACCATAATCCAGTTATATCAAAGATATGCTAGGCTTTGAGAAGTTCAAGGGAAGTTTCCTGATGTCATACTGTTGGTGAAATTTTAATGGACTGAAGATTCCATGAACGTCACAGATTGGGTCAATGCCTGAGTGTTATGTAGTTACTGCAAAAGCTTGTGAATCCATATTCATACCAGTCACAATCTATAGACTGAACACATAATTTTTATTACTATTTTCCAAGTATTTGTGGACAATATCATGTGAATTTATTTAGAACTATTATTATTTTTTCCATGTGCATTTTTTTCAATAAATATTTTCTAAAAGGCTGGGAACATGTAATTAAATGAGCACTTGATTTGGAATTTTTTTTTAAAGTACTTGAAAATGAATCCAGGGCCTCACACAGTCTAGGTAAGCATTCTACCACTGAGCTACATCCCCAGCCTAGGAAACTGTATTTTTGAAAGATCATAAATACTACTTTCATATATAAAAGGTTAAGTTCATTCTGGGTTGCCCATTTAACTAGTTGTGTGGTGCATTTACCTTTCCTTTTTTATTTGAAATATGGAGATAATAATATAAGCTGTATTTATTCCTCTATGAATTTTGTGAGTCTCAAGTGCTTTGAAGAAATCATGTTTTGAAAATATTTGATGTCACTCTGATGACAGTTATTATCACAACTGTTCATATTGCAAGATGAAGCATGCTCCAGATCAGAAAATTCAGGTGTAATCTTCCTACTTTTTAAGTTAATGAAAGTGTAGGGTTTTTTTTTTTTTTTGCTGTTTCCTTCAATAACTTACTTTAAAAATAAAAATGGGAGGAATCAGGCCAAAAGAAACTCAGAAAAACCATCTTCAAGGTGCTACTGCCTAAAAGGGAACAAATTTGAGCAGCAGAAAGAATTAATCATCAATTGCTTATTAAAACTGCAAAAATAGAAGAATCCTCTAGTTCATAAGACTATACATGAAACTTATTTAGAACCATTAAACGTTGACAAGGTATTAACCACAACCATGAACATTGATATATGAAGGGGTTCCTGCCTTCCTGTTCGAACTATGTTTTTTGGAATTTGATGAGGGAGACTGCTTTATGGAAGAATTTTAGTGAATAAAAATTGAGATATTATATCTACAGATAGAATTAGAATGTCACTAGTTTGCAACCCCCACTAAATAATGTCAGGGCAACCATTTATTACAGCTTCTAAAGCAATCAGAATTTACTGATTAGTCTTAGAAACACTATAGGTTCAAAACCAGACATCATCTGCCTTACAATCTTATGTAATAAAGCATATGCAGCAGTAATTACAAAATATCCTTTCCCAAAAATTGAGCCTGAATCTATTCATCAGTTTAGACGAACTTAGATCTAATTAGCATTTTGTGGGAAATACAGAAGATAAAGGAACAAGTTAAATGACATCACAAGGAGAGTGCATCCAATCTAGAATGTGGACACCACACAGGATATTAGCCCTATTTATCTGACAAATTGATAGCAAGAGAGAGAGAGAGACAGAGACAGAGACAGAGAGACAGAAAGATATTATTAGAGAATAAAGATATATTAGCCAAATACAATGTATGAAGTTTGTTTGAATTCTAATTTGTACAAACTAGAAAAACATTTTTGAGACAATCAGAGAAATTTGAATGTAAATTCTTGAATAGAATTCAGAATATTATTAATTTTGTTACTTAAGAAACTGATGTGTGGCTGTGTTTAAAAATTTAGTTAGAGATTCATATTTAATGATCATGATTCCTAGGCTTTCCATTAAAACATTCTAGAAGAAGCCCAGTGGTGACAGATGCCTATAATCTCAGTGACTTGGGAGGCTGAGGCAGAGGATCACAAATTCAAGACTAGCCTCAGAAACTTAGCAAGGCCCTAAGAAACTTAGTGAGACTTGTTTCAAAACAAAAAATGAAAAAGGCTGGGGATGTATCTCAGGGGTAAAGTACCCCTAGGTTCAATCTCCACTACCAAAAAAATAGAGTTCTAGAAGAAATAATGACAGAAGGAAAGAAAGGGAAGAAAGAAGGGGGGAAAAAAAGAAAAGGAAAAGAAAGTGAGAGGGATAAGGATAAATATAAATAAATGGAACAAGATTGGCAAAATTTTCATCATTATTGAAACTTGGGGTTCATTTTTTTTTCAATTTTTGTGTGTTTAAAACTTCTGTTATGAAAAGTTTTATAAAGGGGAACATTACAATAGATAAGAGGGATCTTTAAAAGAGTCTAGGCAAATACAATGAAAAGTGTATTAATAAAAGTGTACTAATAAAATTACAAAAAGATTAAATAGGGGCTGGGGTTGTAGCTTAGTGGAAGAGCACTTGCCTAGCATGTGTGAGGCACTGGGTTTGATTCTCAGCACCACATATAAATAAACAATAATAAAAAAGTTCATGGACAACTAAAGAATATTAAAAAAAAGATTAAATGGATAACTTTATAGTAATATAATAGACATCAGAGTTAACTTGAGAGGAAATAGGAAAACTACTAAATAAGACTTATAACCATGAAAAGTCATGATGAAAGTAGTCCAAAAATTCTTCTAGAGCTCCAAAAAGGTCAGAAGCCCTCTGTAGTTTAATGTTGTATAAAAATCAAAAAACAAACAAACAACAAACAAACCCCAAAACCGATTTTACCAAAACTGTTTCAAAGTATAAAGCCTACCTCTCCAGCTAGCATAATCTGGATGCTAGGTCTAAACAAGGGTTCATTATAGAAAGTTGGACAATGTCCCAAACTTAACATAACAGCTATCATATCTGGGGAGGTAGAAGGAGCATGGAACTGGGCTAGGTGGTTCAGTGGGACCCTGCATTTATCTCAAGTATTTTAATTCACTTATTAAAGAAAGACTTGAAGCAATATGACAAAAACGTTAAGAACTGCAATTGTGTATGGTACAAGCATTCTAATTAGTTTTTGCTTTTTAAAGTTAAACTTTTTCTAAAAACAAAAATCCACAACAAATTACATTGTTTGCCACTCAACTTCCACAGCAGAGAAAACCATCCCTTTACAGCCTGTCATGTGCCAGCTGAAAAAACAGCTGTCAGGCCTGCTTGGTGGTAGGAAGCCCAGAATATGCTATTCTTAGATCAAAAAATTCTGAGTGGTTCAAGTTACTACAGCTCATGTAAACATCTGAGCTTAAGCTGATGAAAGATTAGAACATTTCATTTTTAAAACCATTTGCTGATATGGAAAAAAAATTGCTACAACTCCCCAGAGTTTAAAAATCATTAATCTCTTTACATTCACACATCTATTTATCTAACAAATACTATAGAGTACTTACCTCATACTGTGCACTATATAACTAGGCACTGAGTCTACAGGGATGAGAGACACAATCTGGTTCATAAGGAGGGACAAGAAGGCCAAGGCTGACTACATAGTGAAATCAGTAGTGTATATGGCTTCATAGTTCACAGAGGCCTAGCTGTCTTTGTCCTGAGAGTTGGAGAATATGGTACTTGAACAAAGTGCATTTGTTAATCATCAAATCATCACACAAGGTGGGGAGCTGTTGAGGAAATGAAGGAAAATGTTCTAATTAGAGAGAATAGCAAATGCAAATGGAGACAAATGTTGAGGCACTCTGCAAGTTTAGAATTATTGGAGAGGAGGGCGGGCCAGTGAGTTTAGAAGCCATATCATCGTAGGATTTTGCCTCAGAGGAGGCAGAACTTACTCTGGGAGCTACAGGAAATCACTGAAATAAAAAACTAACAAGCAAACAGAAATAGGCTTCTTATCTAGAGTTCATCGGTAGAGACCATGACATGCTGCAGATTCTGTGCAGGGATGTTATGTGGCGGGGCCTCAGCAGGAGTGTAAGGTGTGTCTAGTGAGTGGTCCCAGATTTGTCAGCTGATGTCTCACACACTAAGAGCCGCCCTGGGAGAAGCTGATTTGCTTTGTGAACCTAGGTGTCTCCTGAGAGATGGAAAGTCATTCCCATTCTTGCTATGCATTCCCTGGATGAACTTCCTTATGAACTCATGTGTGGGAAGATGCTGGGGTGACAGGAAGGTAGTATTGCTTAGTTCTTGTGATGGCGAATTTTATGTGTCAGTTTGACAGTGTTCAGGGATACTCAGATAACTGGCAAAACATTTCTGGGTGAGTCTGTGAGAGTGTTTCTAGAAGAGATTAGCCTTTGAATAGGTTGAGTAAGAAGATTACCCTCATCAGTGTGAGTGGGCATCTAGAATCCACTGAGGGCCTGAATAGAACAGAAAGGTAGAGGAAGGGCAAATTCTCTTTCTTCTTGAGCTGGGACACCTGTCTTTTCTTGTGCTTGAGCACCGCAGTTCTCTAGCCTTGGCACTCTGGGACTTACACCATTGGTTTTGCTGGTTTCCAGGTCTTTGGACTCAGACAGAACAATATCTTTCCTGGTTCTCCAGTTGTAGATGGCATAATGTGGGATGTCTTGGCCTCTGTGATCTTGTGAGCCAATTCCCAAAACAAATCCTCTCTTATGTATCTATAGCTGTCCTATTGGTTGTGCTTCTCTGGAGAACCCTGACTATCTCAGTACTTCTCAGCAGGGTACAACACACCAAAAAGAGGACCACTTCCCCACTCCCACTTCCCATTTTCTCCAGAATTAAGAGTAACTTTGGGGAGCTGGGGCTGTAGCTCAGTGGCAGAGTGCTTGCCTAGCATGTGTGAGGCACTGGGTTCGATCCTCAGCACCACATAAAAAAAAATAATAAAGACATGTTGACTACCTACACCTACAAAAACATTAAAAAAAAAAAGAGTAACTTTGGTACTTCTAATGGTCAAAAGCGTGGAAACCAGCACAGGTGGTGTCAAAGGAAAGACACTTTGTAGGCATGGGAAGTACATGAGGCAAGTTATAGTGGTGCTTGGCAGATGCAATTGTCCATAGAGGATGCAATGGGGAGGTCCGGTGCATGTGTTGGTCCTCAGTGGGAGTGGCAGGGCCTGCAAGGTTGCTGTAAGTGCCTGGGGAGCACAGTAACATCTAGCAAAGAAGGAACAGAATAGGAGAAGAGGGAGAAAATTGGACTAATTGAACTTTTATTAGTACAGAAGGTATGCCTCCAAGGAGACACAGATATAATTAGTGGCCTGGGGGATGTGTATGTAGGTTTTCTATTCTATACTGGCAAATGGGAGTAAGAACCTGTGAAATGTGACCTAGAATAGGGCTGAACTACCCCTCCTAGTTAACGTGCCCCAATTCCCAGAATACTAGTCTCTAGCAACCTCACATTTGCTTTTACTGTACAAGTGTGAAAGGTTAGGTTACTGTCCAACCTGTCGATCAAGTGCCAGATTGCCTTCTGAGATGGCATATCCCTAATCCCAAGGGAAACCCAGTCTTTAGCTTGCATCCAGCTAATCTTCCACATGGCTGCAACCAGGCAGTTCAGTTTTCTCATTACCTTCACGGACAGCAGAGACAGATTTTTGTGATGTTTCACGACTCTGTTCTCTATGCATTAATAGCCAAAGGCTAAAGCCAAATGAACTCTTTCACAGGGAACAACACGCAATTTTGTTTTATCCTTATTATTGTTGCTGAAATAGCAGTTGTGTTATTCTGACTGACAGATTCTCAGAAGAGATTCAGTGAAAATATCGTTGATCAAATTCACTAAAGAACAGAATGTTTCAAGTGGGCGTGTCTGGCTAGAATCTGACTGAATTGCTCAGTAATAGCACATCCAAGGACTGCTGAATTCTTACTTCTCATAAGAAAAAAATAACAAAGCAATTGAAATCTGGGAGTGTTTTGAGGACAGACGGTATTAGCCTAGTAGTAAACACATTTTTGGCTGCTTCTCCTCCCTCCCTCCCCTGTGGCTATGTTTAATGTGCTGAGGGAAAGCCATTTGCATGCATAATCTTATTATAGAGCAGAAATATACTTGTTCCAGAGAAAAGAAATTTAATTGGTTCCAAGTCAAATAATGTTAGCAGGTGTCACCTCACCAGTCCAGAACTTAAAATGAGTTATTATAAATAGGAGGAACAAAAATGTCTGGCTCTTGCTCCCACCTTTTGTCAAGGCTGCATACCCCTCTAATGTTCCTCCTGATTATTTCCAGCAACTGCAGGGGTGGGTCACGTGTGCTCATGAACGAGTATTGTCAGTTACCACACAGTGCCTACTGTTTTCTTGTTCCTTAGCTCCAGCTCTTCCAGCTGCTTATAGAATTTAATATGCTGCAAGTAAGTACTGGTGAGTATTGCTGCTTCTGCTAGCCTCTGTAATTTTAGTGGAAGGAGAGCATATTGCTGGTTCCATGGATATGCAGTGATCCAGATAACATAAGAAGGGAGAATGTCTCTCTCCAATTCATCTTTACACACTATTGACACTGTGAAAGAATAAAGAGAGTTCTGGAGTTTTGACCCATAGTCCTCTCTTCTCCCAGCAGGGGAAGTTGAATAGGTAGCTTGTCATTCTGGAGGCTGTGATAATGCACAGCTCAGATCCCACTGTGCGGAAATTGAGGTGGGTCCAGTAGCTGTGCTCTATCTCTATCACCTTTGCACTGAGGCCACACTTCCAGTGGGCTGCTCCCGGTTGACCATCCAGCACAGGAGGGATACTAAGGCTGACTCACCTCCGGGAGATATGGCACAGCTCTGACAGGTGGTTGATTTGAGGTTTCCTGCCAGCTTGTCAAACTTTCCTGAAAGGTGCCTTGTGTCTAACCAGCTTCGTGAGGTGACCTTCCTTCCCTTTCCTGCCGCCTCTTGGGGATGGACCTGCACTGCTATTTGATGACTCTCTCAGTTGTCCCTTCCCCCTGGATTTTCTCTGAGTGTCACATTCCCTAATACATTTTTCTTTGGCACATTTAGTTTCATCTTGGCATCTGCTTCTCACAAGACTGTCATAAAATTGCAAAATGTTTTCTCTTGTAAGAAGCTTGATCCACTCTTCCTCCTTCATTAAAGTTAAAAAAAAGAAGACATTTTTTTCTTTCTTCTGATCAAGCTAAATACAATCCTTATTTTAATTTTTGTAATTATCAATTGATATTTTCTTGTTTTTGTTATACCAGGTAATTTACAAGCTCAATATGCAGAACTATAGATTGCTTGATGGTCTACCAGATGTCCACCCTCACCAAGCAGTCTAAAAACTTTGATTTTATCAAAATGTGTTAAACTACCAGCAACCCCACCCCTACCCCACATCCCCTTCTGTGACCCCTTCCTTTCTGTAACACATAATCACACTTGCTGGGGTAAGGTACATTTGGCACCTACCCCACCTTCTCAGAGGTATCTTCTTGTTTGGTACCTTCCTGATAATTTTTTCTGTACTTCAACCTCCAGTGATTGTTTCCTATGCATCTGGCACCGGAATTGATTTTGGCATTCAGTACAGGACCCTGACTAACACAGAGCATTCCTGTAATGTACTATGAAATTGTTGTCTAGTCTCTCTGCTGCATAGCCATGTGTGTCTTCTTTTTTAAAAAATTTTTTCTAGTTGTCAATGGACCTTCATTTTATTTATTTATATGTGATGCTGAGAATAGAACCCAGTGACTCCCACATGCAAGGCAAGCGCTCTGCCCCTGAGCCACATCCCCAGCCAGCCATGTATATCTTCTTTATTCACTTCCTTTCAGGGGAGTTTTCCCTCCCAGGAAGTTTCTAGGTCCTTTCATGAGTAGATTTGATGTTGATCTCAACTTCTCCACTAGGATTTGCCAGGCATGCTCAGGCATGTCAGGATCTCAGCATGGGGAGATGTGACAGAAGCTCAACCAGGCCTTTGCTATGCATTTCAGAGCATCTATTTTGCTTCTTTACTGATTCAGTGCACAGTTAGGGAAATAAGAGATACAAAGAATTGTCCCTGCCTTTGAAATTAAAATTCAGTTAGTGAGATAAAAATCACATATGTGCCACAAGTGGATAATACAGATAATGGCATTTATTTTTCAACAAGGATCACCTGTCATGATTCAGTGTATAACCACAAGCTAAATTGTATGGAATTTATTTTTCAGTGCCATAGGTTATAGTATATGTTTCCAAAATGGGGTGGGGATGGGGGTGAATATTCTCCTGGTGTGTAAAAAATAAAAAATAAAATTTCTATTTTTCTTACTTTTTAGAATGAATTCCATACAATTTAGCAAGACATCTCATATTTAATAATGCTTATTTTGGTAGGCTGTAAAATACACACAAAATGTTAGTATGGTAGCACCTACATGTAATCTATAAAAAATACACATTTTCTGTTAGTGATCATGCTAAATTTTTAATGAATAAAGTGCACCATAAAAAGAAGTGGAGGCTTTTGGGCTAGAAGATACTTTTATCACTGTACTGACTATACTATCACGTAGTAGTTAGGTGTCCATGGCAGGGGCCAAAGCTGTGGCTTTAAATCTCATCTCTGCCATTTACTGATTCTTTGGACTTTGTCAAGGTACAGGACCTATAGGTCTGAGTTTTCTCCTCTGTGAAATGGAAATGTTATATCCACCTCACAGAGATATTGTAGGGATTAAATAAGGCAATGCACATTTAGTAACTGCTAGTTGATATCATGATGATTATTATTTATTGTTATTCTAGCCCTAAATAACTTTGTTTTTCTCGTTCTTGAGGCTCAACTCAAGCCTTCTGGTTGATTGCCCATGAGTTTGCTTCATCTTCAGGACATATTTTTACTCTTTTTAGGAAGCTTGCTCTGCTTGCTTATCATCTCAGGGGAAAGCCATCTCTCTTGCTCTGGAATTCCTACAGACTTTTTTATTTCATTCTGGTACCATTTGTCTTCTACCGTCTTGTGTCCTATTGTGCAATTAACTTTTTAAAAATCTTAGTGTAAAAATGGAATATTACTCAACAATAAAAGAGAATAAAATTATGGCATTTGCAGGTAAATTGATGGCGTTGGAGAATATCATGCTAAGTGAAGCAAGACCATCTCAGAAAACCAAATGCTGAATGTTCTCTTTGATAAGTGAATGCTGATCCACGATGTGGGGAAGGACACAGGAAGAATGGAGGAAGTTGGTCACAGGGGAGAGGGGGAGGAGGCAGGAGGACAGTAAAGATGGTGGAATCTGATGGACATCATAGCCCTAGCTTTATGTATGACCACATGTATGTTGTGATTCTACATCACATACAACCAGAGAAATGAAAAGTTGTGCTCCATCTGTGTACAATGCACCAAAATGCACTCTGCTATCATGTATACCTAAATAGAATAAATAAATAAATTAAAAAATAAAACACTGAAAACAATCTTAGTGTAAATGGACAATTTACAACAGTATATATTTATGGGGTACAAAGTG
The DNA here is from genome assembly GCA_028644305.1 of Xerus rutilus. Taxonomy (NCBI): domain Eukaryota; kingdom Metazoa; phylum Chordata; class Mammalia; order Rodentia; family Sciuridae; genus Xerus; species Xerus rutilus. Next base: position 81,722,933 of record CM053399.1, on the reverse strand, counting down.
ATGTTGTGATTTATGAATACAATGCAAACTAATTAACCAAGCTATCTAATATATCTATGGTTCAAACACTTATTTTTTTGTGGTGAGAACATTTGAAATTTACTCTTACCAAGTTTGAAATGTACACACCCTATTATTAACTATATTTTCCACACTGTGCAAGAGATCAAACAGCAACATTCACTCATCCTGTACCCTTTGACCGTCATTTCCTCACTCCTCCCTTTGCTCCCACCCCCACAGGCCCCTGTCCCTGGCCACCTCTGTAACCACCACCTACTCTCTGCTTCTGTGAGTTCAATTGGTTTGAATTTCACATGTAAGGAATTTTAAAGAAATACTTCATAGTTATTTCTTTGTCATGTATTCTTTGTCCATTCATCTGTGACGCTAAGGTTGATGCCATAACTTGGCTATTGTGAATGGTATGAACTTTTATTAGCTTTCTTCTTTGGGGGGCAGTGGTACTATTCTGTGTCATTATGACTTCCTGTGTGTCTAGAACACTGTTTTGTATATAGTAGTGCTCACTTGATGCCAGTTGAATAATTGCAGAGTAATGGGGAGGTGGTGACTTTGGCCTTTTGCAGTAAACCTTTCCTGCTCTGAGGGAATAGTGGGCAGTGAATGAGGGGCACACGGATGGGGAGAGGAAAAGTCAGGGAAGCCATGCCTGCTTCAGCTCCATATACAACCACCCCTTATGCTTATGCTTCCTTCCTAGGATTTTTACACTAAGTGACCCTCAACCTATTCTCCTTTGATCATAAATGAAAAGAGAAGTTTTGCACTTATGCTAAAGAAAGGAATTCCTTGTCATTTATTTATTTATAGATTTTTTAATTGTTACAAATGAAAGAAAAGCAGTCCCTTGTGATTTAACTTATGGGCCAGGAAGTTTCTGTACTTTTTTTTTTTTTTGGTACTGGGGATTGAACTCAGGGGCACTCAACCACTGAGCCACATCCCCAGTCCTATTTTGTGTTTTATGTAGAGACAGGGTCTCACTGAGTTGCTCAGTGCCTCGCCCTTGCTGAGGCTGGCTTTGAACTCGTAATTCTCCTGTCTCAGCCTCCCAAAGTGCTGGGATTACAGGTGTGCACCACTGCGCCTGGCTTCTGTACTTTTTTTGTTTTTTCTTTCTTTTCTTTTCCTTTTTTTCTTTTAGTAAAGTTTTTATCATATTCAATTTTTTGGATTGATACATCCTACTTTCTCTTTCAATTTATTCATGTGCATTTAGCTTTTTTTTTTTTTAATCACTTTTACTGTCCCCATGCCCCCTCCCCCCTTACACTCCTGTGAGCAGAGTTCCTCCATTGTTTCCATGTCCTTCTCCCCATTATAGATCAGCATCCAATTATTCGGCATTTGGTTTTCTGAGATTGGCTTACTTCACTTAGCGTGATATTTTCCAACTCCATCCATTTACCTGTGAATGCCATAATTTTATTCTTTCTTATTGCTGAGTAATATTCCATTGTGTATATATACCAGTTTCTTTATCCATTCATCTGTTGAAGGGCATCTAGGTTGGTTCCACAGTTTAGCTATTGTGAATTGAGCTGCTACATGTCTATTTTTTTTTTTTTGCACTGAGGATTGAACCTAGGGGTGCTCTACCCTACCACTGAGTTTAATTTTTTATTTTGAGATAGGATTTTGCTAAATTGCTGAGGGTGTGTGGCTTGAACTTGCAGTTCCTTTGCCTCAGCATCTTGAGTTGCACCAAATCTTTGTAGTAGAAGGGAAAAAGTGATTTTTATATACATTATCAATTGGATTCTGATTGTGCGCAAATTTTTTAAAAATATTGTTAGAATTCCCAACTTATAGATGGGGAAATATACCCCAAAAGGATAATTTTCTTAATGTTATTTAGTAAGTGGAACATTTCAGAATATGGACAGAGCAAAAACCCTGTGTTTTCTATTTTACTACATTGGACCTTATGAGGGCAGTTTTCCCCAAATGGTATAGACTGAAATGTTTGAGTTGGCAGTTTTGTGTAGACTCTGTGGCTGGTCACCCAAGCTCCTTCATGACCTTTTCTTGGGTGTTCCCTGTACTTAGAAGGGCAGCCTTACACAGTGATTGTGGATAGTGACATAGAGTTTCAAGAGACAGAGCCTTTTTTCTCTGGACTTGTCTTCATGTGTTTGGGACAGTGAGAGAGAAGAGGAGAAATTTGCTTCATTCTTTTTTGAGCAGCCGGATGTGAAGACATGAGATGAGAGGGCTCAGTGATGATCACACTCAGAACTGCGATGTGCAGAAAGCTTAGCACCTTACATCACAGCCTGGTGAGCTGTCTCATCGTGTCATGGACTGCGGAATTCAGAGATTGTAGGTATTTACTTTTTAGTTCTTTAAAGTAAAAAAGTGAATGGGAACGGGGAATAAATTAAACAAGCAAGTTCAACAACTACTCAAGCACAAGAGTTTTTCATTGAGGCTCAGTGGGTATAATATTTTACACCTGAAAATTCATATGGTGATGGTGGTGGGAAAGATAAATGCCAATCAGAGCATCAGTCCCACTGCCAATATGCAGGATGTTTCCTTAACATTTGTGGCCCTTGGCTAAGTTGTAGATGAATAGGCACAGAAATAATGTCAAAGATTATATAATATGTTCTCCTGCTGACAGGCAGAACGGCACCTTGAAAGAAAGTTGATATGGAACAAGTGTAGCTAAGTAGTGGTAATTGCTCACAGGAAGTAAAGTATCAGCAGAATGAAGTAAGGTTAATGGAAAGGGATAGATTTGCTTTGGCACTGAGGTTTGAAACCTGGTCATTCTCAGCCTTTTACATGAACGCATGTAAAAAAAAAAATGTTGATTTTTTTTTTTTAATGGATCTGCTGATCCTTGGAGCTAAATTCTCCCTGAGGCCTTTGAATAGTTGTCAGGTGATTTTAGGTGGCTTGCATATTTTTCCAGGACTAACTCAAAACAGTGACAAGCTGAATTCTGAGTGTAGTTCCACCAGAGAAATCACTGATAGGCAGAAGTTTCTGAAGCCTGGGACTTTGTCAGTGTGCTGGACACAGCAGTCCCTGTACAATCTCAGATACTCTCGAGTGAGATGGACAAACTGAGCTGACTCATCAATTCAGCGAAAACAACAAAACAACAACAACAAAAAACAAACACTGGGATTTCTCCTTCAAATTACATCAAAATTAACAATTTCAACTAAATTGACAGTATATACTAGCAGTTCCGGAGATGAATTAACATCTCCCCATTGTCTTTTTAACCTTTTGAATATTGTAGAGCTAATCAGTATTCCAACATGTATAAAACAGATGCCTGTCCTGTAAACCCAACACCAGCACATGGTATAATATGAATAATTTGATTCTAAATGAATCAAAAAGAAAAAAACTTTTCCAAGTGTAAGATTCTTTTACCAAAAATACCTTGGGAATTTGAGATTTTTGTCTACACAGCTCAAAATACATAAAAAAATAATAATATGAAGTTTTTCCTCCTTGAGCAGATGAGATAGGTGGCATTGAAAGTTTTCATATTTTTACATATTTTTGAATAGTCTACAATAAATATTACTTTTTAATTGGACAAAAAATAGGTTTGAGTGGTTAAAAAAAGGGACAGGAGTGGCTTGGTGAAAGTCACCAAGTATTTGAAACAATCTGGAAAGAGCTTGGAGGCAAAAGGCAGAAATCTGACTACGTTCAAGGAGTTTGCCAGATGGCAACAAATGACTGCCAATGTTCAATTGCACTATAATCGTTGTACACTGTCACTTCAGCAGGCTATCTTTTTACAAGACAAGTGGTGACAGAATGCCATATTAAGATTACCCATGAAATGAAGAAATGGAATGGAAAGTCTTTCTTTTAGCAATGTGCCTAGGGTATGAGGGCTGGTGGGAAAGGTTTGGCTGAGCACAATTATACAGAGAATATTTTTTTGTTGAACTAGAAAAACTCTATTTTATTTTAGATTTTTTACATTATAAAATAATTTACTTTGATCATCAATGTGAAATGGATGATAATATCTTTCTTTTTCTTTATATATATATGTATATTTTATTCTAATTAGGTTTACATGACAGCAGAATGCATTTTGGTTCATTGTACACAAATGGAGCACAACTTTTCACTTCTCTGGTTGTACCCAATATTGGGTTACACAATATGTGCAGTCATCCATGAACCTAGGGCATTGTTGTACATTGCATTCCACCATCTTTCTTGCCCCCATGTCCCATCCCCTCCCTCCCCTCTTTTTTTTTTTTTAATTTTTTCCAAACCTTTATTTTATTTATTTATGTATTTTGTATGTGGTGCTGAGGATGGAACCCAGTGCCTCACGCACGCAAGGCAGGCGCTCTACCACTGAGCCACAACCCTAGCCCCCCCTCCCCTCTTCTTTGACCAAAGTTCAGAGAATTTTTTTATGCCTTCTAAGACTGCATTATTTTGATTGACCCTAGTTGGGAATTCAGAGGGGAGATTTGTTCTTTTATCTCTAGAGAAACACCATATCTGGAGTTGTGTTTCAAGGATTAAATTGATCTCAAGTCCAATTAAACATTTCAGAGGTTCCATTTACTTTCAAACATCTGATTTGTTGATGGCAAACTCATTTGAGTCAGTCAGGGGTTCTATTTGAAAAGTACATTCATTTCTTTCAGATGTATTCTACATATCTCTATTATAGTTCATATCTTACTTGCTTTAACCAGCTCCCCTTCTACCCTCAATCTATCCCAATAACTGAGTGTTGTTATCTGAGTTCACTGCCATGTTAGTTTACTGACAGAGATAGTCAAACCAGGGCTTCCTCAGCTGTTTCAGATGAAACTGGAGATGAATGTGTAAACTTGAGCGCACAGCTTAGCTGGGAAGTTATGTGTAGCAGGTGACGGGGGAGAACTTTCATCGCTGGGACTGAAGTCAGTTTTGAAGGAGTGCCTATGGAATTCTGGTGTGTGTGGGGGGCTTGGCAGTGGGGGTGCAAGGCAGAGACCTCTTCACATGTCAGATAGATAAAGATGTGGGTGGTAAAATGAAGTCACGTTTACAACCTTCACGTGCTGAGTGGGGAGAAGAGCCAAATGCAGCATCGATTTATTAAAATTAGCCTATCGCTTTTGGTTCATGATATTTTAAAGACATACTAGAGATATTCATAAAAACGTAAAAGATAAATTTAATAAAATCCACATAAATTACACTAAAAGTCAGTTAGAAACAGAAGATTTTAAGTCACTGTGGTGTTAATACAAATGGGCAACCAAAGGCATAAGGTCTTAGTCAACACATTTCCATGTCCCCCTGAACACAAATAGCCTCAGACCATCGGGAGGTTGTTCCTTTGAGATGTTTCATCACTGACATCACAGTTGAGTGCCACCTCCCTCAGACTACTTTAAGCCCTGCCCAGAGTTGGGAAGTACAGACAGCCTGGGAGAGGAGCAGGAGTTGGGGCCTGAGTGGGAGACAGCAAGAAGTCCACTGCAGCCAGGGTGTGTCCTAGACCCTCTTCAGGTAACCCTGAGCAGGATTTCCTGCTCAGCAGATGATGTGTGTGTGTGCACAAGTTACTAACGAGGAAGACAGAGGAGTGCTTCTATTTCTTTCTTTCTTTCTTTTTTATAACTTTATTTTATTTATTTATTTTTATATGGTGCTGAGGATCTAACCCAGTGCCTCACACATGCTAGGCAAGTGCTCTACCACTGAGCTACAACCCAGTCCCCCCACCCAACACCCCGGTTTTTTTGAGTGCTTATGTTTCTTGAAGAAATAGATGATGCCCCTTGTACATGGTATTTCTTAAGGTGTAAAGTGAACATTATTGATTCTTGCTTTTCTTTGGTGTGCATTTTCTTTCTATTTTTACATTTTTTCATATCATAGAAGAAAGTCTATCTTCCATCTTCTCCAAGTTTCTAATGAAAGAAAGCCAATGCCAAGCTTCTCGTGCAATTTATTCATAGCCTTTTGGTGTTCAGTTCATCTATATGGTGATCACTTTGGATCATAAGACATGAACTTGATGCTAGGGGAAGGTTTAAGATGAAGTCAAACCTGTTTGGTGCATTAACAGCAGAAAAATAGAACATTGCTGATCTAACTTTGGTCTGTTTTTTTTTTTATAAATTGTTTTTTAGATATTGGTGGACCTTTTTTTTTTTTTTTTTTAAATGTTTATTTTTTAGTTGTAGGTGACAGAATATCTTTATTCTATTTTTATGTGGTGCTGAGGATCGAACCCAGTGCCTTATGCGTGCTAGGCGAGCACGCTACCACTGCACCATAATCCCAGCCCCTTGGTGGACCTTTTTTATTTTATTAATTTATTTATATGTGGTGCTGAGAATTGAATCCAGTGCCTCACACATGCTAGGCAAGTGCTCTACCACTGAGCCATAACTCCAGCCTTGGTCTGTTCTTCTTAAAGGATGTAAATGTGTGTGAAAATAAAGTCTGCACCTTACATTTGGTACAAACATTGATTCCTTGAAAATTCTCACTTTAATTCTTTATGTTTTGTTTGTTTATTTAAAAATACATAAAACAACAAATACTTAAAGTTGTCATCAAAGTGCAATAAAAAGTAAGAGGTGAACCACAGTAGAGACAGAAGTGTAATGGGTAGCCTGTCAATTCAGAGAACATTTGAAAAAAATTGTGGAGTATATAAACATATGCAGTTTAAACAATAATTTCAAGGCTACATGTGCATAAGTTTCCTCAAGAAACAAGTCATTGCCAACACCCAATAAGCCCATTCCTGTTCACCCCTCTTCTGCTCCTAAAATGTTGAGATTGTCTTGTCCCTGCTTTTCGTTAAAGTTTACTATGTCTGTATTCCTAAACAATATCTTAAATTCCCTGTTTCTGGCTTTGTCTAAATGGAGTCATATTCTATGTTCCCTTTGTAAAGTCATATTTTGTTCAATAATTACACTTGTGAGATCCATTCATCCTGTTGGGTGGAACTATAGTAGTTCCTATATTTTCTTTGCTCTGTAACATTCAAATAGATGCACATACTACAATTCATCATCCACTCTACTGCTGATGAGCATTTGAGATATATCCAGTTTGGAGTTCTTGTGAGAAATGTGAACATTCTTGTGTTTGTACTTCAGCACATATATACTTGGGTATCTAGGGGTAGAAGTGAAATTGTTAGATATTAGGATGAGCACATTTTCCAGTTTAATTTTAAAAATGTCAAATTATTTTCCATAGTGGTTGAAAATTCATATTAACTTTGTTTAGCCAGGGCAGTTAATTGCAATAATAGTTTGTTCTTGGAATACATTGATGGACTGATCACAATTCTGGTAACTAATTCTAGTCTGTCACTTTTAGCTCTGCTTCCAACTTCCTGAGAGTCATTACTCAAGCAACATCTCTCTAAAAGTCAGTTTTTCAGCTGTAATTTTGGCAAAGACAAAAATCATGATAATACTTGCCCTAGTTGTGCAGGTAACACAAATAGAGCTGTTGGAACTGCTTCTAATAGCATCTTTCTCATTTTCCAAGTATATTTCTGTTGGACCACAATCCATAATTCCCTTTATATAATAGCTTAATCTAATACGCAGATTTGATGGGAAAGTTATTTTGCTTTCCCTAAATTGGATTGTTTTGATCATTATAAATAGGGTTTCATATTTTCTGCTTCTTCTCTCTCTCTCTCCTTTTTTTTTGAGGGGGGGGTACAAGGGATGAACTCAGGGATGCTTTACCACTGAGTCACATCTCAGCCCTATTTATTAATTTATTTATTTATTTAGAGACAAGGTCCAAGTTGCTGAGGGTCTCCCTAAGTTTCTGAGGCTGGCCTTGAACTTGTGATTCTCCTTGAGCTTGTGAGCCTCCTGCCTCAGCCTCCTGAGTTGCTGGGATTATAAGCATGCACCATCACATCTGGCTATATCTCTGCATTTCTTGATAACTTACCCCAAAAGTAAGTGTTTGGATCAGGGTTTAATTTCATAAGGAAGAGTCTGTCTTTGATTCTCATTCCTTTGCCTCCAGCCTCCTTGGCTGGACTCATTCCCTTGCTGCTCCCCTCTGCTCTTATGTGCATTCTTACACATTCTCTGTTCTTTCTTTATCCATTAATATTCTGTTTAATTTCCTTTCTAAGCAAATCTTTGTAAAGTTTTTTTTTTTAATTTTTTTTTTAGTTGTAGATGGACACAATGTCTTTATTTTATTGGTTTGTATGTGGTGCTGAGGATCGAACCCAGGGCCTCACGCATGCGAGGCAATCACTCTACCATTGAGCTACAATCCCAGCCCCTTTGTAAAGTTTTTCAATGGCAATTTACTATTTCCTTCATGCTGAAGGCCAAAAGATGGATAAGAATTAAATAGGGAATTAAACATAGATCCATTGTTATTGGCCATTTTAAACCCCAATTCAATAATCTACTAGTTGGAATTATCTGGTTTGAACCTATATGTTATTATTATTTTTTTTTTGAGAAAAAGGAAGATTTATTGTTTTGCTAGCAAAGGAGAAATATAGGGGACTCCTCTCCCAAAGGCTGTAATTCTGCCCATCAGCAGGAACAGGGTTTTTTTTATTAGTTGTTGATGGATCTTTATTTTATTTATTTATTTATATATGGTGCTGAGAATTGAACTCCATGCCTCACACATGCTAGGCAGGCATTCTACCACTGAGCCCCCTATATGTTATACTAACATAATTTAAACTTTGATTATTCAGCTGAAATATACAAGCTAATAATTTAGTCTATTGATGATACAACAAATAGAATTGCATTATTAATAATTGAGTCAGGTTAGATGGTTCAAAATACCATTCAGGTCAAAAGCTTGCTAACACACCTTTCTGACCCTTGCACTCCCATCCTTAGCAAACATAATGTCCTTTCCACCTAAAATTTTTCACTCTGTAGTAGAATTTAGTCCAAAATATCTAAAATATATTTATCTACATAAAATCATTTAACATAGAAATCTTCTATTTTATTTATGCTGCATAAACAAAATGCCAATTATACTACATCACTGAAGCTAATAATTTGACTGCATTGTATATGTTCTTGAAGTTTGATTTCCTGCATGTACAATCTGTACACACTCTAAAGATACCATCCCTGCTCTTTGAAATGTTTACAATCTAGGCACATCCTGGGCCTAACTAAAAATAGCTGGCACAAACATTTGTTGAAATAGGAATACCCATGAAGTTAACACTTGCTCTTTGGATTGAGTACTTGTTATGTGAGGGACTTTTGGTTGACCCCAGTAGGCTTTGTGCCCAGTGCAGGCTTATACAAAACCATGCAGCTGTTGGAACTACTGTGTGCTTTCACCAGGGTTAGATAAAGACCTATAGCAGCCTGAAACCTGAAGGATTATGGTATCCCACTTCTAAATGTTATCCAAACCAAGAACAATACTAAACTATAACTTTTTTCTGCTTTGATGCCCCTACTTTGTGATATTCTAAGTTAGCAAAGTGAATACATGCATACACCCACACAAGTTGAAGAGAGAAAAATATAATATTTTATATTTTATTGAAAGTATCAACACAATCATCCGAGAAAAAAATCAGGACAAAAGTGTTGGTGTTTATCACAGTGGACAGAGAAACCAGACTCTCTGTATCAGTCGAGTCTTCAGAGAAACTCTATGTGTGTGTGTGTGTGTGCTTTTAAAATTGGCTACGTGGCTATAGAAGCTGACAAGTCCAAAATCTTCAGGATAGGCTTGCAGGCTGGAGACCCAGGGAAGAGGAGGGGTTCTAGTTAAACAGTCTGAGGCTACATGTTGGAGATCAGAGGGTTTCTTCTGAGACTGCTTTTCTTGGCTTGATAATGGCTTTTATCTCTCTGTTTTCACATCGTCTCCCCTCTGTATGAGTCTGTCCTAATCGCCTATTCATATAAGGACACCAGTCATATTGGATTAAGGATTACATTAGTGACCTTATTTTAACTTAATTACCTTTCAAAAGACCCTATCCAAATACAGACACATTCTTGGGTACTGGGGGTTAGGACTTCAAAATATGAATTTAGGGGAGGACACAATTCATCCCCAAACCATCTTCTTTCCCACATTACTCCTATTTCCTTTGGAAAAGAATGACCATTATGTTCCAGGAACACTTGTTCATCTCCCCATGTTTTCTTTGTTACTTTCTGTTAGGAGGTGAGGACAAGCCAGAGGTCTTCCTGTGCCCTCAGAAGTCTGCCTGAAGATCTCATCCAGCCACTCTGAGGATGGAGCGATCCACCCGGGAGCTGTGTCTCAACTTCACTGTTGTCCTGATTACAGTCATCCTCATGTGGCTCCTTGTGAGGTCCTATCAATACTGAGAGGCCATGCCTCACTCCTGGGACTGACTGGGATGCTCTGGAGCTGTCTGCTGCATACCCTGAGGTCCCACTGCCGTCACTGTCATGGGAGACCATTCTTGGCACTCCGTGGCACCTCTGACCTGCACTCACAATGCCTGACATGCCCTAGCACCAGGATTGATTGTGTTCTCTAAGATGCTGCTCTCGCAGGCTGCCAAGTGTTTGCCAGTGTGCATTACATTTATTCCCCAAATCTTACTGCAAATGTGTTAGACAAGCCTCAAGGTTAAAATTAAACTGGATTCATGATGATGTAGAATTATAAGAAGCCCCTGATCTGTCTCACCACACATCTCTTCAACCCACACTGTCTGCAACCAAACTCTAATTCGACCCTCCAGAAGAAATGTTAGAGGAAGTCTTTGTCAAACTCTCCAGTGATCATGTGAATAAAGTTAAGTCAACCACAAAAACAGCTTTTAGAATTTATTTTAGTTACTATGTATGATACAGCATCTGACCCTTGGCTGGGATTGAAGTGACAAATGCTACAGTATTTCTAGCATTTGAGATAAGCCAAGATGCTCCAACTGCTGAGGATTTGAAACCAAGTCAAGTTAGAGTGTCACATTTCAAATAATCCCATTGGTTCAGACCTCCTCAAACTTTTCCCTTAACTAGTTCAAGGACAGAGAGAGGGTAAGTTCATTCCATCATGAGGTCTGGACCAGAGCCTGAAGTGCCCACTAAAAGCACAAAATATCTTTGAAGTCTTATGTTTTGTCCTTAGAATTCACAAGAAATATGTATTCTGCCCTATAGTATCTCCATATTTGCCTTAGCATTCTTAAATATTTGTAACTATTTATCCTATTTACCATCAAGTAAAACTAAGTCATTTCCCTAACAGCAGCATACTCCAGTTTATTGTTTCTATACAAATGGGACTAGCCAATAATGACCATTATAAAAGGAGGAAAATGGAAAATACACATTACATATGTTTATGAAAGAGACTCATAGGCATTTCTTAACAATGTTGCTAGAATTAGATCAAATCTGTTACTTGTCAGTTCTGAGGTGACAGTGGGGAAAGGGGAATGTTGTTAGACCTCATCTTTTTTTTTTTTAATTTTTTTTTTTTTAGTTGTAGATGGACACAATGTCTTTATTTTATTGCTTTGTATGTGGTGCTGAGGTTCGAACCCAGGGCCTCACGCATGCAAGGCAAGTGCTCTACCGCTGAGCTACAATCCCAGCCCTAAACCTCATCTGTCCTAGCACCCTTCATGGAGGCATTCCTTGCTGGGAATTGGACCTATCCTGAGGAATTGCCTACATGCTATTATGGTTCTCAGCCCTGGTTGTATTCAAAGAAAGTCAATACATTTAAGGTTGAGTTTTCAAGATTCTGATGCTGGGTTCTCTTCAGACCAGCTAAATACAAATCTGAGGGGGCAGAACCCAAGCATCTGCATTAAAAAAATACTCCTCCCCAAAAACCTCCAAAGTTCTCTAGATGATTACATTGTGTAGCCAGAGTTGAGAGTCACTAATACCAACCATTGCTTCTCAGACTGATGTGATTGTAAATCATCCTGATGTCTAATTTAAATGTAAATTCTAATTCAGCTCTGATTCTGATTCAGAGGTGGGTCTTGAGAGTCCACATCAGACATGCTCCTAAACAATGCTGGTGCTGCAGTTCCACAGATCACTACACTTGAGTGGCACCCCAGAATCACTTGAGAACCTTTGAAAAAACATCCAAGTTTGCCCTCTGTTCGTAGGAGTTTCTAATTTAATTTGTCTGGAGGTAAACCTGAGAGTTACCTGTTTTTAGTCCAGGTGATTCTAATGTGCAGCCAGCATTAAGACCCCAAATACAGTTAAAGAAAAAAAAAGGTGTATTTTGAGAGGTTCCCAACAAACTTTGGGAAATAACAGTGTCTGGTCCTCAATGTCCTGGCCCTAATTTGGAGTTAGACTACACACATGGGTGCACAACTGTTAAGGATTTGTACACGGTACACCTACTCAAAAGCATGTGGCTTGAGGGCCCTTTTGATGGTTAGCAGAACCTGCTGGTGTTGTGTGTGTGTTTGAGAAGGGGAATGTGTGCTAGTGGGGAAGGGAACGGACAGGACAAAAGGAGTGACACACTCCCTTCAGTCATGGGACCATCTGATCTTTCCCTGACGTCCTGGTGCCATATTTACAGTGGGCACCATTTCATGAGTCTCCTGTGTGTGAGCGCTGTGCTGGCCATTTTCCACATATCATGCCATATTGTGGATGTGGGAACCGAGGGCCAGACACCTGGCTAATCAGACACAGGTAGTGAAGTTAGGATGACAAACGGGACTATCTCATTGTTGAGGACTGTTTCATTATGGATCTCCAAACCATTTGACTATGTTTTAAGTTTTATTCTCACATGCTTCAACTTTTGAATACATCAGCTTAATTAGGTAAAGGTAATAATTGTAATTCTGTTATTTCTCTTTGTTGATCAATCCTCATCTTTCTTTTCTTAATTTCCTGGGTCCTATTTATAGGACCCATTTTTAGATCACATTATGGTCATCTTTGCAGAAGTAGGACATCCATTAACAATTTCAGCTGTGGGGCTAGGAATTTATGTCTAGTATTTTCCACACACAGGAGTCCTTGTCATTATGGCTACATAATGATTGACTCATAAATATTTTATGGGTAACCTTCCCTGGGACTTTGGGTAACCTGAATCATTGCAGTATTTTCACTGCCCTCTTGGCTTCGCCCACTCCAAAGGGGCCTGGTAACCCTAAACCAAATGTTAGCTCTTCTCTAGAACCTGAGCTCTGAATCTTAGTTGTTAACTGAAGTTCCAGCCCACGGGCTTGAGCCTACCATAACTTCTCTCTTTAGTTTGTTTATTTACTTATTCATTCATTCATTCATTCATTCATTCATTCAAGTACTTACTGTGAAGCTCTCATGAGTTGGACATTGTGCTAGACACTGGGGATAAAATGGCTAGTAAGACAGAGTTGAAGCATAGAGCATCTCTCCAATGCTGGCAGTAATGATACTTCATGAGGGCAGGTCTCAAGATACTGACCACATCTCTCTGACTTCCAAGTTGGACCATTTCTGAGATCCTTCCAAACCCTGCTTCACACACTGGAAGGGACCTCTTGCCACCAGTAGTTATTTGGACATGATTGTGTGCCGGGGTCCAGCCCCAGCGGGTCCAGGGGTTCTGAAGGAGGTGTAGAGTTGGCACAATGGAGAGACGAGATGAATTCAATTACTGCATCAGAAGGTCTCTCTCTTGAGTGACCATGAGGTTTATTTATTTATTTATTTTTTATAATGTCTTTATTTTATTGCTTTGTATGTGGTGCTGAGGATCGAACCCAGGGCCTCACGCATGCGAGGCAAGCGCTCTACCGCTGAGCGACAATCCCAGCCCCCATGAGGTTTCTTTTTTATACCTTTCCACAAGGAAGTCCAGAACATTGTTTTTCCATGTCTAGCTGTGTTTACTCTATTACAAAGAATTTCATTTTCGTACATGTTCTTTCACTTTTCCTATTGGCGTCCTACACAATTTCCTCATAACTCTATTGACCTTATGCAATCTTAAGGTTATACAAAGGTGAGAGACAAGGTGTCTGCATAAATAAAAGTGGTCATGCTAAATAAAGAAGAAAAGGTATAGAATTCTATTTTTTGTCTCCCACTATGTCTATCAAGTGGTAAGTTAATTTTTTATTCATATTCTCTTAGACAATATCTGCAAGGTAATTTCCTATAGTATCTATTTTGCTGTTTGATTAAGTCATTTCTATTTTTCTTGTTTTTCAAACACCAGGGACAAAATTGTCCCAGTCTCTTAAGAAAGGGAAAGCTTGGTACATCAACCCATTTACCATTAGTATTTACCATGTCTGCCATTTTCATCATAAATTCCGGTATAGGGTAAAGGAGCGTCGGTGGGGGGTGGAAAAGGCATCTTGTTTACTTCAGCCCCTCTAGGGGGAAACTATAATCGTCCTCCAATTTTGTAAGCCACATATGGTGGTCCCTGGATCGTAGGAACCACTCTGTTATGGGAATTTCTATTTTTGAGTAACTTTAAAGTTTTTGGTTTATGTGGGGAAGTTAATAATGGAGCAGTTTCATGAACTCCCTGTTTGCCTTAGCAATTTCAGTAGAATTAGTTTCATTTTTGTAAGGCCAGTCAGGACATAATTGTGTACACTTGGTTATATATTCATAATCCCTTTTTGTTTTACAGCATTTCTCATAATGGGCCAATTGTTTATTTCTCCAGGTAATTATTCCTTGCATTATTATTTTTCTCAGGAGAAGTAGACTGAGGTTTGTCTGGGAGCACAGGCCTTGCTGGGCTCCACTCCAGGTTTGGACCTTGTCAAACACCTGGAGTGACATTGCTTGTGCCAATTATGTTTACAGAGAGTTTAGACACTGGGCTTTGGACCACCTAGCCACCTTTATCAACAGCAGCCAGGTCAGTTCTCCCCACTACTATCTCACCTGTGGAGGAGCTCTTTGCTGGGTGATGTTCTCCTCTTTCTGCCAGAAGTCCTGGGATGCCAATACATATCACATTGTGTTGGTTTGTCTGTGCCTCCCATGTGTGTTTCTTGTCTTTGGGGACTCTTTTTAATGTTTAATTTTAGTTCCTAAATTTGTCTTGGAACTGAGTTGCCCACATTACAATGCCAATGAACTATTTGAATTAAAATAATATCTTTCAGTGCTGGTTTGGATTTTCCTTCCAGTATTCTCTAAACTCAACTAACTTGGACATTCTTAGAAACATCTCATATTTTTTGAAACAATTCTTTCACATTAAAATAAATAAACGAGCTTTATTTCTTTCTCTTTTTAATTCTAATTAGGTCTACATGACAGCAGAATGCATTTTGGTTCATTGTACACAAATGGAGCACAACATTTCACTTCTCTGGTTGTACACAATATAGAGTCACACAATATGCAATCATACATGAACCTGGGCATTGTTGTCCATCTCATTCCACCATCTTTCCTGCCCCCATGTCCCATCCCCTCTCTTCCCTCCCCTTTGACCAAAGTTTCTCCATTCTTCCCATGCCCCCTCCCACATTATGGATCAGCATGCACTTATCAGAGAGAATATTTGGCCTTTGGATAGATAAGCTTTTAAATCCATTTCTGGCAGTATATCTAGCCCCAAATATTCTCCCTGCAGTTATAATATAGTTGTATCTATAAGGTATAAAAAATATTCAGATAACTTGTGTCCTAATCCATGGCTCAAAGAAGAGTACTGAGGTATTTCAGTATATAGTTTTCATAATTACATTTCCATCTTTGCTCCACTGACTCATACTAGGAGTGTATGAAAATGGTCATACAATTGTAATTATTCCATTGTTCTCTAGTCTAATTTGGGGCTCTCAATCAGTCTAGAAGAAATTTCAAGGAGATAGTCCATTTTTTAACTCTGCTATTTCCTTAGCACTTCACTGATCCTTTTATTTCACGGGAATGTAATTCTTTCTGCCATTCCTGGCTGCCACCAAAGACATTTTGATGCATGATCCTTGCCATTTCTACATGGCATCCCTAGAACCTTCCTTAGCAGGTGGGTTTGTCTATTCCCACCTTGAAATCCCAAACCCCAGAATCCTATTTTCAATTCCTGGAGAATCCCAGAAAGTAGAGACATAATAAACTAAACTGGTTCTATTACCTTTTTCTCTGATACATTATCTAACATTTTATAATTTTCCTATTTCCAGACTATGGAATTTTTTTTTGGCACAGGAGACCCTTCTTAGCTGTACCATGTCTACCTGTAACTTCTCTTTTGTTCACCTGTTCCATATGCAGCCCTATACTCTCATTTCCAAACATTTCTCACTATTTGTAGTTTTCAAGTATGGTTTATTCTCTTCTACTGAGGTTTCCTTGTAAGGCCATCCTCTTTTCTTGAACTTCCTTTTTTTCTTTTCTTGGATAACTTCTGAACATTTGCTAAGATTTCAATTATCCTTACCTCTTGGAAATTACTCCCTTATCTGGGCCTCATAGCACTTATCACATTGTGTTGGTTTGTTTGTGCCTCCCATTTGTGTTTCTTGTCTATAGGGAGTCTTTTCAATGTTTAAATTTAGTTCCTAGCTCATCCATCGTCATCACTGGATAAGAATCTATTGAACACATCCATTACTGGCCAGATATAAAAGCCTTTGGAATAGACAGGTACCATTTCTATGGTTAGATCTGTGTCCAACACAGATGGGTGCAAGAAGAGGCATTTGAAAGTTCTATTTCTAAAAGTTCTGTTACATTAATGAGCAAACCAAACTCTTTAAAAACTTTAAGCAGTTGAAACAGCTTTTTCAAAGGCAGTTAGCTTCTTTATGAAATATTTATGATACTTGCTTCTTTTGATCTGTCTGTATCACCCCCTGAACAATTTGACAATGTTTATGAATTACTCATCAAAGTACAATGTGTTGAGCATGTTTTCAAGTTCATCTATCAACAGAGTGACACTGTAGAACTCCATTTTTCTAGCTGTGTAAAGTTTGAATTAAAGTTCACATATAGTACTGTGTGCCTACTGTGTGTTAGAAAATTTCAAGTTCTATTTTATTTAATTCTCTTTTATCTTGTGAAGAATTTATTTATTTTTTGAGATGAGGTCTCACTGTGTTGCCAAGGTTAGTCTCAAAATCCTGGGCTCAAGAGATCCTCTTGCCTCAGCCACCAAAATAGCTGGGACTACAGGTGTGCACTAATTGTGGCCAGAGATAATGAAGCATTTTTCTTTATTCATACCATAAAAGTGAGAAGACCAAGACTCAGAAAGGGCAAGTGATCAGCCATAAAATGTAGAGATTGGAGGCAAATCTAGTTCTCTTCACCTGTGAGATTAGCAAATGTACCTTTTTCTAATCATCAAGACTGACCCTCTGCACTGTCAGGTGATTCTGGGGTGCCAGGCATGTTCCCTTACTTTGGGCCCAAAATGCCAAAGGAATGCTGTATATCAGAGGCCTTCAGATATGTAGCTTACTGGATCTATGGCTCAGTCATAAGGGTGTGCAACTTGTACAATTTTCTGTGTCCCAGCAGTTTGAAACAAGCCCCGGAATCATCTTTTCTTGTCAGTCAACTGAACAGTAGATAATAAGAGAGGAGAATCTTGATGGCTATTTTCAATGTGTCAGTGTTATCTATGGGGATTAAGTAGAAATGACAGCCCCATCTGCAGCATTAACTGGTTATACACACTTGCAGAATTTTATCACATGGTAATTTTCAGCTTCCACTCATTAGATCGCTTGAAAATAATGCTTTGGAAAAAGCTTGGTCTTTGGATTCACAGACCAAATTTTGTTACTAATATGTGACCTCAGACAAGTTACCGAACTTTTGTGGGCCTTCAATTCCGTAGTTGTAAATAAAAAGGAGCTGGTATATAGATGAGTAGTAAAGAATGTGTTTAACATGTGAGAAGCCCTAGATTCAGTCCCCAGCACCCCACCCCCAAAATAGACAATAATACCTTCTTCATAGGGTCACTGAGTTAAATTTTGTAATATTTGCAAAGTGCTTAGCACAATACATGCCAATTAGTAAATGCTCAATAAATGATTGTTAATATTATAAGTAAAGTGTTAACAAGTAGTGTTACATAGTAGGCCCACAAAGTGTTAAGTACTGGTAGTATTGCTGCTACGTACTGGTAGTATTGCTGCTACTGCTATTTTAAGAGGTAATAATGAAGCATTTTGTGAAAGTTAGATTGTGTGTGTGTGTGTGTGTGTGTGTGTGTGTGTTCAGAGCTGGGAATAGAACCCAGGGCCTCATGCATGCTAGGTAAGTGCTTTACATTGAGCTACACGATTAGCCCCATTGAAAATACATTTTTGAAGCAGGGAAAGAGGTGAATTGGAGGTTCCTTTGCTCTGAAAAGTACACCATGTTTCTCAAAATGTAAGCATTCTTGAATTACAATATCTGAAATACTTGTTCAATTGCAGCTTTCTGCACCAACCCCAAGACCTACTGAAAGGGAATTTTTAAGAGTGGGCTCTGGATTGCCACATTTTAAACCAGCTCCCTAGGTGATTATTAAGTAAAGTTTAAGAACCACTAATGTACAGCATCCTAGCATACTAGCTCTCAGGATTTGCATTTCTAATTATTATCAAGGATTTGTGCAGTGGTTGGACCGAGAAGGTCATGCATTTCTGCTTTCTCTGAGGGATCACAGAACTCTTACTCCCATTCCCTTACATTCTTCCAGAGAAAGCTCTCTTTGCATCCTCTCCCATCCTTCCCAGTCGGTTTCCACATTGGCTCTGTGGATTCCCTTTTAAACAAGTTTCTGTCTTTGCACCTGCACATTCAGACCATCTACAGCTCTACTTTAAAATATTTTTAAACCTGAGGTTATATAATGTGTTAGCTTGTAGGTAAAAGTTCTATTTTGACATATTTTCAAAGAAGATGCTGGAACTGTCATTCAAATTTTAATAGCTTTAAAAAACATTAAACATCAAAAGGTATTTCCTGATTATGTCTACCTTTGACCCTCACTGTTCCTCCCCTGCCCTCCCGTGTCAGACAAGTAATGTACCAACCTAGTAATAAGGTCTGAAGGAGGTGCATGTCACACCATGATGTGAAAACCCAATCATCATGCTATTAACCACAAAAGGATCTGACCCCTGTTTTTTCCCTGGCAGCTAGTCTATACCCAAGGATATAAACAAGGAAACAAAACAAAACAAAACAAAACAAAACAAAAACTCAGTACAGAAGTCTTTACTTTAGACCTCAGATTTTCAAAATTCAGATATGTGTAAGTTTCTAACTGGATGAGTAAGGTGAAAATGAATTTTCTCAGCAGCAGAAATTTCACTCCAGTCTGCATGATGTGACATTGTTTGGGGGACAGTGTTCACAGGTCTAGCCAATACTGTGACCCATATCCTACTGTGAGTTGTCTCTTTTCCATCTGCTTACCCACTTTATATTCCTCTCACAGAGCCTTAAAAAGGATATAGAGAGAAAAGAGTATTTCCACAGATGCTGGGTCTGTAATGATGACATACATAGTGATACTCAGCACCCATGTGTTCATACACCTGCCAATCCTAAGCCAACTTTTGTTCATGATGGCAAACTTTTCAGATATGCAAATGTTTCATGGTGATTATCAGACAATTCAACACAAAAGCTGCTCCGATGCTTTTCTGCATCCCTATTGGGCTTTCCAGTCATTCAGGACAACAAGGACTTCACAGTGCTTTACAACCAATCTTAAGATTTTTTTTGAACAGAAGAGTCACACTAGGAATCAGGTGACATTGCAAAACCCTTTTTGAAAGTCATTACTCCCATCCCACCCCATCCTGTCAGAATGACAGGGATCACATTCAGAATACAGACCAACAGAGTAAGTGGGAAGCTGAACTTACAGGATTGGCTTTGGTCACATGATAATTCCAACAAATCTTGACTTTGGGAATGAGAGACAGCCACATGCAATTTGACAGACTGCCAATCTAAGATACATTATGCATTATACCATATGTCATTGACTTTAAGGATGATTTTTAAACCAGTTCATTTTGAATACCGCTTATGAAAGATCACATCTTTGACATTTGATATGACTGATGATAAGTCTCTGAGCTATAAAGCATTCCATTCCAGAGAAAGATGTGTATAGTGAAATAAATGTTTCCCCTGAAGACCTCTACTTGGTTCCATTTTTCCTTTTCCATCTTTTCATGATATTTTTAGTGTCCCAGATATGCTTATTCTGAAGCTGTCATGATTGACATCGACTTTCACCTGAAGTTCTACTTGCAAATTAATTCTCCAGAATCAAAGGACATATTTCTATCACAGTGAAAAGTAAAGCAAACCCAATTTTCCAGACCTGTCTGTACAAACCACGAAGTCACTCACTTCTAGGGATGAGAATGTGGGGATGTCTCTGCTGGAAGAAGATGTTATGAATATCTGGCAGCAAGACGTGTTTTGATGGGCCCCATTTATTTGCAATTCAAAACTGGCAAATGTTCTTTTGAATATTAGTTCTGATGACTTGAAAAAAAGATATCAGCATTGTAAAAGAAGATACCGGAAGTTTTGCCCCTTCTCCTCAATTTGGGTGCCAATTAGAAAAGAACTTGGTCCCAAAATACGTTGTTCTGAGTTACTTGGCTATTTCAACTATGAACGATTATAAACCATCATTATAATATTTTATATTTTCTGAGGAGAAAAAAATTGATTAAATCTTATTTAGCATAGCCATATCTGTGTGATTAAGTTTCATGAAGAAATAGGAAAAGAGAAGAAGTGTGGTCTATCATTGCCTATTTTAACGTGGTAGACTCTTGAACTTACGCAAAGTGTGGAATCCTTTCAAATGAGTGCTTTACAATGGACAGCACCCAGTGACAGTATACCTGACCACCTGGTGTAGGCATAAATTTTAACAGAGAGGTAGAAGAAATAACACTGCAATAATTTGGGGTTAATTTCAAACACAGGAAACAATTGCTTCCTCGTCACAAGAACTCCAGTAATGTTTCTGGGATATTTTAGCTAGAGAGATTTCAAAGATACTTAGTTTAACAGTGAAATTTTATTGAAGGGAGACAGGCTGAGAGAAGTTATACACCTACTCATGATTTATTGATGGCAATGCTGGAGCGAGAAGCCAGATTCCTAACATTTTCCCAACTGACTCTCTACTGGAATTTGTCTTCACAGCTCTTAGGTGGGGAGAAAGGGGAAAATCTGGTTCCATTAGGTTGTGGCCCAAAGATTGTATCCCATTTCACACATATAGTCAGAGGTGTGTAATTATTTAGTTACCCAAGACCACGTTTCTCTTGCAGTGGGCTGGGAGATGGGTTGACATTTGACCTGGTTGGCTGGATGTCCAGGCACCTCTACTGAAGATTCAGCCTTCTAATAGTTTAGTCACTTGGAAAAGGTGTGCTCAGGGTGCTGGAATCAGAAGGTTTCTGAATTTCTCAGAACCCTTTCTTATGGCTGCTTACTAAGGAACATTGTAGCTGTCATTGGGCTGAAAAGTGGAAAGGAAATTTGACAAGGTTGAAATTAGCTGCGGGAAGAAATAAACAAACAGCTCTCATGGCCTCTGAGATTCCCTAAAACATAGTTGGATGGTTTTCTTGAGAACTTTTTTTTACAATTCTCAGATGTTAAAACCAGCTGCTTGCAAGTATCTTTCATATCTTTTTCTACTCTCAAGGAACATGATCTAAATATGAATCATCACAGGCACCGAGATCTTGGCTAGAAAAATCTTCCTAGTGACACAGTATCTGATTCCTTGAGAAGGGCCAGAGGAATTCTTTCCATAGCCTCTTCCTCAGAAGAGAGGTAATGGGGTGTAATGGAAAAAGCACAGGTTTTGGCGACAAATAGACTTGAGTTTTAATTCTGACTCAGCTGCTTAGTTTGACCTGACAAGTAAATTAAACTCTCTGAGTCACAGTTTTTTCATCTAAAAATGGAGATAATGTTGCCTACTTCAGAAGGTAGTGCAAAAGTAGAAAGTGTTTATAAAAATATATGTGAAGAATTCAAACGTAGTAGATTCTAGATAAAGTATAACTTGCAACTACAATTTTTAGGTTAGGTGTGTGGCTACTGAACGGAGCACTGACTTCCTGTATCACATAAGCTTTGGAGAGTGTATTGCCCTATGAATTCCTAACACTTGCCAGTGCCAGTGTGTTGGAGTGGAAGGCTGGATGAGACCAGACAAAGCAAGACACTGGTTCTCATCTTTTTACTAAAATTTGAGTATTTTTTAATACCTTTATTTTATTTATTTATTTTTATGTGGTGCTGAGGATCGAACCCAGTGCCTCCCGCATGCTAGGCAAGTGCTCTACCACTGAGCTACACAACCCAGCCCCATAAAAGTTTAGTATTCTTTTTTTATTTTTACCTTTCTCTTTCTCATTCCTTTGTTTCTCATTTGCCTTTTAATAATATTTACTTTTGAAATAAAAATAATATATTAATACACCCTTGTCAAAAAGTGTGAACAGAAGTGTCCCTGTCATTCCTTTTTTCTGACTAGGGGTGAGTCAAAATAGCTGCTGCTATAGAGATGAAATGCCAACAAGTAAACAGTTAAGGCTGGCTCTCCCTGTGAGAAGTCAAAATTGTCTTAAGTATTCTTGCATGTTCATTTTTCCATGTGAAGTTTAGAACCAGTTTTTCAAGTTTTGTCAGATGTCCTTTGGGATTTTGATTTGAGTTACATCAAATTAAAAGTTGATTTAAAAAAATTTTTTTTTTTTTAGTTTTAGATGGACACAATGTCTTTATTTTATTGCTTTGTATGTGGTGCTGAGGATTGAACCCAGGGCCTCATGCATGCGAGGCAAGCACTCTACCGCTGAGCTACAATCCCAGCCCCTAAAAGTTGATTTTAAGAGAATTAGCCCCATTACAAGGATGGATATTTACAATCATAAACAGAGTTTTCCTCCAGATTTTATAGTTTGTTTTTATTAAAAAATCTCTTCAGTAAATTTGTTTTGGTTTAATTTAAAAATTAAAATTCAATATATGAATATACATAAATATATAAGACCATGAGATTTATTCCCACATACTTTGTAGTTCTTTTGCTATCAGAAATGGAATCATTATCTATTAATTTAGAAATAAGATATTTTAAGTAGCAAAATTAATTTTGATATTAATAGCATATTTTTATAACAGTATGTGTACTTTATATCCAGACACATTACTAAATTCTTTGTTAGTTCTAATAGTTTTACAGTTGTTGCTTAGGAATTTTTAGGTGGATAAACATATATTGGGCAAATGGGGGCACATTATTTCTTCCATTCAGAGTTGTATACTTTGTGTTTTCTTTTGTTGTGGTTCATGTTGCATTGGCTAGGTTTTCCAATAGTATGTTGATCAACAGTGATGGATCCATTCATTCTTCCTTACTCTAGTGAGAATGTTTCTGTGTTTTTCCCCTCTAGGTATGATATTTGACATAAATTCCTAGCAGATAATTTTTATATGATAAGAAAAGTTTTCCTCTGTCCTGAATTTGTGAATTAAAAAAAATCAGGATGTGTTTTTACCTTTATTAAATGCTTTCCAAGCATCTATTGAGATTGCCATGAATTGTCTTCATTTGACTTGGTAATCATCCTTCTTACACTTCTGGATATATCCTACTTGATCACACCATATTATACTTTCTGTGTACTATCAGAGTCAGCTAATATTTTATTAGGGATGTTTGGCCTTGTTCCCATCCCCAATATATCTATTATGTGTATGTGAATATTCCAAAATCTGAAATACCCCAAATCCAGATACTTTTCTAGTTCTACATATTTGGGAATATCATTCACCTTCTACTTAGGGGTCATATTTTACAATTCAAATGAGAAATAATGGGAGGCCCCTTTACCCTGCTTTCTTTACATTTGCATTGTTCTATATATTTCATCTAATTAACACCACCACAGGCGATGTTATAGTTTTTCTTTCCAGTCATACACGTTTTAACCAACTTAAGAGAAAAAATAGTTTACCTATCTAGATGTTTACTATTTCTTCTTTATTCATTCCATATATCCTTGCTGTGTGTCACTGTCCTTCCACTTAAAGAACTTCCTTTAGCATTACTTAAATATAGGTGGGCTACCAAAAACTTCTTTTAGTTTCCCTTCTCAAAATGTCTTTATTTGCCTTCATCTTTGAAAGGTGTTTTCATGAAATATGGGATTCTGGGTAGTGCATTGTTTTCTCCCAGCATTTCATTCGTCTATATTACAGGAAACTTGTATTCATTCCATTGCTTATGACCTATATCTAATGTTTTATTTGTCTCCATCTGATTGAAAGCTGTATTTATCCATCTTGCCCCTTTCCATGATTTCCCCGACATTCTCTGGCTCTCAAGGGCTCCCTTTTCATGGTCTTTTGATAGAAAGCTGAGGTTTTACCCTCTCCATGTTGTTACATATTTCTCATAATTGGGTATGCCTTGGCAACAGAGGGTAGAGAGAAAAGAGAAAGAAAACAAGTAAGAGAGATTCCCCAGTACTCTCCAGAGCACAGAGACCCCCTTTCCAATTCCTCTGGTAATGAAGGAGTTTCTCTGAGCGTAGGTGCCTAGGAACCCACCACCGCTGCTGCTGCTGCAGTTTCATGACTTGCCACCAGGCAGGGCCAGGTCCTCTGGCTAGAGGAAGAGAGCCTGTCTGGAGCTTTTCTGTTCCCTGTCGCTGTGCAATTCCAGGATTTGGGCTGCCCTAGAGTCTATGTTAAGAATTATATGTAGCAAAATAAGCAACAGGAAACTTACTCTTGTACTGGTTGTTCTATGAGTTTTGAGGAAGAGAGAGAATGGAAGAAGTTTACTCCTTTTAGTCAAAGCCAGAATTCTATGAGATTAAAATTTGAATCATCTACATCCCTGATAAAAGATTGCCGGTGCCACAGAAGCTTGCCAAAGCATATGAAAACTCTTGGAGAAAGGTAACATAAGTCTAGGCCTCAACTCAGTAAAATTTTTCACTTGTAATATCTGGTGTTGAATTATTCACAGAGCACTGTCAGTTGTCTGTAAATTTCATTTTTTGAATTTGGCAGAAAAGACTGGAAAGAAGTTGGTGGGAGCTGCTGGGGTCTGCTGCAACGTTGGAGGGCACCGCCTGCCCTTAAGAGCTGCAATACACCACGCGATAGTAGTGGAGAAAAATCTGGCTTTGCCAGCTGTGACCCTTAAAGCCTATGCTGGCAGGCATCCCCAGCTTGATTAACTGCTAACACTAAAATGGGCTTTCTCAGCTGCCGAGGCCTGAAGCTTACATAGCGCCCACCTGCCAGCAGAAGTGGAGAAACTCTGATTTCAGGATTTGCTAATAGAAATTACATACCTTTTCAGGCAAATATATCATTTTAAATAATTTGGTAAAAGATTAATTGTATTATTTTCTGTCTGCTGTTTATTTTCTTTATAGTAATATGATTTATCATGTCATATTATCTGATTTATAAAAAATGTGACTGCTGCAATCTGAATTTGTTTACTCCTTGAATTGAGATTCATCTATATTCAGATTCCTGTAGATAAAACATCAAGTGATGGACATGTGCCCTGTATGTTGTTGCTTCCTCCTCAAGGGGACTATGCTTCATCTATCTTACCATCTACCTTAACCATTTTGTTATTCCTTTATTGCTTATACAGTGCTTGTTTATGATCTAAACAAGACAAAAGCCTGAGCCAAATATTTTATTTATTCAAAAAAAACCACAGGTAGTTGCAGCTATAAAATAAACCCGCCACAATTATAGCACTAGAGAGGGGTACAGTACCCTCTAGTAAAGGTCATGGATTCTTTTCCTGGAATGAACCCGTCTGTGAACTTTTTAGGGGGGCTTCCTCTGGAGTTGCTCTTCATACCCAAAAGTGTGATCATACACACACACAGCAGAGGGCGCCCCGGCATAACACAAGAGCCCTGGGGCCACCAAATATCTTCGTGATTATTGGGCCTTTGTTCAATTCTCATACTTAGGATTTCCTTTTCCTTTTTCTTTTTTCTTCTCTTCTCTTTTCTTTTTTGGTATTGAGGATTGAACTCAGGGGTACTGGACCACTGAGCCACATCCCCAGCCCTGTTTTTGTATTTGATTTAGAGACAGGATCTCTCTGAATTGCTTAGCACCTCACGGTTGCTGAGGCTGGCTTTGAACTTGCAATCCTGTCTCGGCCTCCTGAGCCACCGGGATTACAGGCATGCATCAGCACACTTATAGTTTTCTTCACCAGCATCTGGAGAATGTTTATTGTGTACAAGATGTAAAGCCAGATGACCAAAAGGACGCAAATTAAAACCGCTGAGCAAGGCTTTATTGAGGTATGTATGTTCCTGATCGAGACTCCTCAGTCCAACAGAGCAGGTCAGGAGAATTGCACACGTGCTCCGTGGTATAGAAATTTTAAGGGCCAGGGCAGGAAGGGGAGAGTTTGGGGCAGGAAGAGGAGGGCTTGGGGCAGGAAGGGGAGGACTTGGGGCAGGAAAAGGAGGTATTTGGAGTCCTGTGTCCCCCTGGGGTTGGTCAGAGGATCCTGCTGAGATTAGTGGCTTTCCAAGGTGAGTCAGGAGAAGTCCGCTGATTGGTAGGAGACGCCGTTACTGCTTACGTGTCAGCATCTGATTGGTTGGTCTTTTGTGCATGCGAGCTGCTTGATGCTTCTTTCCCTTTGGCCGCCTTAAACTGGCCTAACACAAGGCACAAAGACACTTTAGGCATTTGAGATGCAAAGATGAATTTGACCGCGTTCCTGCTTGTAAGCAGCTTATCTGCGGTCAAATAGAGGAGATGAATGTGTATGTTAACTAACTAAATAACAACAGCTTACTTTCCACGTCCTATGTTTCGGGCACCATTCTTAGGGCTTGGCCTTCATTATCTCATCTCTTCAAACTATGAGTGCTTCTAGTTAGGTGTTTTTGATAATAAGTCTGGCATTGTATCAAGAAGTGCTATAGTAGAGGAATGAGAATGCTTGGGAAGAAATAAGAATCTACCTAAGGAAGTTAACAGAAATGAAGGAAGAGGTGACATTAACTATTTACCTGTTTGCCTCTTCCTCATCTGTGAGCTGGTGGGGTGCATATACTATCATGTTCAGTTTCAAACCTCAGTGTGTAACCTCAGTAAATACCTGATAGATAGATAAACAATGTTTGAGCTGGATCTTCAATGGTGAGTAGATTTTCATGAGAGAAAATAAAACAGACAGACAAAAAAAAAAAAAAATCACCGTGCCCCCAGGACTCCTAAGCTGAGAGTGCAGCATAACAAAGCCATTGAGACAGGATGTGAGAGTCAGAGAATATCAAGTAGTTTGGATTGAATAGATTGAATGAAGTGGAGGAAGAAGCTGGTTGGTTTCTCAGCAATTGCATAACAAATATCCTAGATGGAGTGGCTTAAACAGTAAGCATTTAATATTGCTTGTGAGTGTACAGGCTAGGTAGGGGTTGGGGTTCTACTGATCTGGGCCAGACCTGGCTGACTTCAGCTGGACTTGGTCATAGATATGCAGTGATATGTTGGATAGTGTGGGGCTGGTTTGCCTAGGATATGTGGTGGTTGACTGATGTTGGTTGGGTGGATAGAAGCAATTAGGCCATGTGTCTTTCATCATCAAATATGACAGCCCTGGCTTGTTCATGTGGCAGTGCAAGGGTTCCACAGAGGTGGGTAGGTATGGGTCATGTAGGGCTAAGCACATGCCCTGCCCTAACTCCTAGCTTTTGATTCCCCATGGGCCCTGACTTTCAACTCATAGCAACATCAGACCTATGCGACATTGGGCGGGTTGTTGGGGCCAATAGGTAACAACACGATGCAAACCCACAGATACCTTACCAACCCTCTCTTCCTCCTTCCTAATGTATATAAAAGGCTACAACCTGGTGCACTCTCTCTCTCTCTCTGCCATCGCCGTCCTTCAAATAAAGATCTCTTGGTTATGTGGAGTGTGTTGTGTCCAGTTCGGCGTGAACCTTTCAGGTCCAGCCTCTTGAGATCTAGGCTTGGATGTGGTACTCTCTTTCTGCCACATTCTACTGGCGAAGGAAAGTCACAACTTGGCCTAAATTTAAGGGTGGAGAGGATAGACTTCACCCCTTGATATGAGGAGCTACAAAATCAAATTGTAAACATGGGGTAGGGGGAAGGGAGAAGACTTGGAGACATGTTTGGTTTCAAGCTATTTTAGTTGAGGTCACGTACTGTTATGGTTTGGATCTAAAATATCCTCCAAAGTCTTGGGTGTTGAAGTCTTGGTCCCTAATGCAACAATGTTGTGAGGTGGGGCTTTTAGGAAATGATCATGTTGAAATGGCCAGTTACTGGTTACTTTGAGTCCTACTTCTCTGAATGCTGAAGTATAACACCAGAGAGGCAGGCCGAGGCAAGCCGAATCCGTGGGATGAGGAAGTCCTATCCTTATTTTTTGGTATTGGGCATTGAACTCAGGGGCACTCAACCACTGAGCCACATCCCCAGCCCTATTTTGTGTTTTATGTAGAGACAGGGTCTCACTGAGTTGCTTAGCGCCTCACCATTGCTGAGGCTGGCTTTGAACTTGTGATTCTGCTGTCTCAGCCTCCCAAAGTACTGGGATTACAGGTGTGTGCCACTGGGCAAGGCTAATCCCATCCCTTTTATACAACTGATGTCCATTTACATTCCTCTCCTCTATCTTGTTAATTTACCCTCACCCAATACTTGTGATTGGAAGATGCTGGTGGGGAGGCAAAAGGTGGTGAACAGGTGGGCTGAGGGCTAGGGAGGGGTAATGGGGCAGGAAGGAGCCTCAGGCTTGATTAGCAGTTTCCTGCCTGCTCTGGAGTTGCTTCATTAACAATTCTTTAGGAAGGGAAATAACTGCTGGGCTTTTGGGGACATTAACATTTTTATCTTCCACTGTGGGAGCCTCCAACTTTTTGGACCTATCTACTCTGACTGCCTATTTTTAATTCTGGCTTTAATATCATGAGGGCTCTGACCTTGTTAGTGATTAATCAATTCAATAGATTAATAATTTGAATGGACTACCGGGAGGTGGTAGAAAATATAGGCAAATGGTGTGTAGGTCAGAGGGATGTAGATGTAGCTCAGTGGTAGAGTGCTTGCCTAGTATGTTTAAGGTCCTGGGTTCAATCCCTAGTTAAAAAAATGGGGGTAGGGAGCATGCCCTCGGGGACTGTATCTTTTTTTTCTTTTTAATTTTTTTTTTTTTTTAGTTGTAGGTAGACAGCATATCTTTATTTTATTTTTTACGTGGTGCTGAGGATCGAACCCAGTGCCTCACGCATGCTGGGCGAGCACGCTACCACTGCGCCACAATCCCAGCCCGGGAACTGTATCTTATCCTTGACCTCTCTTCTTATTCTTGACCTCTCTTCCTCTTTCTCTTTCCTGGCTGCCATGAGTTAAGAAGCTTTCCTCCACTAGATCCTTCCACCATGATGTTTCTGCTTCAGAGCCAACTGACCATTGACTGACCCTCTGAAACCATAAGCCAAGATAAACCTTTCCTCCCTAAGTTATTTTTGTCAGGTATTTTGGTCACAGCAACAGAAAGCTGACTAACATGGATACCAGAGGGTTATCACCATCTGAATGCTAAGTGTGCCCTTTATTTTGTAAGAATTAGAAGCTCTCAAAGGCATGACATAGCTCTGCATTTTCAAAAGACCTCTCTGGCAATGGCATGGTAAAAAGTTCAGAGGGAGAAAGCTTGAAGGCAAAGTTCCTTTGAGGAGCCTAATGCAACCATACGAGATAATATGGGTTTGGACAGAACTTATGACATTAATTTATTCCATCTAGTCTGCCGAGTTAGATCAAGATCATCTCTTCTGTTCTCTGCCTCCACTGATTCATTTCACACAGAGATTTAAAGAAGTGAGTTTAAACATGTGGTTCTAGAAATTAATTTAGACGGTCTTTAAATTTCTTCCCTATGTTATGTTGTTAGCATTCTGAGAATCAGAGACTTGTCTGTGGTTGTTTCAAATGCTTTCAGGATGAAAACTCTCTTAAAGTCATTATTTTACATAAAAGAATAGTATGTGGAGAATCAAGAAAGGTTTTTGAGCAAGAGAAAAAATGCGATCAGAGCTACCTTTGGTAAGTTAAACTTCACATTGGAATAGAATATATTAATTGGGGAAGTTGTGCTGGGAGACCTATTTTGAGACTGCTTTGGTTTGGATCTGGAATGTCTTCCAAGGGCTCATGTGTTAAAGGCTTGATCCCTGGTCTTTGGTGCTGTTGGGAGATGATGGAGTTTGGGGAGCTTGGGCCTAGGTGGAAGGAAGTCGGATCTTTGTGGGCATGCCATTGAAGGGAATATTGAAGGGATTCTAGCCCCTACCCCTCTAGCCCTTTGCTTCCTGGCCACCATGAGATATGAAGGCCTCCCTGCCACGTACTTATACCAGGATTTACTGTGCTGCCACAGACCCAAAGCAGCATGGCCAAGTGACTATGGCCTGAAACATCTGAAACTGTGAGCCAAAATAAACCCTTCTTCCTTTTAAATTGATTATCTCTGGTATATTGTCATAGTGATGAAAAGATGATGAATATAGAGACCGAAAGAATAGTTTATATATGAATTCACAAGGACTTGAATTAGACAGGGAGTGGTCAGTGGAAGGTGAGCCATGGGAATGGGAAAGGAGAATTGGTCTGCATAGTGGTTCTAGTAAGACTGGATAATTGGGTAACTGTGGTTGACAACAATTACTTACATGTTTCAAAATAGTTAGTGAAGATGATTTTAAATGTTCCCCAAACAAACAAATAATAAATGTTTGAAGTGATGGATATGTCAGATACCCTGATCTGATTATTGCACATTGTATCCATGTATTAAAATATCATACCACACTCCATAAATATGTACAATTGTTACATATTTTATTCATATTATACTCCAAGCACTGATTCTCAGAAGGTGAATTACATGGTTAAAAGTTTAAACATTCTTTTGGGCTTAGTGGCCTTGTGGTCTGACTTTCTTTTTTTCGGCTGCCCCATAGATTAAGAGACTAATTGTGAATCTCCACTGTGTGATCTGAACCAAGGAGACTCAGGCCTGGCTCTAGGGCAAGCTGAGGTGAATAACATTCATTTTGTATGCTCTTTCCATCTTTTTCTCTTTGTTCATTCCTTAAAATCTGCAGAGAATGTTCTGTGTAGCAGGTGCTATGCTGAGTACTGCCTGAGCAAAGAAAGCCCAGTTCTTGTCTGGGGAACAATTACAATTTGGTGACACTGTTTGGGAAGGACAGGAGCTGAGCTGAGCTGAGGGAGTAACAGAGAACTTCTTCAGCTAAGACTTGGGGGTTCAAGGATTTTGAGAGGATCTAAAATTTGAGTTGAGGCAGGCAGAGGAATTAGACAATGTCATGAAGTTGACTCCACCACTGCTACTTTCTAGATGTAAGACCTAAAGCAAGTTTTAAACTTCTCTGAACCACAGTTCTCTCATATATAAAACAGGGACGATTATACCTACTCCACAAATTGTTGTGAAGGACATAGAGAATTGCTTGTCAAGTACTTGGTACATAATGATGACAGCAGACAATTATGTAGTATTTACTTGTGTCAAGCATTATTCTTATTCAACATGTTATTTGAATTTCTCAGGCAGTTGTTCTCAGGCAATATAAGTTCATCAAATCCTCATAACAACCCTCTGTTGTGGATACTTCTATTTTTCTCATTTTACAAATGAAGAAACTGAAGCCAAAGGTGTTAAGCAACTAGCTTATTCACCATTCATAAGTGGATAGACTGGGATTTTTAACCTATGCTTTTAATTGCTACCCTGGAGAGTCTCCATAAAGACTGCAAAGCATAGTGGGTTATTAGTGAAAGAAGAAAAAGCACACAAAGCAGAGGAAACAGTATGTTATAGGACAGGAAGTAAAAGATGACAAAGATTACATAACACTGTGACTTATGCATAAGACTGGTTCTGGCCGGGTATTAATGTATTCAGTTAGAATTTTTGTTAATCAGATATGGAAACTGACTCAAAATAGCTTAAGATAAAAGATAATTTGTTAATCATTATTAACATTTCAGGTGCTCACAGGATAGATACCAGGTTGAAGAATCAGGCTTTAGAAACATGTAGGATCCATGGAAATCTATGGATACCAATAGATCTTGTGGGACGGGAACAGTTTAATGAGTAGCACCTAGAAAGAATGAGACCTGACCCTGGCCCAGCTTGCTCAAGTTCAAAGCCCTTGGAAAATGCCCTAATGGTCAAGCTTAGTAACGTGTTCGAAGGAAGGAGAAAGGAAGAGCTGAGTTCTTCATCTTCTATTAGGGGAAATGATTTCCAAGAATTATCCTCTCTCCAAAACATGCGATGAAGTTATTTCCCACCAGAAAACTGGGTGCTATTGCCATGGGCTATTATGTTGAGATGGATGTCGAAAGCTCAGTAATGACCTGGAGCAATATATGTATCCAGAGTAATGACAGTTGATAGAGGTGTCATTCCTGATGTCATCGAATAAGTATTTATTTGAACTCTGAAGCTTTGTGTTCCCAGAAGAGGCATTTGATCATTTTTCTCAGAGTCAAAAAAGCAGACATGGCCTCATTACTCTTGGGGGATTGGAAACATTTATGGAAAAAAGATAATACTCAAAAGATTATTCTTTTTCATCATATTTGAACTTCCTCATCCTTGGCTTTGAAATGACAATTTGCTGGCTTTTTCTGTCTTCTTACATTTCCCTGGTGAAGAGCTGATTCTTTGACCAAAATTAAGGCAGATGAAATATCTAAGAAATTACATGTTCTATTTTATGGCTGAATTATTCTTTAATACAGAGTGGGAGAATTTTAGAAGTGGAGGAAATGGTAGAGATTACCTAATATCTTCATTTTCTTTCTTTTTTTTTTTTTTAGTTGCAAATCTTTATTTATGCATTTTCATATAACAAGAAAAGGTCCATTATACATTAATGTTAAGTAGCACATTTTGGTGAAAAATATTTTCCAAAATTAAGAAAATAAGAAGAAGAAGAGGAGGAGGAGGAGGAGGAGGAGGAGGAGGAATGGCATTAACACTTTTTCAAATTGCTTTAATGTCTAGCTATATAGAAAGAGAAATGGCCATACAGTTGATCTTGATTATTCACAGATTGTGAATTGTATAAATTCATCTACTTGCTAAAAATTATTTGTAATCCCAAAATCCATACCCATAAAGCTTTCACTGTTATTCTGAAACATGTGCAGAGTGGGGGGCTGGGGT
>CM053399.1:81679136-81689166 GCA_028644305.1 Xerus rutilus | reverse complement strand
TTAAATAAAATGGCCCCAAGCATAGTGCTGAAGTGCTGGCTAATATTTCTCAGCATTAGGCAGCTATGATGGAGAAAATACATGCACTTGATGAGCTGCACTCAGATATGAATTGTAGTACTCTTGGCCACCAGCCAGTTGTAAAGAATTATCTTCATTTTCTAAATGAGGAAACTAAGCCCCAAAGACTTTTGTGGCCAGCCCAAGGTCAAGCAGAAACAAGACTCAGGTTACTGATTTCAATTCCCTGATTTTTCCATTCTATAATTTAGATTTTTCAGTAAGCTATCTGAGCTTTGAAATTTCCAGGGATTATATTCTCTCTGGGGATTATAAAACCGCTTCTCTCCTTCATTTTTCTTGCATCCCAACATTGTCTCTTTAGTTTCTACCTCATTTAGCTCTTGCATCTAGCCAATGAGCATTTGATCATATCAGAGGATCATTTATGTTCTCTACACTCTGAGTATTAGTTTCCTCTCCTCTGCTCCTTTATCTCTGCCCGGATACATGGTGGCAGAATTTCAATACATGTGTGAATAGAAACTTGTAGGTTGATTGGTTTGATTTCCCAATCAACTACCCCCAGCCAAAATTTCTGTACTTCAAGCTTCAGGCTGCCAGCATGCCTGCTATGACAACCTACTTAGGCTATAGCCATGTGTTCATCTCTTTCCTACTCTGTTTCTAACCAACAAAACTAGTCCACTAGTACCTTAGGCTTAGTTACCTTTGTTGAATTTGAAAACCATATTATTAGGCATACATGGAGAATGTCTGTTTCAGATACCTATAGCTGCCATGGAACTTAGTGGCTGATGAACCCAACCATTTATTATTTCTCATGAGTCTATGGTTGGATGCTTCTGCTGCTGTGGCAGAGCTTGGTTAATCCTGGCTTATTCAAGCATCTGCAGTTGACAGACGAACTGGGGACTGGTTGATCTAAGATTGCTTTGATAAAAACAGCTTGGCTTTTGCCACCTGGTCTTTGGCCTTCTGGAAGGCTAACCTGAACTCATTTTTATGGTAGTGGCCAAGATCAAATAGAGAAGCAGTGGAAAATTCAAAGGTTCTTTTTCAAGCCTCTGCCCGTGTCAGGTTGATACTACTGTGAAAGAAATGCACAAGACAAGCTGAGTCAGTGGGGAGAATAGAGAGATTAAATTCAGGAAGATGTGGAAATTGGGATGCAATTAATCTAGTATAATATCCAAATTAACATAAAAATCAAGTTTGTGTGTGTGTGTGTGTTTGTGTGTGTGTGTGTGATGTTTCAGTGCAAGGTAATAATAATAATCAGTGGAGTATGCTTTAGTTGTTGCTTTACCCTCTGACCCATTACTTCTTGCAAAAGTCCCTGATTTCTTCAGTGATGAATGACTCCTCCTCTATTCATGGTGTATGTAGTTTGGGAGAACAGCACACGACCACATTTAGTCAATCAGGACACCACCTCCCCCAGGCCAAAGCGTTGTTTAGGGATGGACATATTTCTCAAGTTGGGCTAGGGGGCTGTATTTAAGGTCTTTATTTGAAGCAGCCTTTCCCAATTAACTCCTTGCCAGGACATAAACCTACAAGGATAAAACTCAGGAATTGCTTTAGTTACTGACACTGGAGCTAAGAGATGACGACAAACTCAATACAGTGGTGTTTTTGGAACTACTGGATACATCTGTATCTGAAGCTGGATGTATGACTTATTTTTTCAGTCATGTGTGTAACCAAAAAACCCCAACCCTAAACTTCATTTTTTAGTCATGTGAGTTAATGTCTTGCCTTTTTATTTAGATGAGTTCAGAGGTTCAAAATACATAAGTAATTAGATTGATTTATTGCAATAATAAGCACTTGATATGTGTTATTACTTGTTTATACCAATTTGAGTTGGATTTTCTATCATTTGCAACCCAAAGAATCCTAACTGATACAATTAATGAGAAAAGAAGATGTCAAGAGTCCCTTTACAACAGAAACAGGAAAAAACTTAAAAACCAAATCTGTAGGTTAACCTACTGAGAAATAAGAGAGACATAGGTGAAGAAATGACAAAAATTTATTTAGGGACCAGAATAAGACCTCAATATTTGGGCTGAGACTGTGGCTCAGTGGTAGAGTGCTTGTCTGCTATGCATACGGCTCTGAGTTTGATTCTCAGCACCATAGTAAATAAATAAATCTGAATATTTGAAAAGAAGCAACCAGAGCCTGAATGGGAAATTCCTTATTTTAAATAGATCAAATTTCCATAAAATGATCTACAAAAATTTCTCTTTATTGGCCCCTTCTTCCTTTCCTATACCCCGATTCACCTACCCCAACCCTTTAAACAAATCTGTAATCATGTACTAATTCCTTCTGATTTACTCTTTCAAACATTTTCTGAGTCTGTTTCTTCTTCTGCATGCCTGACCCCAATCTTCCAGTTTGGGCCCCTATAAACTGTCACTCGTACTGTAATATAAACTTCCCAACAATCTTGCAGACTTATTATTTTTCTAAAAATTTTATTGGTTCTTTTTAGTTGTGTGTAGCATTAGGATTCATTTTGATATAATTATAAAAGCATGGAATATAGTTTGCTATAATTCAGTCTCCAGTACTTCCTTTTCCCCTCCCCTTGTCCCTCGCCCATTCCCTTCCCTCTACTCCACTGATCTTTCTTGCAGATTTATTTTTGATGCTTCAAATTCACCCGCTAGTCCTAGCTCTTTAACAAAGCATTGAAGACCATCATCATCATTGTCGCCATTCTCACCTCATACTCCCTGTTGTCTGACAACAGTGAGTGGTGGCTTGCAATGGTGGCTCTTCCATAACTTCATCTTCCATAACTTCATTTGTTCATGTTGTCCCTAAGAGTGGCTTCTCCTAAGGCACCCAATGTTCAGCAACAACCATTCCAGTTGCTTCACTGAAGGGCAATGAACTGTTTATATGTCTGCTTCCCAGCTTATCTTGCAGATAAAGAGTGTCCATCATTCATTTTGGTGCCTGGGTACCTAGTGCAATGCCTGGTGTGTAGCATGGCTTCCATGAAGATTTGCTGATGAGTAGATGAAAGAATGCATGGCTATCCAGCTCTTTGCAGAACAGGGAAGTGAATATTTCTTCTAGGGATGTTCCACCTGTATAATAGGACCATAAGAAAGTCTGCTTCAAGCTGTGAGTGGGAAGAAGCAAAGAATATTCAGGGTTGAGCAGTGAATTGGAAAACAAATGTGGTCACTTATGCTGAAACTGTCATTCTGTGTAGCAGCAATAATAACCAAACATAAATATTCATGGTCATTATACAGAGAGTTATAAAGTGTTGGCAGAGGATGTGCTGTCTGGAATTTTTGCTTGAGTGCCTGAAGTTATTACTGATTAAAAAAAATAAAAAGACCCAAACCCAAACCCAGTGGTCTCTGAGAGCCAGGGAGAAGATGAGAAATTCTTCCAGTAATGGCTGAGCAAAAGGAAGTTCCTGGTGAGCACCAGCCCAGAGGGCTCCTATCTGCCAAGACTTTTATTGGGAGTATCATTAGGCTTGGTCCCCACTCCTGGTGGCAACCTGAGCCTGATTGTTTAAGACAGTTACTTCTTGTCTACCAAAGAACATGCATACATGTTGGCTCCTGAAGCTATCCTTTCTTTCTCAGAGTATTATTTTATTATTTAAATGAAAAGTTTTTAAAAAAATTATAGAGATCATACATACTCATGGAAGAAAATGTGGAAAAAATAAGATATATAAAATAAAAGTAACCACTACTTTTCTACTTAAAGATTGCCATTTTAGCATATTTTCTTTCAGTTATTTTTCTAAAAATTATAGAATTTAACTGCTGAACTGGTGGGATCTAGTTGTGTAATGAAGACCTGGAGGGAGTCAAGAAGCTGGGTTTGCAACATATTCTTGCCAGTTTCTAGTCGGAAAACTGTGAGCAAAGCACCTAGCTTTTCTTTGCCCCAGTTTCCCTATATACAAAGTAGGATAAAAACAAAAGAATCCAGAGTTTTAAAGTTAAATGAAACAATTCATATAAAGCACTTGACTCAAGGAATAGCATAGAATTGGTGTTCAGTGATTTGGTGGCTGTTCCTATTATCATTATTAATAACTTAAGCCATCTAGTGCCAGAAATCATCCCACACTCCTCCCTATACTGCACCTCTGCAACCAACAACTAGCAAATTCTATTGTTCTCACATAGTTTGTACTATTCAAGTAAATTTCCCCCTCTCTGAGAGGACACAGTCTTATCCCTTCAATCTCTTTGGTTCAGGCCCCAGAATTTCTTGCTGGAGTACTACAGTTCTATTTGCTTCTGCTGCCTTGCAAACTTTTCTCCATGTAGGAAGCAGAGGGAATTTCTTAAATGAAAATCTGACCATATCATACCCCTTGATGGCCACTGGGCTGCATATGTATTTTTGTGCATGTGTGTTGGTGTGTGCATGTGCATATGTGAAGTGGGTCATGTGGTCTGCTTGTGGGAGTGGTGTGTGTGTGTGTGTGTGTGTGTGTGTGTGTGTTTTGAGTGTGAGAGAGGTAGTTTTGTGCTTTGGTCCCAGGAGAAATATGGAAAGGGTGTAATGGTGTCTGAAATTTCATATGGTCTGGAGTTCTCCCTGATAGAGGAGGGGCATTTGGGCCACAGTCTCAAGGCACTGACTCCATAGCATCTTTAGTGAGACTATAGCTATGAGCAGGGCTGTTGGAGCATCCTAATGACCAAGGGGTTTCTGATGATCTGTCACAACTTCCACATGACTACAGTGTGATGTCACCTGCTGGAGCAGCAATCATGCCGGGAGGGCTGAACTGCCCAGCAGAGCTGCAGGAGGTATTTGTGTTCCAGCAGAGT
This sequence comes from Xerus rutilus, assembly GCA_028644305.1. NCBI lineage: Eukaryota > Metazoa > Chordata > Mammalia > Rodentia > Sciuridae > Xerus > Xerus rutilus. Next base: position 81,684,310 of record CM053399.1, on the reverse strand, counting down.
GCCAAGGCCAAGCCTGCTCTCAAATCAGAGAACACAGCTGGACATGTGGGTGTTCTACAACTTTCCTCTGGGGAAGATTTTGAATGAGAGATCTGTGTTCCTGAGCATAAGCAGACCTGGTATACCACACCCTCAGTGACCAGCTTCTGCCTTCATCTCTACCTTCTACCTCTTTCCTAATGAGTACCAGCAAACACCTGTGTTCCAGCCACTCTGAGCTAATGTGTCCTTTGGATGTGCCATATGTGTCTCCATGTGCCTTCTGGTGTATGAGTCAAGATTAGGACCAGCTGTAAATGAAAGAGGCCTAAATAAATAATGGAAGCTTCAATAAGAGAATTCATTTTACTCTCACATTTAAGTCTAGAAGAAGACAGTCCAGGGCTTGGAGGTCTGTTGAGGTCCTTAGGGAATTAGGCTACGTCCAGCCTACCACTATCCCTAGCATGTAGCTCTTATATTTATGGTCCAAGGTAGCAAATACCATATCTGGTTTACGGCAGCAGGGAGAACATATCTTTAATGGAATATCTTTAGAAACTTTCAACAACACTCCCATTTACATAGTGTTAGCCAGAGTTAGTCGATCATACCTAGTTGCAAGTCACATCAGGAAATACAACTCTTTATTCTGGCCAGTGATGGGCTTCAGCTCAGAATTAGGGATTTCTATTACTATGAGAAAAGTTTGGGTCAGATATTAGGGAATTCCTACCAATCTCTGCTGTACTTGGAGTCTCCTGCTGCTTTTTTTTAAATTTATGTTTTATTTTTTTAGTTGTAGATGAACCCAATACCTTTATTTTATGTGGTGCTGAGGATGGAACCTAGTGCCTCACATGTTCTAGGCAAGCACTCTACTGCTGAGCCACAGCGCCAGCCTGATCCTGCTGCTCTTTTAAGACATGGGTTAAACTGTACTCTTCCTGGGAAGCTACTCAACTATCACCCCAGCCACAATTCATGCTTCAAAGCCCTCTGTACACAACTATCTCAATTTTAATCCTTGTTGTATCATGATGTATTGGTTTAGATTGATAACAAGTACACTAAGCCCACAGTCTGCTTCACAGCAGAACATTAATAATTATTTTACAAATGATTTATCATTCTCCAGACAAGAAACTAAAGTTTAGAAAGGTAAAGTACTTTTTGAAAATACCCAAAACACTCATATAAGTATATGCATGTGATTTTTGGCAAAAATTCAAACGAAATTCAGTGGAGGAAGAAATTGTATAAGAGCAATTCAGCATACATAGGCAAAAACCTTGACCTACTACTACTTAATTGACCTACTACTTGACCTCATAATTAATGCAAAAATTAGCTCAGAATGTATCACAGATTTAAATATATAGTATGAAACTATAAAACTTTTAGAAAACAAGTAGAAAATCTTTAGGGCTCAGCCGGGTGCGGTGGCTCAAGCCTGTTTCCCAGCACTTAGGGAGGCTGAGACAGGAGAATTGCGAGTTCAAAGCCAGCCTCAGCAACGGCGAGGCGCTAAGCAACTCAGTGAGACCCTGTCTCTACATAAAACAAAATATGGCTGGGGATGTGGCTCGGTGGTTGAGTGCCCCTGAGTTTAATCTCTAATACAAAAAAAAAAAAAAAATTAAGAAAATCTTCAGGACTTAGGGCTGAATAAAGAATTCTTAGACTTATCCAGGCAAGGAGTGCACACTTCTAATCCCAGCTATTCAGGAAGCTGAGGCAGGAGAATCAAAATTTTGAGCCTAGCCTGAGCAACTTATGAAGACCCTGTCTAATACAAAACAAAACAAAACAAACAAAAAACAGGTAAATAGCTCAGTAGCAGAGTTCTTACCTAGCTAGCTTGTGTTAGGGCCCTGTGTTTGATCCTTCATACTTAAAAAAAAAAAAAAAAAAAATCTTACAGCTGACACCAAAAACAATGATTCATAAAAGGTACATTGATATATTGGGCCTCACCAAATTTAAAACATTTTATTTTGAGAAAGACTGCATTAAGGGGATGAAAAGAAACTACAGACTGGGAAAAAAATATTTGCAAACTGAATATCTCATAAAGAATTAGTATCTCATATATACATAAAGAACTCCTAAAATCAAACAAACAATTCACTTAGAAAATGGGCAAAATCATGAACAGACATTTTACTACAGAGGATATAAAATGGCAAATAAATGCATAAAAAAATTTAAAATCCTTTGTCATTAGGTAAGTGCAAATCAAAACCACAATGACACATCCCTGTATCCCTATCAGGGAACTGGGGATTGAACCCAAGGGTGTTCTACCACTGAACTACATCCCCATCATTGCTTAAAAAAAAAATTTTTTTTTTTGGATACAAGATCTTTTTAGGTTGCCCCGATTGGCCTCAAACTTGTGATCCTCTTGTTTCAGTCTCCTGTCTCAATTTCCCGAGTCACTGGGATTACAGGAATGTGCCACCTACCCAACTTCCTTTTATAACATTCTTGAACTAGTCAAACAAGAAAATGGAGTGGTTTCCAGGGCTTGGAAACAGGGATTGAAAAAGGAAGATATGTATAGTCATAAAAGGGCAGTGCAAAGTATCCTATGGTAGTGGAACTGTTCTCAATATCGACTGTGATGGAGACTGCACGAATCACGGGCACCGTGGTGACTGCACCAACATGACAAAATACACAAACACAAACACACACACTTCCAAATTAGTACACGTAAATCTGGTGAAATCTGAACAAGACAAATGGATTGTACTGATGTCGGCTTTCTGCTTGGCATATTGTAGTAAACTACGCAAGACATCTTTGGGGAAAACAGAAGGAAGGGTCGATGAGATTGCTTTATATTACTACTTATCACTGCATATTGTAAGAAATACAATTCTTAGGAAGTTTTCTAAAACATGCTTTCAAAAGTTGGAAAACTCCTAATTAATGTCATTAAAAATGATAATCCATAAAAACAAATAAACCCACAGAAAAGTAGTGGCATTTTAGATAGATCCTGTTTAGATGGTCCATATGTACTTTTGTGTAAATGGAGGTCATTTTTAAAGAGAGGATCATTCACATTTGTGTAGTTTATTCATTTGTATTAATTCAGCTTATATTTAAATAGGGTCAGGATTTAAATGGATAAGAATAAACAGGGAAAAGACATTGAGCCAAGAAAGTAGGTATGTGGCTCATAATATGGGTATATATAACCTCAAATCTATAGCTTCATAAGAATGTTTAAGTAGTTTCTTGTAATTGGCTAATGTTTTAAATTGACTTAAGTTCATCATCTTTATTCTAGATCATGAAAAAAGGTTCAGATTGTTGTTAGTCTGTGTGAGATTCTTTGATTTATTTAAGAATGGACTCTATCTTGTTCTGCAAATGTTTTGTTCCTCTCTTAAAATAATGAACAGTTGAACTCTCAGAATCACATTATTTGGGTTGTATTGGGGCCTTTAAATTCCTAGGTTCATTCTTGGAAGCACAAGGCTTTTGAAATAATGTCCATGAATAGTCATTTTTATTGACTGAATTAAGCCCCAATATCCAATAAGATGTATTGGAAATAGAATTTGGAGGAAATTAAGGTCGAATGAAGTTATAAAGGTGGGGCCACCTAGATTGGTGGCCTCCTAAGATCTCTTTCTTTCTCCTCCTCTGTCTCCATATGCATGCAGCAAGGAAAGGCCATGTGAGCACATGGTGAGAGGTTGGCCATCTGCAAGCCACAAAGAAGGCCTTCACCAGAACCTGACCATGCTGGTAGGTCACCAGAACACATACACTGGTACATGGTCTTCTGGCTACTAGTTTTCTGCTGTTGTACTCTGCAGAAAAGATAAAACTTGACCAAAAAAGATACTCTTGGTATCCTACAGTTTGAGACTGTTGATGTCCATATTTTTTTATAATTGTTATGCACTTGGCACAGAAGAGCTAACATGTCAAAAATGTAAGTATGGTGTGAGGAGATTTGTTAAAAATAGCCAGTGTGCTCTCTGGGCTATATGGAAAAACCAGCTGCCACTGAAAGTTCCTTTCTCTTAGCAGAGTTTGCACCCAGACTTACTTTTCCCTAAAACCAAAGTTTCTTCCCAAGGGCAACATGCCAAAGACCCCCAAGGACTCCAGGTGCTGGGATCCACCTGGCTTCCATCCAGCTGGCAGGTAGATCCAGCCTGCCTGGCTCATCACCCCTCTGACACAGCTGTTTTTCTGTTTACCATAAAAGAAAGAAAAACAAGTGTGCTATATCTCTCTACACCTGAACTCATGTCTACAGTTAGAGTTTGGATATGAGGTGTCCCCAAAAGCTCCTGTGTTAATGTAGGAGGTGAAATGATCAGATTATAAGAGCTGTAATCTAATCAGTCCATTTTAGTTTGAATGAACTAACTAAGCAGATGAGGTGTGGTTGCAGGAGATGGATCACTGGGGAGGTACCCTGGAAGGTACATCCCTGCGGCCCCTTCCCCTCTAACTCTGCTTCCTGGCCACCATGAGGTGAATAGCCTTTCTCTGCTACCACCTTTTCACTATGTTCTGCCTCATCTTGGGACCAAAGTGATGGAGTCAGCTGACCTTGAACTGAGACCTCTGAAATCATGATCCCAACATAAACTTTTCCTTTTCTAAGTTGGTCTTCTCCAGCATTTTGGTCACAGTGATTTAAGGCTAATCCCTACAGTGTGTCTAGTACAGCACCTGTCAAACCTTGGAGCAATGGAAAGCACTCGTGGTTTCCTCTCTTGCTGATTCTGGCTTCAGAAATTTCCCTAAAAGAGCCCGTTTCAAACTCTGAGCCCTATGATGCTACAGAATTCATCTGAACCCATGTGTGCTAGGTGGCATTCATGAAGGGACCCCTTACCTTGCACTGCACAAGAGGGTTAATTGTGGTTTTACAAATTTAATTTTGTTTCCCTTCTCTTTGACACACTTTCCTAATTGCCATAAACCTGTCTTCTATGGTCTATCCCAAAGCATAGCACAGTCCTAGGTGACAGATAAAAATAGCTAACATTTCAATCTTGTAACCTTGCCCTGACCCTTATCTTTACCATCTCTGCTGAGTTTCCATGAAATATCCCAGGGAATTAAGGACAACATCATTTGTTAGTTTCTGTGATTAGCAGCATTCTGGAAGTTACCTCAGGTTGAGTCACTGGGGAGGTTTTCTTTCTGAAGAGTAC
>CM053399.1:81630408-81679036 GCA_028644305.1 Xerus rutilus | reverse complement strand
TTTGTCTCTAGATTAGGGCAGTTACCTCTGTTACCCGCTGGAGAGTTAGAGGCTTGGCTTGGATAGAGTACTTGCCACTGTGGCTCAGTTTCCGACCTGTGGATATGAACTCACTGTGCTGAGAATTTCAACTTTCCTTTTTGTCTGTCCCTTTCTCTTCCCTCTATCGTCTCCCATCTCCTGTCCTCACACTGTACCAACTCAGGTCCAGTCCTCACTCCCAATTTGAGTCTGGTCTCATATGTTTATGGGTCAATCTAATTTGTAGCCATGAAGTCGGAGTGCCAGATTAGTCTCCATCACTAATTTAGGCACAGTTTTTGAAGTTGAAATTCTCAGCACAGTCTAAGCCCATAACTTTGAAAGGTCCCTATGATTTGGGGTAGGATCCTATGATATACTTCTCTTACCAGAGATCAGAAAGTGAAAAAATGGGTTGATTTGCCTAATTGGGTTGTGAACGGACAATTTTTATTTAGATTTATCTCTTGGTCTATGGTGGTCACCTAATGTCGCAATTTCTTAAACTACCCTAGTTTACCTTGATGTACTAAAGAAATTAATAGAATCCTCTTTATCTCTCAAAAGTGCCATGGCTTAGAAGATATGCTATAAAGTTCACTTTATCTTTTGGGGTTGGTGTGTATTTAAGTTTCTTTTCAAATATAGAAGCGATGAAGACTTTTTTTCCCACTACATTAAAATAACAAGAATTGTGAGAAGGAAGGTCAGATTGAAGTCTCAAGTTCCAGAAATGATGCTTCAAGAAACATATTTTTTCTTTTCCTATAGTCCAAGCTGGAATATATTTTTATCATAGCAAGCAGTGTCTGAAAAAACTTGATAGCAGCTTGCTACACCATTTACATTTTATGTGGTCAATCCTTGTTCAATGGAATAAATATAAGCAAACTAAAAATACTCTGGGAAAACACATGCACACACACACACATATACACAACCACACATTTCTGGAGGTTTTGGAAGCTTTTCTTTTTCTCACCTTACTTCCAGCAAGAGGTGTGAATGAGAAATCTAATAATATTCAGAACTAGAAGGAGCTGGCAGAGCTTTTTCAAAATGTGCAGCCATGTTAAGATACAACAGAGAGAAAGCATTAAAGGAGCTGAGACAGGGAACACAGCTTTGTTAATGTCATCTATCTCTACCTGAACAGAGAAGACATGAGCTGGTATAAGTGCCACACACTATCAAGCCATGGCAGTGACGTGGGACCACAGCGAATAGAAAGAGACAGTGCCCACATGTGGTTGACAGAGGCTGAGCTGAATATGCAACAATTCCTTCATCCCCAGCAGCTGCAGCTGCACTGGCAATTGAGCATTCTCAGGACAGGCCACTTATGAGGCTTGCTGTTTCTCACTTCCCTGGAGAGGAATACTCATTCCTGTCATTACTCATGATATGCATCACATGTTAACCAACTCCTTCCCCTCTGCATTCTAAGAAAGGGTATGGGATTGTAACAGAGGCAATGCAAGATGCCGCCACTAGGTACAGGACCGAAAGGGAGAGGATGACACAGTCCTGGAGGAGCTAGATTAGGTGAGGAAACAATAGGCAGTATGTGTTTTTCTCAGCTGTTTAGCAGTGGCCAAGCCAGAAAGTATAGGAAATAAGGAAGAAAAAGTTGGATCTTATTCTTTCATTAAAGCACCATAAAGCCTTGAGATGAAAGAAGTCTTTTAGACATAACACATGCTAACTCACACCCAGTTAATCTGAATGATGGCATGATTTACAATCAGCTCCAGGTCATCAGTCTTTGACATTCTACCCAATCACATATTTGCATATTCAGAAGCTGTACAGCACAAAAATTATTAAAATGAAATCCACTCTATGTTACAGTAGAATGACATGTAATTTATTTATATATCTGACAGTTAGGCAGTACTCAAAATTCTTTTAAATAAGCAAGTGATTACACAAACATCTAATAATACTAAAATTGATAGTCCGAAAGTATAAAATACCATGGGTATGAAATGCCATGGTAAATACTATTCAACAGACTACAATCATAATTCCAAACTAAATCACATTTTTTGAAATGATTTTTAGCAGTTTTGGAATGATTTTTTTCTTTTTCCAAGCAATTTACTTCTTCCCCTGATAAGATCATTATTTTCAAGAAATATTGCAGAATGACATGGCTTAGGTTTCTCTCTTGCAGCACATTTTCTTGCAAATTGTTTTTTAATATTGCCCATTGACATAGAAAACAAACCAGTCAGCACTCAGTTCCCCAAGCAAAGATGCCTGGATCAGAACAGTGCTGGGGTATAACTCTGAGTTCAGCAAGAAGAGGCGAGAAGTGAAAAACCGTTTGCAGCTTTTGAAATAGGCTTACTTTTTTTCTGAGGCTCCAAGCATCATAAACACATTTAGACATCCAAGCCAGTGAAATTATGAGAATGAAACATCATTTGATAGCCAGATGACCATGACACAGTTGCAAATGGGTTTAAGTTACAAAATACTTCTGCAGTACTTCACACAAAAACAGCTCCTACCTAAAGTTACTTCTTGTAAGCCTCATTACATTTTTGTGAAGCGCAGCTATGTTTGCAGGAAGAGAGTTTGGCTTATCATGTGTCTGTCTGTATTATGTTAAAGTCTTATACTTTATCAGAATGAGGTCTAAGCATGAACCTGGCTTGAAAAGCTAGCAGCAGTAGTCATGAAACATATCAATAAATTAAAAGGCTTTCACAGAACAAGATTCAGCTAAACCTCTTACATACAAAATACAGCTAGTCAAATACAAATCTTTAATGGAGTTATGAGGAGGAGGAAAAAAATTTAAAAAAATAGAAAACTCTTTCCATACCTATGTGTCAAGGCAAGATGTAACACTGCATAATGCCATAATATGAGCAGTCACTGGAGGACAGATAGTCAAGAAATAGTGATATTTGGGGATCTTGGAATTATAACCAAGAGATGAAAATACTGTACCAAAAGGCATGCATATAATCACTGTGTGCATTCAGTGTGTGAGCTGTGACCTAAGCAGAGACCTAACACGATAATGAGGCAGTGTTCCAGGGTATCCATTAAAACCAGCGTGGGCGACTACATGTTGATTAAACCTTCAGAGGCAGCGAAATGTGGGCACAGCGCCATGTCTGGATTTTGCAGCTGTTTTATGATCCTCTTGCGGAATTTCTCCCTCACACGATTAAATTCCATTATGTCCATGGGATCCTCTTCAATCCAAAACTTGTGAAATTCATGCATCAAATAGCCTGTTAGAGATAAGACAGTGATAAGAACATAGGAGATAAAGGTTCTTAATCATATTAAAAAATCGTCCTGAATGAGTTAGACCAAAATCACAGAACCCATGGAGCTCAAAGAAAACCAAAATTTGACAAATAAGACTATTTAAGACTATTTTTGGGTTGGGAGTGGAGCTCAGTGTTAGAGCACTTGCTTAATATGCTTGAGGCCCTGGGGTTTGATCCTCAGCACATCAAAAAGAAAACAAAATTATTCTTTATTCTTTAAGACCAGTGAAGCAGAAGCTACCAATTGGTAAGATTTTTTACAGCTGGTCTTAGAATTATTCTCAATTTCAGGAAGCAGACAGACAAATCAGTTCTGCCATCTCTTGAATATGGATCACATGGGGAAGATATTCTGAAAGGCCAACAGTGACTACTTCATCCTTCCCCTCCTAATTAAATTAATATAATGGTTCAATTTTTCAAAATTACTCTGCTCCACCTTTTCTGTCTTGACTTTTGATTTAACTGCATTTTAAATTACCATGACAAATCAAACAAATGCATTTTGACAATCTATTATCAGACAATAAGAATTGTAAATCAACTCTGAACAACACAGACTGGTCATTAAACTACATGAAATTGATAATAAGACTTCCTTGCCCTGAAGCATAATTTCATATTCAAATGCTTTTGTGTCTCAAAAATGTTATCTATGAATGGTCTGGAGTGGGAACATTTTTGGAAAAAAATGTGAAGTCCTTGATAGGAGAATCTATTTACTGTGTCTGTTTCCCATAGTGCCTACTCTCTCCACCACATTTAAAATTGAAATGGGAATTGTTTTTTTAAAAAGATAATTCTAGAAATTTGTTTGTAGTAAACTCATTGCAAACTCAGGTATCTCTTTATCTTAGAAAAGAGTATTTAAAGAAATAATCCTATCAAAACAAACATTACACAAGCTTTTCTGTTTGTTCACTTTAGAAAGTAGTCGAAAATAGGAGCCAAGACTCTGGAGCAAGAAACCTGGTTTAAATCTCAGGTCTTCTACCTCTTTATGTGAACAGAAATGAAGAAGAGTGAGTTGTAGAAATGATGGAGCATGGGAAGAGAATTTAGAAAGAATATACTCAGTTTGAATATTAAAAAATTAATAATTTTTGTTTTTCTGGAAACTAGCAAGGTATGGGAATCATTTTGATATAGTTCCATAAGTAGGTTTTAAAAATCCTTATTCATATATATAATACAAATTAGAGGTAACCTCCCTGCAACACATATGGCCAGGTGTTGACCTACTTGTACTCCCATCCCCCCATTACTCTTCTCATTATTTTGTTAGGTATGCTCATACATCTATAAGTATGTCCTTCCACAAATATAGGACAGGGAGAGAGAGTATTTATTTTGTTTCTTTTGCATTCGCTGTTCCATTTCTTTTAGGACTAGTCTGTCTTTGGGCTCTTCACATGTAGTAACTGACATGACTTCTTTTAACATTTCTGATGGGAGATACACCCTACCCTCACCCAACTGGCCTCTGGTCACACACAATAGGGCCTGACTATCAGAAAATACTCAGATCAGTATTTTTTTTTTTTTTGGTACTGGGGATTGAACTCAGGGGTACTTGACCACTGAGCCACATCCCCAGCCCTATTTTGTGTTTTATGTAGAGACAGGGTCTCACTGAGTTGCTTAGCACCTTGCCATTGCTGAGGCTGGCTTTGAACTCGTGATTCTCCTGTCTCAGCCTCCCTAAGTGCTGGGATTACAGGCTTGAGTCACCACGCCCGGCTCCTCAGATCAGTATTATCAGTCACCCAGGAGACATCTTCTGTGTGCTCATCTGATTCTTGGATTCCCCAAGGCAGCCCAAGGTGGCATCCAGCCTTGATGGTTCCATGGATGAGAAGCTTGTCTCTTCAAAAGTTTCTCACATGGAGCCTAAAGCCATTGCTCTGTATTTCATGGAGCAAATTCAGTCCTCCAATCCAAGTATCTGAAGTGTGCTTTATGCCCAGTGCTTATGTTGGCTCCAGGTTAGGCACCCCTATTTCTCCTCACCATTTCTCACATACCCTGTTAGAGTCTATTTATCATCCTGGTTGTTTTAGTGCACACCAAACAGAAACTGGTTTCCTCTAACTTCAGTCTTATCCAACGAAAAGAAGTTAATCATCTGTCCATTTTAGTGACTGAACAAATTCTTAAAATATTCCAGGAATGATTTGGGGTACCTGTTAAAAATGCAGGTCCTCCCAGATTCAACCAAACTTGCAATTCTATAAGAATCCTGTGTCACTAAAATTTGACAACCTATGGTCTAGAAGATGACATCTTTTTAAGTTCCCTTGGCTTCCTTATAAATATTATGGTTCATATGGTTCTAAAAGAAATCTATGATAATTTATAATTTCTTCTTTTCTTTTCTTTTTTTTTAATGTTTATTTTTTAGTTGTAGGTGACAGAATATCTTTATTTTATTTTTATGTGGTGCTGAGGATCGAACCCAGTGCCTTATGCGTGCTAGGCAAGCACGCTACCACTGCGCCATAATCCCAGCCCCATAATTTCTTCTTTTCTTAGCATATAAAACATGAAAATTTTTCTTGACTGGTTTTTGAGCTCAAATAAACATACCTGATCTATTTTGCATGGAAAGTCAAGTTTCTAATACTATGAATTAAAAATGTCCATGATGTATCTCATTAGTATCTCATGAGTGACAACATCTTTATTCCTGTTGACCATGACAAATAAGCACTGTGAAAAATCATCTTTCAAAAATTTTATTTTATTTTATTTTATTTTTTTTTTGGTACCAGGGATTGAACTCAGGGGCACTCGACCACTGAGCCACATCCCCAGCCCTATTTTGTGTTTTATGTAGAGACAGGGTCTCACTGAGTTGCTTAGCAGCCTCGCCATTGCTGAGGCTGGCTTTGAACTCGCGATTCTCCTGTCTCAGCCTCCCTAAGTGCTGGGATTACAGGATTGAGCCACCGCGCCCGGCTTAAAAATTTTATTTTTAATTGCACTATTTATGGGTTACAATATAATAATTTGATATATGTATGCAATGTGGAAGATTAAGTTAGTGTATGTAGCATTTCCATCTCAAATATTTATCATAATCTTTTAATAATTCATTTTTCTGCAACATACATAAAAATGTTCATTTTTCCTATAATGTGTTGATATACTTGGCAACTCATGCTAAAGACAATGTAGTGTGGCACAGAGTTCTAAAATAATGCAGCTACATATAGTTTTTTTAAAAATAATGTTTTCATGTACAGTATATTTTATATATTATATATATTTTAGTTGTCAATGGACCATTTATTTTATTTATTTGTGGTGCTGAGAAACAAACCCAGTGCCTCACATATGCTAGGCAAGCGCTCTATCACTAAGCTACAACCCCAGCCCAGCTCCGTTTAGTTTCCCAGTTTTCTACCTTACATGTAATTAGAGAACAACATCTTGGAAGTTTTAACAAATTGGCTAGATGACAGTGGTTCATATCTGATACCATTCTCATGGTACCTCCTCTTAAGGCTATAAATCAAACTGTAGAGTTTGTAGACAGATTCCTTGGGATTCGCTCTATCCATCAGAAAAGCAATTAGAGATCATATAACATGATTATAATAAAAATACAGAAATGGTGGCCCAGCATCCCAGGTACATATTACATGCATAAAATTCTACTCATTTATATAGCATGGGGTGTTCAAAAACTCATTTGGCCAGCTGGTCAGTTAACCCATCCTTTAATTAACAAACATGTAACAGATACAGCATTAGGTACTGAGGATGTAGAGAAAGGTAGAGTTCTGTGTTTCCTAATTTCTCAGTCTCCTGGAGAGAGGGAGACAGGTAAGCAATTCAGCTGATGATCTGTTAGCTGAGGAAGCTAACAAAGCTGTGTGGAAAGTGGGAGAAAATAGAGGCCAAGCTATGGCTTACAGGCTCTCACTTAATTCTTAGAACAGCTTTGTGGGATAGGCAATGGAGATTTTATACCTCTATTTTACACCAGAAGACACTGGGCTTAGATAAAATGGTACATAGTTACACAATTATAGCAGGAAATCAGGACCTGAAACCAGCTAATTTTTCACAGCTGCAATAGCCTGCCCTTCCTGTGCATTTTGTCCCTCTGGTTCTTATTCTTACTGAATAGTTCTTCTTTTGAAGGTTAAAGAAAAGACAAGACAATTCCATTTCTTCTCCGTTCCTCTGCTCACTAGCCTAACCTTACTCCATTTCAAAGGGGCCGTGTGTTCGGTAGAGCTTTAGATTGGATGCAGTTTTTGTAACATAGTCTCTTGGCAGTGCAGTGTTCACTGAATAATGCTGTGAAGTCATAATGATAGAGCCATTATGTTCTTATATTCTTCCACCTAGATGAAATACTTATTTTGAATACTAATTTGGCTTTCCATCTCAAGCCTGCAGCAAATTTATTGCTGTTTGAATGTGTCTTGGTTTTGCTTCACTGCATCTAGTTAGTAGAGAGCGGAGACATGTGCAAGGACACAGGTAATTGCAAAAATATTACAGAGGAGATGTGCAGAGCTGATCATGGTTGGTAGAGGAATAATGAAACCAGGGCACAGTTTGCTTCCTCTAAGGACTCCCAAGTCTCTCTGCCTATAAGCCAATCCACAGGGAACTGCTGCTGTTTCCAAAACCTGAAGAGTGCCTTGGGACATAAGTAATCCTATTGCATGCTTACTCATCTGGGCTGGGACTCTCAGAAACATTTCAATCCAGGACAAGGCTAAATTTTTCCAGAACATTTAGTGTCCCTTTCCCCCTGTAAAAAAAAATCACCTAGTATTGTAGCATCCTTTCCATCCATCCATCCATCCATCCATGCATCCGGTAAATAGTAACTCAGTGCTTACTCTGTACTAGGCTCTGTGCTGAGGGTATGACAGTGGACAAAACAGAAATGCCACTTCCCTATAACTTTAACTTTGATTATTTCCTGGGAGATGTTCTTCACTGTGTGGCATTGATTTTCTCCTCAATCCTGATGAATTTCAAATCTGTAGCTTGTGCCATTCAAATTCTTCAGAGCTCTAGAGCTTTATATTAGAAGGTTCATTCTGTGATTCTACATGGATTTCACTCTCAGTTTGCCTAAAATTAAACTCATTCTGTTTTCCCTCAAAACTGCTTCCCCTATTTCCCTAAAGAGCATGGAAAACACAGAATAGGCTAAGTGTAAGGGACTAAGGAAATGTAGCACGAGGTTTTATTTAGCTACATGTTCGTGCTCTTTAACGTGGCTTGCAAAGCTCTTTGGGATTTGCCCCCAATCCCACTCTAGTATTTCCAGTATCACCTCTAGTCACACCCTGTCTCCTCCACCACACTCTCTGCTCTATTACTTGAGTTTATTTCTTCTGTTTTTTGTGACCTTTGCCCTGCCACTTCCTCTGGCCCAACCACTCAGCTACTATTGCTTTATTTTCTGCCACTGATCCTTCAGGTCTCATTGAAAGTGGCTGTTGCTCTAGGGAGCTCTTCCTACTTCCCAGACTTAGTGAACTATGAAAACCATAGGTATTTGCAATTTTTAAAAACTAGCTTTACTTCCTCAATCATGAAAGTCTTCCTATCATGTTTTAATTCCTTGTTTAGATGCCTGTCTTCCTCATCCCATAACCTGATCTGCAGTAAAATCTCAATATTTGTTAGAGAAGGTCAGAGTTATTACAGGAGTAAATATAATTATCCAATTGTCAAAATAGGAGCTGTAATAACATTATATGTAGGACTCACATTTTCTATTGGCAAGTCATAAAGTATATACGTCTTTTTTAAGTTTAATTCTTTTTAAATTTGATCTAATTAGTTATACATGACAGTAGAATGCATTTCAACATATTGTATACAAACGGAGCACAACTTCTCATTCCCCTGGCTATACATGGAGTATATACATCTTTAAATTTCCTTTTAGTTTTTATCTAAGTTACTTGTGCATATTGTTTACAGTCAAATAGTTTAACAAGTCTTGTTACCAAAAAAAAAAAAGAACAAAACAAAAAGAAATTGCAGTCTTAACTTGCCATAATTCTTGCATTTCAACTCTTTGAGCTGATTATTTTGACTACTGACCTCTCCATAGTTCTAAATAACATGGTTTTCATTTCTTGATTTTTTTTTAAACTTCCTTTTATAGGAGATGAAGACTTAGCTCCCTTTCACCCACCTAGACATATGGTCGTTTATTTCCTCATCTCTTCTTTGCTCAGGATTTTTTTAACTGCCTTCTTTGTTATTTGCTTAGCTTTCCACTTTAACCTTAAATCATCCCTGAAGTATGCCAATGTCCTCTTAATGTGCTTGAACATGATAGATACTATATTTTTTATGGTACTGAGAATGGAACTCAGTGGTGCTTTATCACTAAGCCACATCCTCAGTCCTTTTAACTTTTTATTTTGAGGTAGAGTCTCACTAAATTGCTAAGGATGGCCTCAAAATTGAGATCCTCCTTCCTCAGCCTCCTAAATTACTAGGATTACAGGTGTATTTCACCATGCCCAACCAAACATGGTAGATATTCTATCAGTTTCATATTCTTCAAAGAGTCTACCAGAGCCTTCTGTACCTGCTAAAATACAAATTTCTTCTTTGAGTCTATAGCATAGACTTTATCTTGAGCTTTCTCTTCATCATCACCCTAAAAATCCCCTTCATTTCTTTTCTGGGATAGATCCTGTCTTCTGGATCCATTTATTCCTTTTAAGATTATTGTCTTATTGTATGGAAACACATCTATTAGGAACTTCCTGATAAAGATACCAGGAAGTAAATTGTTTAAGGTCTTGCATTTAAAAAGTGCTTATTCTATTTTAGTATTTAACTGGTAAGTTAGACTGGAGCTAGGATTATAAACTGGAAATCACATTCTCTTTATATTTTCTTAAATATTTGCAGACATTATTCCATTGTCTTCTAGAATACAGGGTTGCTATTGATAAGTCCAGTGTCATCTTGAGTCCAAGTTCTTCATATGACAATTTTGGAAAATTTCAAGATCATATCTTTGATATGATCATGACATTTCACAGTGGTATCTTGGTGTAGGTCTATTTTCATATATTATGTTGTTTAGTAGTTTAAATATGAAAGTCCATCCTTCAGTTCAGAAATTTTTTCTTGATCTATTTCTTTGATTCCCTTTCATTAGTTTTCACTTTTTCCAGTACTCCTGTTTTTCAGATACAAAATTTCCTGGAATGATCCTTTCTTTTTGCACCTTTATTTTCTATTTTTCATCAATGCCTTTTTTTGTTCTTTCTGGGCAAGATTTTACATCATATCTTGTAATCTTGGAGATTTCATTTCTGCTAAAACATAGATCTGGCAGTCAACTCAGGCTGCGTACAGATCTGTACTCTTGAGTGCTACCATGCAGGATCAGAGAGAGAGAGGCACCTGCAACACCTTTAAGTCAGACCAGAAGCTGACACACTGGCTATCATTCAAGAGCCCAGAAACAGTAAAATTCATGATGCCTAAAAATATGAATGTAGCTTTTGAGTCCGAAAACAATTTGTTTTAGTCGGACTTTTTGTCACTGTGATCAAAAGACCTAACAAGAATAACATAGAGGAGGAAAAGTTTATTTTGGCTCATGGTTTCAGAGGCTTAGTCTATGACTGGCCAATTTCATAGCTCATCATAGCAGAAGGGTGTTGGCAGAGGAAAGTGGCTCAGGACATGGCAACCGGGGAGCCGAGAAAGAGAGCTCTGTTTACCAGGGACAAAATATAAACCCCAAGGACATGCTCCCAGTGACCTGCTTCTTCCAGTCACACCCTATCTGCCTACAGTTACTGCCCCATTAATCCATATCAGAGGATTAATTGACTTGATTAGGTTACAGTTGTCATGATATAATCTTTCATCTCTGAATATTCCTGCCTTGTCCCACGCGTGAGCTTTTGGGGGCTACCCCATATCCAAACTGTGACAAAACCAAAGAAAAAATCCAAAACCAAAGGAAAAAGTTTAAAAGTCCCAAAGCAGCCAAGTCACAAAGATTTCTAAGCTTTGATCTTTTTCTGTAGTGCTCTATAGACATTTGCATTGATAATTAAATAACAGAACACTTACAGAAGGTTTGTTGGAAGTGAGACAATGTTGGAGCTTCTGGAGCGATGTTGTAGAAGTGGGTTTTTAGTGCTCCACTGACCAGTAGATTATATGCCAGATCAGTTATATTGATGCCCACAATTGCAAATGAGTACCTGTGAGGTGAAAACCACAAAACCAAGAGTGTTGCACATATGGGAAATAAGCACTTCAAGAAACGATAACCTGGGTTTTCAATTCTATTACAATCTATTGCCTCAGAGTGGCAAATTGCTCTTTCTTCTCCACCTTATCAAAACCTTGACTTTTATAATTGATTAGAAAGTTTCAATAATGCATACCGAAAGAGTTGAGAGTTCATATGGCTTGACTTGATAATTCCACTTCCACAATATCCAAAGTGGGCAAATATTTATACACAAATATATTCATCACAGCATTATTTATAATAGCAAGACATGGGAACTACTCAAATATCCTAAAAAAGATGACTAGAGAAATAGATTACAGTAATCTCATATACCATATTACAGCAAACTACAACTATATTTTTAAAGATTATTTAAGCAGGATATAAAACTTTATGGATTTAACAAGTCAAGTTTTTATATATATATAGGCTAGAATGAAATGCCACAAAATATTAATATGAGTACACAAGAATAATCAGATCAGGGTGATATTTTGGTTTACTTTCTATGTTTTCAGAATAAATCATATATTGTTTTAAGTGAGAAAAATTTAAATAAGCATATTATCACAAAATGTATTTTCTGGTCCCTTTTCTACATGTCTATTAAAAATGAAAGGGGAAACAAGCTTTAAATCCTCTCTGTTATTATAAACCTGGCACAGAAATATTTTTGGATGAAATGGGCATTTGAAAAAGCTTCTAAAGTAAAATTTTATCTAATAGCCCAATACTTGGTAAAAATCCTTAAAAGAAAGCTACCAAATCAAATTATAAGTGATGATTTCTGAAAATCACTTCCATACAGTTATAACTTTCTAAACCTTATCAGTTGGTTCCAAAGTAGTATAATGCAATCATACAAATAAATTCAAAACATATAAATGGTCCTTTTTTTTTTTTTTTGGTACCGAGATTGAACTCAGGGGCACTCGACCACTGAGCCACACCCCCAACCCTATTTTGTGTTTTATGTAGAGACAGGGTCTCACTGAGTTGCTTAGCGCCTCACCGTTGCTGAGGCGGGTTTTGAACTCATGATTCTCCTGTCTCAGCCTCCCTAATGCTGGGATTACAGGCTTGTGCCACCGTGCCTGGCTTAAACGGTCCTTTTTAAAATTCAACTGGCTTACATATTTCCATCAGGACAAGTGGAATTTCATCCTTGCCATCTTTCACAGCACTCTTAGGGCACTTTTGCTCTGTTTCTGGTTCAGTCTGACATTCTTTGTGTATGAAATTCCACACTCACCCAATTGCTTTATCCATCCTTTTCTTCTCCCATTCTGTTTTGCTGAATTTGCTGAATGAATGAATGAATGAATAACATTTAATCTTTTATTGATAATTACTCTTTTTTATTACTTATTTTAAAATTGTTAACTACATGCAGAGAAGGCTGTAACTTGAATCAATTTGAGTACTGTCAACTTCTGTGAAAGACACTGTCAACAGTGAAAGACAGCCCTAGGGGCCAAGCATTAGGTACTCCTTTACACTGTCATTACTTGGCAAGTACTACCTCCTCTGAACACTTCCGGGCATCTCTCTTTCCCCTAACAAGAGGTTGCCTCACACACTTGTGTTTCCCCACCAGATTTTGTTGGGTTTTTAATCTCATGGTATTAAATCTACCCAGCCCTATATGTGATGCTTGGTCCATAGTAGGTGCCAGATAAATGTTTATTAATAAATAAATGATTAAGTTAGTAAAAGGAAGGAAGGAAAAAAGAAAGGAGGGAGGAAGGGCAGAGAAGGGAAAGAGGGAGGGAAGAAGGGCAGATAGGTTTTTTAAAACTCTGTTCTACAAGTGTTATGGTACTTCTTCTGGTTGAGCTACATCAGCTAGGCCATAACAGCTCCATTTTAATCTATTTTATAATTTGAGATCCTGAATATGACTGTTTGGAGAACCTTCTGAAAATCCTGCCTTACATTCTATTATTTTGCACACTGTGTATCTGTCCCTTCCCAACAATATCTTGTAGGCAGAACAATGTTCCACTCTTCTTCATGAATGATGCAACCTTTATTCCGTGTTTTATTCTAAAAACTGTCATTAGCACTGGAACAAAATAAAATGTAAAAACTAAAGACATGAATACTTAGCTTCCATTTAAGCAGAAGAAAGGAGAGTTCTCTGGAATGTATGGCAAGCAACACGTTACAAAACATGCACATAATACACACAGCACACAACCACAAAAACATTAGGCAAAACTGATATTTAGCTCTGTGTGCTTTCTGGCTTTGTAAACAACTGGCTATAATTAAAAGTGACTGCTTTTAATTCATTTAAATATGCCATCTGTTTTTAAAGTATAACTTCTAGCCAACAAACCAGTCAGCCAGAGAGTTATCAGAAGATTTTTGCTTATTATACTCATATTCAGCTGGGCAAGGTGGCATTCACCTATAATCCCAGTGACTTGGGAGGCTGAAGCAGGAGGATTGTAAGTTTGAGGCCAGCCTCAGCAATATAACAAGATCCTGTTGAAAATAAAATTTTAAAAGGGCTGAGGATGTAGCTACATGGTAAAAACACCCCTGGGTTCAATATCCAGTACTAAAACAAACAGACAGAAAAAAACCTCATTCAAATTAAAACGAATTTTGATGAAATTTTAAAAAATTGGATGAGAATTTATAAACATCATTTTCTCTTTAACAACATCTTTTCAGCACATAGTGTCTCTGTTTGTTAAATTAAATATTTATTTGCACTAGAAATGTAAGAAAGGGCCAATATCTTCCAATTATTTGATTATAGAATACAATCCTATAACCCAAACAGTGGGATCCTTTTCTTCAGAAAAAATAAACAAACATAAAAGCTCAGAGTCAAAATTCTCCTCTTAAAACTGATCTACTTTTATCTCTCAAGTTATTTCTAGACCTCTAAAGGTAGATATTTACAACAGCAGTAATGCATCATGCTTGGTGAAAGAGAAAGAACTTTCCCTAGTGTGTATGTTGACTTCTCATTGTTGAGCACCTGAAATATTCAGGGTCTGACAGAATCTATGTTGATATCATAATTGGTTAAGATAGACTTTTTTCAGACATCACTGAAGAAGGATAGGAATTTTTATTTTTATTTTTTTGGTGCCAGAGATTGAACTCAGGGGCACTCGACCACTAAGCCATATCCCCAGCCCTATTTTGTATTTTATTTAGAGACAGGGTCTCACTGAGTTGCTTAGCGCCTCGCTGTTGCTGAGGCTGGCTTTGAACTTGTGATTCTCCTGTCTCAGCCTCCCAAAGTGCTGGGATTACAAGCGTGCACCACCACGCCCTGCTAGATAGGAATATTTTTAACATTTTGATTTGTATCCAGTGACTTTTACCATTAATTTGAAACAATACATGAGCTTCATCTATTCAATTGTATTGAAACTTGAGGGATAAAATATGGTAATTTTATAAATAAAAATATTTTAAAAAATGGTAATTTTATTTACATGCTTTGCAAGCACACAGGTACACATATTAGTCTTCTTAAATGAGAGTAGTCACATGAACTCTCAAATAACTCCTCTCTGATGTTGGATACAGGAGTTACAACTATAAAGCCCTTTTTTTTTTGAGAATGGTTCACACAAAATCTCTTTGCAATGGTTAATCAAAAAATATTTTAAGTTTATTGTTACTTGTTACTTTCCAAGTACCATGGAAGATTCATGTCTTCTGGCTCATGTTTCTCTGGCATCAGAGAGCACACACAGTCTCTCAGCCAATTTTAATTACAGAAATATCAAGTTAAAATGTTACAACAGCTTGATTTTAACCAGCTAACAAATCAAGAAAGAACTAAGTGATTTTTGTTTTCTTAAAATAAATAAAAGTGGTTCCCTCATTCTTGAGCTAACCCACATTCCATCTGGAGTGTGCACACCTTCACCTTTCACTTTCTAATAAAACTCTTCCTTTTTTGTTAAATAAATAAAGCGAAAGAATGTTCAGTCTTATAAAAGATTATAAATGTAAATCTAGGAAAGTGTAATCTAATTTAATGAACCTTAGCCAAATGGAGCTAGGATGAATATAATAATAAGGGGGGTATTCTAAGTCACCCTATCCTGAATTTTGAGAAAATTATAATGGAATTTTAGATTTGTTTAGCCAACACGAACACTAACAACTAACCTATCATGCTGAGGGGCAAAATGTGATCTAAAACCATGATTGTAAAATAGTGGAACTCCTTATAAGAAGAGCAACTAAAAACACACACAGATACACATGTTAACTGTTATTCATAATAATAAAATCAGAATCATATTAACAGAAGGGCAGATTTGCTCTATGAAACAAAATTTCCAAATGAAATGTCCTTCTTGGGGTCGTGTGCAGTGAGGTGTTCGCCCTTGAAGTGAAGGGTTCAAAACTTCCTCCAACTGGGTACAGTCATGGCTATCAAAAGACACTTTGATATTTTCCATCAGATTTGTCTGATCTGATTTTCAGCTCATTAAAACACAGCCCCCAAATAATTAATTATATCAGATAAAAAAAGAAATGTTTATGAACATTTTCATAAATTTATATTTCCTTTAAAAAATCTTACCCCTTATTCTAAAATAAAATAAAAGCAATAAAACACAAAAGCAAAGGAAAAATACCTTATTTCCTCCTTAGTGATATCCCTTCATGTAACGAGTTAAAGAAAAACATTTAGAAAGGTAAATGAAAATGCA
This sequence comes from Xerus rutilus, assembly GCA_028644305.1. Lineage (NCBI taxonomy): Eukaryota > Metazoa > Chordata > Mammalia > Rodentia > Sciuridae > Xerus > Xerus rutilus. The sequence goes on along the minus strand of CM053399.1, from coordinate 81,662,765 downwards.
AATAATTTAGAATCCTAAAATTAACCAAAAAAAAAAAAAACAGCCTCAGTAATTCCAGACTTGCTCCATTGGTCCCTTACTTCATGACTCCCATTCTCTCTTTCCCCTACCACACTTGCTTGTCTCTCTGAACTCTTTCTCCCAGACCCTGACTTCTTCCATTGACTACCTCTGAATATTCCTGGACCCAGTGACATTATCACTCTCTTTAGCTACATATCTTCTTGAATGTTGCCACTTTCCATCATAAATCCTGGAACAAGTACCTGAAGTTTTGCTCCTCCTACTCAGCATCTGTCAAAAGGGCTTATTTGAGAGAACTTTAAGTCTCACTCCTGGTAGGCTGACTCTCCTGATAACCTTATCTACAGATCCATGTAGGAGGTCATCTTTACCTAATCCATAAAGCCTAGTCCATCTTTTATTTTCAACAATTACCTGCATTTTGGATGAAGAGAGTCGGAGAGGACTTGCTGGGCTGCTGTGGCATCCCTTTCTGCAAAATACCTGCAGTTGAGGAGGGAGAAAAAAGCCATAATTCCATACCTGCAGAATAAATTCACCTTTATCCAGTTCAATGCTATTTTGGATTCAGAGATGGGTACTGGCATAAGATTATTACTATAACCTGGTGTGGTGGTGCACACCTGTAATCCCAGCACTTTGGGAGGCTGAGACAGGAGAATTGTGAGTTCAAAGCCAGCCTCAGCAATGGCAAGGTGTAAGCAACTCAGTGAGACCCTATCTCCACAAATAGGGCTGGGGATGTGGCTCAGTGGCCGAGTACCCCTGAGTTCAATTCCTGGTACCAAAAAAAAAAAAAAGATTATTACTAATTTCAGCTCCTTTGGAGAACAGTTTTTTTTTTTTTTTTTTTTAAATATTTATTTTTCAGTTGTAGGTGGACAGGATATCTTTATTTTATTTTTATGTGGTGCTGAGGATCGAACCCAGTGCCTCCTGCGTGCTAGGCGAGCACGCTACCACTGCGCCATAACCCCAGCCCCTGGAGAACAGTTTTTTATAATGGATTTATAATCTGACATGGCAGATTATAGCCACATTTTCTATGTGTCAACTAAGGCAATGTAAGTTGCTATGAGATTTAACTTGCAGAAAACATGTTTTTCTAAAAAGCACAAGAAGTTGAGGTCCATTGGGGTATTTTGGAGAAGAAAAAAGGAGAAGAGATGCAAGCCCTGATGCAAGACCCTACTCATCTGAGTGCACCCCTGTAATACCAGCATCTGGGGAGACTGAGGCAGGAGGATCACGAGTTCAAAGCCAGCCTCAGCAACAGAGAGGCACTAAGCAACTCAGTGAGACCCTGTCTCTAAATAAAATACAAAATAGGGCTGTCGATGTGGCTCAGTGGTTGAGTGCCTTTGAGTTCAATCCCTGGTACCCCTCCCAAAAAAACAGCCCCCACTCAACATCTGCTTTTCTGCTCTGCTCCTTCTTCCCTTCCCTATAAAAGCCCATTGCATTCCTGAGTCCCCTAAGATGAAGCTGTGAGGATATAGCCCCTCCATCTTCTTCAGGGTTGGCGCTTGAATAAACCTGATTTCTTCCTGCCAACTCTGGTCTCCTGAGTATTTGCCTTTGAGCAGCAGCAGCACAGACCTTGTCCTGATAACACTTCATATTTTTTTATCCAGTGTATCAAAACAATTCTCAAACAAGTGAGGCTGGGATTGTGGCTCAGTGGTAGAGTGCTTGCCTCGCATGTGTGAGGTGCTGAGTTCAATCCTCAGCACCACATAAAAATAAATAAAATAAAGATATTGTGTCCATCTACAACTAAAAAAAAAAAAAAACAATTCTCAAATAAGTAAGACAATGACCTTATAGAGAATAATGGGCTAAACATGGAGACTTCATCATTTATGTAACAGACTTGTCTCATTTCACTTTCTTTTTTTTTTTTAAATTTTATTTGTTCTTTTTAGATATACTTGATCGTAGACTATTTATTTCACTTTCTTTATGGTGGCTTATCTCACAAAAATAATCGGTTTTGATATGTCAAATTTTTTAACCCTTCTTTTTCAGTCAATACTTCTTTTGTCTGTCTTTAAGAGATCTCATCATATTCATATATCTGAAAGATTTCCTCCTAAAAGTTAAAAAGCCTTGTTTTTACTTTCAATTTGTAAACTGAGATGAGGCAGAGATTTAACTTTCATTTTTTTTTAAACGGAAGGCAAATTGTCCCAGTTCTAGCTGTTGAAAAGCTTAGCCTTTATTCATGATTTGTGACACCATCTTTGTCATTAAGATCCACTTTTTATTCAGTCACTTTACATGATAATGTAACATTTCAAACATTTTATAAAAGAATAAGTGATGATTAAACTTCTTCTATTTAAAACAAAGGGAAGGATTTAGGGAGAAAATGGGATGACACAAAAAGTGACTAAGGTTTAATTTCCTTTAAATGTATATCACTCCCTCCCCTCACTAATAGCGTTGTGTCAGAAGACAGAAGAACCTATTCGAAGGATTCCTTTTAGCTTAAAAACTAATGACTAGTGATAGCTGAATTTCATCATAAAAATAATAAGTGTAATTAGCCAGATCACAGTAAACATATAAAAGCACAGAGTTAACAAGCTATATTCTAAAAATAGAGACAGAAAAATAATGTTAACCACTAACCAAGGAAAGAGGGCACCAACTTCCTACTTGAGAATTGGCAACTAAATAGAAAAATGAACCATCTCTCCACCTGTATTTTAGAGAAACCAAATAGCCATAGTCAATAAGAAAAACTTCTAACAGAATTCCAGTCAACAATTGTGGGAAGAATAGCAGTAGAAAAGCAATTTTTGCACAATTAATTAATTGGTTCAGCAAAAACCATGCAAGGAGGAAAGGCTGATGGGGGATATACAATGAAGCCATCAGGCCCTGACCCCATCGCATCAAAAGGGCTGAGAGTGGTGGGATGACACAGGCCTCCCACTGTGATGTCTACCTAAATCTCTTCAAGCCTTTCTGAATACCTCCAGTTTTCAAGAAATTCAGGGATGAGTACAAATGCAAGCAGACAAATCTGGACCATGGGACATGTTACAGGGCAACTGACCTGGAATCTTCTCCAAGTTAATGACAGAGGAGAAAGGGTAAAGGAGGGGACAAAGGAGAGAGACTATTAATTTATAAAGACCCAAGAGATATATTTACTAAGTGCAATGTACAGGTCATATGTGGGACCCCATTTGAACAAAAGCAGCTGTAAAAAGACATTTTTTGAGCCAGGCACGATGACACATGCCTGTAATTCCAGTGGCTCATGAGGCTGAGGCAGGAAGATCACTAAGTGATCAAAGCCAGCCTCAGTAACAGTGAGGCACTAAGCAACTCAGTGAGACGGGGTGTGGCTCAGTGGTCGAGTGCCCCTGAGTTCAATCCCCAGTACCAAAAAAACAAAAAACAAAAAACCAACATTGTTTTAGAGAATTGGGCATTTTGAGTATGGCCTAGTTATAGATTGTTAACAGTGATAATGGTATTGTTGTTAATGTAAAGTAATGTTGACATTTTTTAGAGCTACCTATGAAAATATTGACTAAGGATAGGTAATGAGCCCCAATTAGGGAGTTTTTCAAATGTAAAGGCCATTCCATGAAAATGATCAGAAACATTCCAAATATTCCAACCAGGCCTTTATCTTGGCAGCAGGGGTGGGCAGTGCACTGAAGGGAGAGGGGACCTGAATGGAGGTTATAGGAAATTTCAAACTCAAGAGGTATAAAGGCCCAACCAATTAGAAGGTCATGGGCAGAACCAATAGCCTTTGTACTTTTCCAAGACCTGATTGGCATAGATATAGACCAATGCCCCTACCTAGTACCTGTATCAGCTCCTAGACTAGTGTGCCTAAGTGGCAACCCCTATTGGGTCCCCTCTCTCCTTGTAGGAGCTCTGTCTCTTTCCTTTTCATTTGAATAAATCCTATTCTTTTTGCTTACTCTTCCTTGCCTATGGATTTCATTCTCTGAATTCAAAGAAGGCAGAAAGAAGGCAGCAGAGGCTGAAAATCCAGTTTCAATATGAGGGGTGAAATGACAAACAGTATAGGATTTTCATTAACATACTTCTGTTAAAAAACAGGGTTGCAGGTAGCCGGGTGTGGTGGCTCACGCTTGTAATCCCAGCACTTAGGGAGGCTGAGACAGGAGAATCGGGAGTTCAAAGCCAGCCTCAGCAATGGTGAGGCACTAAGCAGCTCAGTGAGACCCTGTCTCTACATAAAACACAAAATAGAGCTGGGGATGTGGCTCAGTGGTCGAGTGCCCCTGAGTTCAATCTCCAGTACTAAAAACAAAACAAACAAACAAACAAAAATAAAAAAATAGGGTTGCAGGTATTTCAAACCTTGACATGAATCTGAGTGGTCAATATAAGACGTCATAACAAAAGAGGAAGCTCTTTTGTGCATATGCTTGGAGTTTTCATAACAAAAATTTTAAAAATATATTTGACATCACTTTAAAAACATATGTGATGTCTGAAATAGAAGGAAGAGGCTGGTAACTTTTTAAATTTTATGAACCTGAGTTACCTCTGAGAGAGCTTGAATGTTTTCTTGGAGTCTTTTTGGAAGTGACTTTTATAAGTAGTAGCTCTACTTTGTCATTTCAATATGAAAAGACCAAAACATCACTTTAACATTCAACTATTCTTCATTTTACTTACTGCAAATTGTACAGTCCCAGAAGTCCCATTCCTCGAAAATCTGTCTTAGGATCGTCACCCTGGAAACCTATTTCACACCATTGCTTAGAAATCCGAGATTCCAATGGAGTATTAGGCTTCAAGAATTTCCATAACTGAAGACAAAAGAAAAGAGAATTTCTCCGTTGATATGCACAAATAAATATTCTTTCCTATTGGTTGAGATTGTGTAAACTACATTATGAGAAGGGAATTTGCAAAGCTGAATATGTACAAATATATTATAATTGAAGATATGATCATGTTTCAGTTTATTCTATGATAGCAGTTCTCAGAGTATGGTCTAAAGACTCCTTGGAGGTACCAAAGACCTTTTCAGTATAGGTAGTAAAAAACCAAAACCAAAACCACTATTCTCTAATAAAAGTAAGAGGTTAGTTAACCTTTTCACCCTCATCTCTGGAGTGCTCTGAAGGCAATGGAATGTGTACTTGTATATTTTAGTGTTTTAAACCTTCCTGATTTGATTTCTTAATGGAAATTAGGTAGGTGGACAATTTCCCACAAAAAAAGCTCTTTGGAGTTCTCTAAAATATTTAAGAGTATAATGGAAAGGGAGAACAGGGAAACTTTGAAGCCATTTATTATTCAACTCCTCAGAAAACGCTTTTCTAACATTAAATTAAGACATTTAGCTACATTGTTAACAAAAAGAAAAGTAAAATTACTTGAGTTTCATGTCTTAGGTTTCGCCTGTAACAGGAGTGAGTATAAGCATCCAGCTGGACAAAGGAATATTAGCAAAGTTCATGATTAAATGTCAAAGGATATGGTAATATTTAAGAGTTACCTAAAAAAATCAATTAAAATTGATTATATTCTACTGGAAAACATAAATTATAAATATTATCATACTCTCACTACTTAATAAACTAGTTTTATTCTTCTAAGTTTTCTGTAGAAAGCTAGATTTAGCACATATCATTATGAGAAAGGGAGAGAGATTGAGACCCACAGTTTTATAAATATATAATACTTATTTTTTAAGCAAAGTTACTTATTAGACTATTAATAGTTGATATCACATTTTAATTATAGACAAGATATGAACACAAATATTATATATACTTACTAGTATTCCACAAATAATTAAATTTCTAAATTGCTTATTCTGTATTATATGGATTTTAAAGCTTCAACAGTACAGTAATACAAAATTACCTTGCTTACGGTGAATTATCACATATCCGACAGAGTATAAAACGTAATATTCAATGAGAGAAAATCCTAACAAAAATTTGCAGTTCATTTTCTTTTATTATGGTTATTTTAAACATTAAACTAAAATTACTTACTATTCACATTATTCATTATTTTGTGTTAGTGCCACAATAGGTAAATTCATCTAAAGAGTGAAAAAAAACCTTAAAGAGAATAAATTTATCATGCCTGAAAACAAAATATCAAATATAGTGTACAAATCTGTTTATATAATCCATATAAGAATTTTCCAGTGCTTTGCATTCTTCAGAACAGAATGTTTGAGTTTATTACAAGACACCAAATAATGAAAGACCAGGTGATAATCCTAAGAAAAAGATCTCTTTAAAAAAATTCTTTAGGAACTAATTTGATTACTACCACTATTTGGGGGGGAGAGTGACAAAATGTATGCTAATAACATTAATTTGAACAATAATTTGAAGCAATCTCAGGGTCCTACCCAGTTAAAAAATATGTGGTCTCATCCAGTGAGTGGAGTAAAATGGCAAAAGGAAGCATTTCATTTTGTAAGTATGTTATAAACCCCATTCATCAGGTAAATGCTTAATTTGGGAGAGTAAAATTTTAAGTAACAAAATGCTTTAAAAATAAATTATATTTTCATAATTTCTTGTTTTATGGTATTACCGCAAGCTCAGTCCTCAAACCAGTAATGAGGACAAGGTTTTGGAAAAAAGGAAAAGAAGGTTTATTGCTTTATTAGCAAAGGAGAAACACCAGAGACTTTTTCCCCAGAGGCTGAGATTCTCCCTATAGGGGAAATGGGGGTTTTAAAGAGGTGATACAGAGGAATCCTGTTTCCTGAGATTAGGGAGGAGAGGATCAGGGAGGAGAAGGTCAGGGAGGAGAAGGCTGGGAAGAAGAAACAAGGGATATAGTCAAAGCATAATGAACCACCGTTACCATGGCAGACTAGACTAGAGGCTAAAATGTATTCTTGAATAAGTTGTTAATTCAGTTTGCTTTGGTAAGGGTCACTTTCTTGGAAGATGAAAGCCAGTTATGTTGAAATACTTAGATGAAGTACATCTATGTATATTTGTATATTTCCTATAAGAAACCTTGAGCTCTTTCTCTTCTAATAGACAGGCTTTTCCCTGAAAAAGTAAGGGTAGGAGGAGGCAGCGCATCCCTGCAGGGTGAGCTCATTTCTTGCACTAGGAAGCCAAATTGACACCTGAACTCAGGTGATGGGCCTTTTCTTGGGGGGTCCTGAGGAGTCCAGTCATTTAAGACTGTGCTACTGGGAGTGGAGTTATTACAAAGCCACTTGCCAAGTGCAGGAGACCTGGGGCTAGAGTGACGCCTGTGGTAGATGACAAGCTACAGATGTGGAGGTTGCCCTCTGAGCTAGACTATCAGGCAGCATGGGCTGTTCTCTCTATTGATTCCTCTTCTCTTTGAACTGAGTCATTACATAGGTTTATTTGAACACTTCCATTTTGTCTCACATCTGTTGCAGAACAGAAAGGATAAGGCAGTTCATCCACCCTGGAGCCAAAGCATTCGAAGAGAAGCAGCTTTCATGGAGGCCACCATGGGACTGTCTCTTCCCATTAGTAAAGTGCCTTTTAATTCTGGCTTGTATGTTTTCTAGTATGTGCATGAATCCACCTAGATTTTTGCTTTTCTTCTTTTTTTTTTTAAACTTGGTTAGAAAACTTAGAAAAATAGGAACATCTGTTTGAATAATTCATAATGGCAGTGGTATATGAATATAGCAATATTATTTAAATTGAATTAAATTCAATTTAATTCCAGTCTATGTTCAAATGATCATAAAATCTAGAATTTTTGTATTTAAGGACTCTAAATAGCAGCATTGATAATTCTTTCCTGTGCTTATAAAGCAAAGCACTTGAATAATGTGGCAATATATTACCTGAGCTTGTAAATCAAAGGATCACTAAACTTTGGAAAGAACCAGCTGGTAAAGATTTTGGGCTTTGTGATTCATATGGTCTCTCTTGTAACTACTTCACTTTGCCTTTGTAGTAGGATGGCAGCTGGCTATATAAAAGCAAATGCATGTGGCTTTGCTCCAATCAAACATTACTTATAAGCATGGATGGAAAGCCAAACAGCCACAGGCCTTGGTTTGCTGACTTTTACTCTGAATAATTTTGTGAAGTAGGTAACAAGGGTATTCTTATCCATCTTGAAGATAAAGAAGCCTAACCGTGGGCCTGTAAACACAAGCCATAGGTCAGCCCCGGGAAATAAAAGTGGATAGAACATGGTTTCTCTCCCAAGGGCTAGTGCAGTACCATAATTAATATCCCTTCCTAACCAAGTGAGTTCGCGCAGTCACTTGGCACCCAACCTCAGTTTCCTCATCTGAAAAATAGGAACAGTAACAGTATATCACCACAAGGTTGTGTGGCAACTAAATGAAAATGCTGTAAAAACACTTACTGTAATATTTGGTACATACCAAATACTCAATGAATGTTTTATTATCAATGCATGAAGATCCCACTTCTATGTTTGCTTTGGGGAGCTAGAGAAGTTTTTCAAATTCAGAGAATGAGGATTTAAAAAAATAAGCTGGCTTCTGTTGAGAATGATGGGTAGCAGAGGGAACTGCACGAGCAAGATCCTGGGCATATGGGATGGCACGGCCTATTCTAGGTCATGGTGACTGACAGAGCATGGCGGAAATGCACGGTATGTAATGGAGAGGCATAAGATGTAGCTAAGGAAAATATAATGGAAAGGGACCAAATGCCAGGCTGAGGTACATGGGCTTTCTACCATAAGACTTGGGAAACCTGAAGTGTTTAAGCTAGGTAATGACATGACTAGATCTGTATTTTAGAAAAATCCCTCCAGCAGCATTTTAAAAGATAAAGGGAAGAATATAATAGTTAGTGGCATAGTTAAAAGGCTAGAGCACCCCAGACTGGAGATGATGGCTAGAATAAGACAGTGGGAAAACATTTGAGAAATGCTTGATGGTGCTTTATGGAAAAGATAGAGGTATTTTTGCAGATGCAGAATATATCCCAATTAGCCTACAAGTCATTGAAAAGCAGAAAAGAAGCCTTTCCTCAAAGTGCCTGACTCAGTGGTGGACATCACTGCTTTATCATTTACTAAATATGTGAATCAGTACCCGGACTAAAACGCTTGTAGTTTTCTTACCTCCAAAATAAAGATAACAATCATTCTCCTGCTCACCTAGCTATAACAATCAAAACAACACATATATAATAAAATTATAACCACTAATGAAAGTCATGTCATAACAATTCTTGTAATGAACTAGAATACCTCGTGCATTCACCCATATTTGTTAAAAACCTGCTAGATGTGGGCCCACATGCAACAGATCAGCTAAAGATGCTGCATAGCAGGCACCTATACCAATTAATTCTGAGAATGTCTTAGCCTTTTTAATGTATTGTTCAGGCACTGTGACCTGTCTGCTACCTCTTTTCACTTTCATTTGCCTCTTAATTCCCACTGTTAGGTCCTTTCTTTGAACTTGACTACTTCCATCAGAAAATGGTCAGGGAAGAGAAGGCAATAAAAGAAGATGGAATTCAGCCAGTGGGTTAGCTAAAATTAAGCAGGAGGAAAAGAGAAGAAATAAAACCATTGCCAAGAATGAGACTTCTTTAATTTTTAATGATTCACATCAGATACTGCACTAATTAGCAGAGACAAATGAATCATCTGCTAAAGTAGTTATATACACAAAAACATACACTCCTTCACACAAAAACACAAAACAGAATACATTTTCAAAATTACGTCTTCTATTGACATTTTTCAGTAAAACAAAATTAAAGCAGCTAAACAAATGCTTCCTTCCAATTTTGTTACTATCTTTTTAGGAAGAGGCAAAGCAGCACTCTAATTCTTACAATCCTCTATTTTCAGAAGTGAATGTACAAAACATTTCAGATAACTAGTTCTAAAGATTGGTATGAAATTTTTCCTTTGGTCTTAATTTCTTTAACTAAAAATTCATTTTTGTTAATGATTCTGGGGATTTATCCTAGGGGCATTCTACACTGGTAGCCCTTGTCAAGTTGCTCAGGCTGCCCTCAAACATCTGAACCTCCTGTGTCATCCTCCCAAGTTTCAGTTATTATATGTATACGTCACCATGTCCAGCAAAAATTCAGTGTGTTGAGGAAAATTTTATTAATGTTTATAATGCACCATCAGGGGATGTAGTTCAGTGGTAGAGTGCTTATCTAGTATGTGTGATGTCTTGGGTTCAATCCCCAGTACCACAAGAAAACACAATACATTATCAGATTCTATAAGATTTTTAAGGTTTTCTTTGATAGCCAGGAATATTTATTACTCTATATTATTTTCCAACAGTTTTAAGATGCCAAATATAAACCTTTACCTCCCCTTTGAGCACTCTCCAAGTTACATGAATAAATAATCAGTATTAAGATCTTGGGTAATTTCCCCAGAGAGCTCTTTCTGAATCAGAAATCAACTTCATCTTGTTTGATGTGTATTAAAAGTCATAAGTGAAAATCCCAGGACACTCTTTGATATATGTTATTTTAACTATTGACTTTCGACAATGTGAGACAATCTAAACTTGAGCCAAATATGACAGCCACAGAAATCACCTCTGACGCCTTCAAAGATTACAAAGTAAATTAGCTTTAAAGTCAACTTCTCATATGACTTTTCTGATGGGAAATTTACCTCCAACCTCTGAACCAGCAAGAGAACTCAGCCTTACCAGTTGGTCACAGTGCACATATCTTATCCCCATATCCCCAAAGCCTGGAGTAATGCTTGACACATAACAGGTGCTTGGCCAACGTTAGCTGTCTTAAGTGATGGGCTGCAGTGTGTTCAAAGACTAACCTTCAAAAGCATTTCTTCATGTTGGGGATTATCAGAATCATAGGGTTCCCTGCGCAGTTTTTCCACATCTGCGATAAGGTTTCTGTAACCAACGATTTGCAGAAGGCAAGCCTGAAGAGAGATTCCCAACCTAAGGTGTTCAAAAAGAGAGGAAACACCCATAAGGAAAAACCAGGCATGTATTTTTGGCATTTGCTCACTTGATATATACATAATAGAACTTTTCATATAAATAGAATATTCAGAAAATTGTTGAAATATAATCTATTTAATAGAAGCACAATGCTTACTGAAACTTCACATGGGTAACTTAGAATACCGCTAAAATTTCTCTCCCACTCTGGCTTTTTCTTAAGCTAAACTGTAACAGTTTGGCTTAAAAACAAGGGCACTGTGTATGAAAGTGACTTGAAAGTAAGATGTAGAAAATATAGGTAATAATAATGTAGGTAATAATAGGTTCTTAGGGATTATGTAGACCCCCTAGGTGAGTATATCAGAATCACTTGAGAAGGATGTGTATGAAAGGGTGAGGGAAAAGATAAGGGGGAGAGAGAGTGAGAGAGTGAGCGAGAGCCCCCCTTTAGGGGATTTGGGGCAAGAAAATTTCAAAATGAAACAAAGAAACACCATCACCACCACTGCCATCTCTGAGGAGTACACCCAACAGATGTGCTAGTGACAGGAGAAATCACAGCTTTACAAGATTTCCCAGCACATTCCAACCACTCTTCTTGTCTGAACACACAATCTGCTTTGCTTATTATCAAGTAGTTCAAATTCTGTCCTCCGAGCAGATTCATTTCTACCATTCCCCTGCTATATCTTCTTATTTTAAAATAGGTTTTTCTAATCTCATTTCCATGGTTCAAAAAAATTCCCTGTTCCTTCAATTTTTTCTCATGGGACGTGGTTTTTAGATGCCCTGATATCTTGCCGAGCGTGTTTAGAATGTACACTACTCGATTAACAGCTCCCTTAAGTCATATCACTGGAACAGGAAGCAATCTAGCAACACACAGAGGACCATTGCTTCCAGTGATTAGGGCACTGTTTCCTTCTCCTACAACATAAGAGGTAAAATAGGATCTTTCTAAGCAGTCACATAGTAAGTTCATTAAATAGGTGGCTGATTAATCACCAAGATCTATTTTACATAAAACTACCAAATGATTCTCCTGTGATTCTCTTATGCAGCCTGTTCTCGTTTGTTGACATTTTAAATCTGAGAGTAATACTTCATGTTTATTTATTCTCTCCCTTTCTCTCTCTCTCTCTTTTTTTTTGGTACTGGGGATTAAACCCAGGGATGCTTAACCACTGAGCCACATCTCTGACTCTTTTTTGATATTTCATTTAGAGACCAAGTCTTCCTGAGTTGCTTATGGCCTTGTTAAGTTGCTGAGGCTGGTTTTGAATTTGCAATCCTCCTGCCTCAGCCTCCCAAGCGGCTGGGATGACAAGGGTGTACCCCAGCACCTGGCTTCTTTATTTATTCTTGCTAAATTCTTCAGTCATGTATTTTTCTTGGTTCAAAAAGGACTGAGTGTTAGTAATTCATGTGATGCTGTCCAATATATTCTCGCTCCTACTTACTCACTCTGAACATTTTGTCTTAATGGAGGTGGTTATTTTAATCACAGTGATGGTGATACCGTCATCGTCATTTTGAGGAGGGGTAAATGAGATGTACAGAAGTTAAATCTAAAATTGGGGGCAAAAGGTCCTAGGATTATATATCTACTTCAAACACAGAGGGTAATGTCAGAAAATCTAGCAAAATTGTGTGCTCAATTAAATGGCCTTCATCATGGCACTTGTTATCCTAGCACCAAATACTAAAAAAAAAAAAAATTGTTTTATTTATTTTTTCAGTCCTGGGAATCAAATCCTGGGGCACTCTACCACTGAGCTCTATCACAAGCCCTTTTTATTTTTTATTTTGAGGTGGTCTCACTAAATTGCTGAGGCTGGCCTTGAACTTGGAATCCTCCTGCCTCAACCTCCAGAGTCACTGGGACTTCAGGCCTTACTTGTCAATATATTTAAATTTAGGAAAGGGCTCAGTAACATTGGTCATTCAGAAAATCAGTGACATTTTTGAGGGAAATTAGAGAGAGTTACTTTTGAGGGAAAGAAGAGAATGAAAGAAATAAAAGAGACAGGAACAAGGTTAATTTTTTTGTAGTAATTTTTAGTACTACTGTAAGCAGCACTTAAAAATGTAACTAAAGTGAGATTAACAGTTATGGAAGCTTTGTGATTTAAAAATGTTTTCCCCATCTCTAACTATCTATTTCTTTGTTTTCTTGGAAAAATATTTAATTTTTTATGTCAGTTTTTGTCAATAATAGTACAGGAGAAAAGGAAAGGTTCTGGGAACCACATTGAGATATAAAAACACACAAGCAAACAAACAAACCATAACAAAAAACACCTAATACCTATTCTTTTTTCTAAAGAACATGAAAAGAACAGATGCAAAGAAATGCTTTCAAATGTAACTTTCGTAACTTTCATAGGACAGATAAAGAAAAGACTTTAATCCAAACGATTAAAGGACTAATATATCCGTTATACCCAGTTGTAGTCTTAAATTTTTGGTTCAATCTAATTTAGAATGAACTGCCTTCTTATCACCTTCCCAAAGGAATAAAATATATGTCAGAAGGCTTAAAAATACATTTATTGCCCAATTAAATCAACCTTAATGGCTGAATAAGGGTACAGCAGTAATAAGTTGAAGTGGCTGCAGAAGAATGCTGCAGAGAACAGGTAGAAATGGAATTTCTGTGATGAGCCCCTGGATAGCTAGCATCTACAGTCCGTACAAGAGGTGGACCTGTGCCCAGCACGCTCTGACATTCCCTTCAACTCCAGCGCCCTGTCTTTGGGAATTAAAAGCCTTTCTCCAAGGTAACATCTAAAGTTCTCATGTACATAGATCTAAAAGACAGTTTGATTGTTATCCACCTAAAACTGTCTCTAAATATATCTGAATTTGAAATTTATTCTAACCAATGTCCTAAGCCCCAAATTTTACTGAAAAATTGCTGTTCCCAGTGGAAAATATAAAACTAATTTTAAATGTCACGAACACTGCCAAATGCATTTTAATACTTCCAAGACGAGAGGAATAAATTATAAAGTTCTGAAGTCTTCATATAAAAACCATCTCTTCCTCCCACACATGCCTGTCTTCTTGACGAGCAGGTAGGAACTGTCTCCAAGATTATCAGCCTGTTTTGGAGGAATACTCATGAGGGAACTGAAGGAATATTTGAGCAGAATCAGCTTAGGTATAGTTATGATTGGAACGTTTACTGGTCATGGCAAATAGGCATTGAATAGGGTGGCTGTCAACGAATGGGCTTCCTTCATCTCGTAGTCTCATATCAGGAGCATCTGTCCTATTTCTTACATTCATTGCATCTCACAAGCATAAGCATACACCATAACAGAAGTGTCATGTTCCTGCCATTTACAAACATGAAAAGGCACCTTTTTTCCTTTATTTTCATCTGAAAGTTGACACACTGCAGATGATTACTTTAGGATGAGAGGGAAAGAGAGGGGAGTGGGAGAGAGGGAAGAAGAGAGACAAACACTAAACAGGTGGCCATGTGATTTGTGTTCCAATTTTCTAACAGAGGAAGCATATTCTTACTGTGGATTTATGTCGGGGTTAATTTTTTTCAGTTCCATGATGTCGTCTATAGTTTTTTCAATGGCATCAGGGTGAACACTCACTGAAGTCTGCAACAGCTGGAAAATATGCTTTGATCAGTTCCCTTTTCGTTAAGGCCAATGGCTTAAACAGTTTCTACTGGGATAGAGGCTTCGAGTACTAGTTCAAGCTTCTGAATGAAGGTGTAAGCTAAAAGCAAATACTGACTTAGCCTACTTGAATGCTAACAAATTTGAACTTTTCACGATAGAGTTAGTGCCATTTTCCTGATAAACGTAGTTGACGTAAAGCATAAATATGTAAGTTTTTTTTGTTTGTTTGTTTTTTTACTATTTGTCGTCTGTTTCAAGCTACTTATATTGCAATGTTGTATTTTCTTTTCCTTACTCAGTAAAGTTCCTACTGTTAATGGGCGTTCTATGACTAAATAGGGAAGCACATGGGAAGAAGGTCTTATGGATGGCAAAATTAATTAATAAGATAAAATAACCAACAAACTTGAAAACCAGTTTTTTTTTTCTTCTGTTATGTGGATGCGCAACTATGTGCTATAAAGGCTAACAGAGTTAACATAATGACTTCTTTGATTTTACTGGGAGATCTTAAAGTTAGTATAAAGTTAAATCATTTGGATAGTGAGGAAATACTAGAAAGTTAATGTTGTTCCTATATTCAAGGAATATTTACTTTATGATGTGAGAAGTAGTATAAAAAAGTGTTCATTCCACAATGAAATTATAAATGCCTTACAACTCTGCCTAGAAATTCAAATATAAAAAGTACAGTGGTTTGTGATGGGCAAATGATTCTTCTTAATTTGCATTAGTTTTCAATCAATAGTATAATTTTGTTTCTTAAAAATTTTACTTTTTATGACAAGCCTCCTATGCAAAGTTGCTGAAAAATAAGGAAACAATTTTACTTACCTTACTTTTCGAATCTCTCAGTGATGTTTCTGTTAAAACAATAACAAAGAGTCATTCAAAAATTACCCTTTATAAATGGCTTAAAATTACTATAATGAGGGGCTGGGATTGTGGCTCAGCGGTAGAGTGCTTGCCTCGCATGCGTGAGGCACCAGGTTCGATCCTCAGCACCACATACAAAATAAAATGAAATAAAGATATTGTGTCCATCTACAACTAAATATTTTTTAAAAATTACTATAATGAAATTAAAATTGTGTCCTCATTCCCATTAACTCTGCATTTTTCTTTTTTCTTTTTTCAGGCTTACCAATCTTCATGGTTCTAGAAGCTCCAGGCTTGGTATTATAACAGATCCGTTGCAGTTCACATCTTCCAGTTAGCTTCCTCATCACAAATTTCAGGCAACGCCACAAAAATTTACAGTAAAAATACAGGCACACCTGGATCAACATTCTGTGAAAAACAAAAAACAGCACCCTTCCAATAGAACTCTGGAAGAGAACAAAAAGCAGCCACCACCAGCAAGAAAAGCAGTCCAGAAGAAAATCAGCAATTAGATTCAGGGGCTTGCAAGTGTGTGTCTGTGACTTTACTTGCAGGAATTGCACTTACTTTATGCAACTCCAGAATCCCCCTTTCTAGAAAGTTTGATATTCCAACAAATTTAGGATGAAGCATTGGAATACTTTGTCCTGCCCTCTGCCTAAAATGTTTTGGAAACAAGTAAGTATCTTGCAAACAGAATTCTTTAATACTGCTTGTGCTAATGTTGTATCTAATGTTAGACTGGGGAAGAAAATCTTTGCCTTTCGCCTGGTTGAATGGACTCTCAGCTCACCCTTGTTCTTTTTTAAGCACTTCCTAATGGCATTTATTTATTTAGCCACTACCTGTACTTGTTTCTTCCCTCACTTTCACTCTTTCTTCCTTCCCCTGGCTCTGTTAGGCACCAAGTCCTTGAGGACTTGGCTGTGTGGCCACATTTTTCTGCTGACCAATCCCAATATTCCTTGCCTTTGCAAGAAGGTATCCTTATCAAGTCACTAAATAAGCACGGCTGACCTTCAGTTCTCTTCAGAGGTGACAACATTCCCTGATTAAACTTTCCAGAAACTATAAAGAAGTCTGTTCTTGGCTCCTATTAAGGAATTCTTTCTTGAACAACCTACTTTACCCCAATAATCCTCACCAAACTAGGAACTATGTTGCCAGTCATGTACTTATTCACATGTCTGGCACATGTGAATTTGTCTTTGATGCTGACTTTTCATTTTAAAAATGTAAGTGCCTACTACTTTATGGAGACTACTGGTCAGAGTCTCAAAGTGACTCAAAGTTTTAGGAATAAAGAGGGCTCGTCACACAGGCACTTAATTCAATCCTTCTTTTCTTTACACTATGCATTCCTGGGAGGCAGAATTATTTCTATTACTTCCTATCAGTGTCATTTCTAAAAGATTTTATTTCCTCAAATGCTCACTGAATTCTACCTCCAACCCCTGCCCTGCCTGGGTTCTGAAATAAGGTGATCCAGGGCCATCTAGATCAGTTAGAGTAGTTAATCAATAGCCTTGACAATGTGATCCATACCCCCAAATGAACCAATACCTGGGTTGTTCAAATTGTTCTGGTTCCAATATCTTCAATAGCCTTGTGCTAATAATAAAAATTCCAATAGTCTTATTTGTACAAAAGCACAGGGTCTATATGTTAAAGTGAATGCAAATACACCCAAGCTGCTACATTAAAGATAAACATGCAGACAATAACACTGTACTACATTATCTTATATCATGAAAATGTCCATGATACGTTTCTCAAGTAGAAAAAAGTTACACAGGGGTATATATAGAATGATCTTCTTTTTCTTTAAAAAAACAAAACAAAAAAGTTTTAATAGTGATATATAAATGCAGGGGGAGAGAAGGGCAGGATATTCATCAAAAATGTTAATAGTGGTATCACTGGATAATGGAGTTATCAGTAATTTTTATTTCCTTTCTTGATTAAGTATATTTCTTTTTTGTATAACATATATGTGTTATTTTATTGAATAAAAATGAAAGTTATAACAAAATTTAGAATGCATAGAATGATCACCAAACACCATTACAATAGTGTATATGAAATTTCTGTGTGTAGTTTCTATAAAATCAATTGGATTCTGCTCAGACAAAAAAAAAAATGAATTTACTATGTTATAAAGCCTAACATTAAACTGCTCAAGTCAAATATGTTTTAAGATCTCTTAGGATTTAGGTTAACAGCTTTAAAAAAAAGTAACCCTAAAAATAAATTCCATGGAACATTTTAATTAGACAAATGAGAAGATTCATAAAATCTCAACTTGTTCTCTTGGAAAATGTACTTCATTTTCCAACCATTGGATAGCTATGCCAGAAAAAAAAGATTGAGCACGACTTTGTTAACTGGTCCCCTGCCAAATGGCAATGATATTAATTACTAGGAGACATTATTCCTATTATTAAGTCAGGGATAAAAGCTTTCCATGATTATCTGCTTCATATGCAATTTTCAATAAAGTCAGCCTCTTATGTGGGCCAGAAACCAAAGGAATCCACCTTTCAAGTCTGTGTATTAGAACTCTGGCACAGGGGATCACACGACCATCAGGTTCTTATAGTACTAATTCTTCCTAGAGGAAAGGGTCCTGATAATTGTTTATGGAGTACTATATGGATCCTAAATGTCCCTCAAAAGCTTGTTTCTCAGGGCCTCACTACTGGGGGATAGGGGGTGTGGAACCTTTAAGATATTGGGCATACACTTGAAGGGGCTGTAGGACCTTGGCCCTCTCTCTTCATTCTTTTTTGCTTCCTGGGCAGTGAGGTTTTTCTCTGTCTCATGCTTCCACCGTGACATACCAAAAGCCATAAGGCCAACCAGTCATGAACTAGAACCTACAAAACTATGAGTCAGAAGTTGATTATTTCAGGTATTTGCTATAGTAAGGGAAAGTTGACTAACCCACAGAGCATTTTCATATTCACCCTACTTAGAGGACAAGGCACAAACCATTTTATAGCTTAAATTAAGGTATGGAAAAGTTTCCCCCATGATCATTATATCAGATCTATACAAAGATGTGGCTTGAGACTTAGAAGTGTCATTCTTGGTGGCAGGAGGGGCCTATATATAGAATGACCTATAATTTCTCCCACCGACCTCCTTGTATATGGGAAGAAAATGTCTGTATTGCTGTTTTGCATCAATATAGTTTGACAAAAAGAAGACAATACATTCTGTTTGATTTTATCTTTTTCTTTTTTAACTACTCTGAGGATGTTCACACCTTGAGATGTGAAAGATGATGCAATCCAAAAAAATCCAGTCAGAGTTAAGAATGAAGCATCATTTCTGAGGGTTCAAGCACTCTGTGAAAAATATGACATTCCTCTCCAATAAACACATAAACAACATTACAAATCATGGAAGAAAAATGCCCATTTTAGTGATGAAATGACATTCATGCACTGTTTACCCTTTTGTAATTTCTAGACCAGCAGTCCTGATAATGCTATTTATTATCCAAGATATATTTTAAAATTTCTCCTTATTTTTCTAATGGGCCAGCATGCACACAAATATTTCATTAAAAGAACAGCTTGCCTTGCTGGGCACTGTACTTTTTTGCTTGCTAAATATTAAATTTTTTCAATTCAGATAATCAGATTAATTAATGTTTTGACAGATATAATTTATTTTGCATTTAGGTCATAAGTCTGGTCCAGGCAAGACATAGTCAGAGATGGAAACACCAGAGTTATCTCTTACTTATTTTGATGACAGAAACAATATCGAACTGGCTTCCTCATGAAAGGACCAGGTCAGCAAATCCTCCATATGCACAACTCAGGATGGGTATTCACCCACACTGCCGGGAGCTCTCTTCTTAAATTATTTGGACCTCTTAGGCTCCCTAAATCACAAAATTCACAGAAAAATTTCTGCAGTTGAAGGGAGAACAGTAGAAACAATTAAATATTTGAAAGATTAATAAATTGGTTTGGCAAGTTTACCCTGTAAAGGAAGAAACTAAGAAATAGATTTGCAAATGCTCTTGACTAGTTGGTGTTGGAAGGAAAGAAGGAGGTAAGGGAAGAAGGAAGGAAGAGAAGGAGGGAGGAAAGGAAGAAGAAAGGAGAAGAAGAAGACAGGAAGAAAAGACACATCTCTTTTTCATGTGAGTTTAAGGACTTTGGGATTCATTGTACCCTTTCCTCCTCCTAATTTCCTTTGTTTTCCATCCCGATGTTTCTGACTGCATTCTTCCAGAAGAGGCATTTCAAATAGACCTATGAGACAGTTCTCCTTTGCTTTCTCTTGCACAGATGCTAATCCTCTCCTCCACCTAACCCTGTGCTCAGGAGGTTATAGCTCTGCTCCTTTCTCCTCCCTGCCTGCATCAGCGAATCAACAAAGCTGAGTTTTAACTGGGGCAACTTTTGCTCTTTTTGTCTTCACAATACTAGACTAAGTGTTCTTAGTTCTGTTGGGAGGTTCTCCATTCACTGCTGATTATTAGATTTCATATGAACAAAAATTAAATCCTTAGGCCTAGAAGGAGAAAATACTGACCACCATTTAGTATTTCTAATTGCTACATGCAGAGGCAGTGTCTTTTTTGTATGTGCTTCTGTGTTTTAATCACAGCTTTTTGATAGTGTTCCAAAAAGAGTTGATGCAGCTTCCTGAAGTGAATGCCGTGCTTAAGCACTGGGAGAATCTGATTCAATAATAAGAGCTACTACATGTCCCATTTCCAATATTTTCTGTTACTGCTGTTTATTAGTTTATTAATATGCTACAGAGTGAAGTTTATGGCTGAGTTCACACCTGCCTTTTTCCATAAAACAATTATGCTCACGTTTATTATTTAACATCCATTCTCTAACTTGAAGCAGGATAGCCACTCAAAGTAAATAATTCAAAATGGATCATATCTCTGCCACCAAATAAAAGCGAGCTCCTGTCTTGTGCTGCTTTGTTAATGGAATCCATTCATCAGGGATGGGTCTGGAAAACAGAGGTGCCTGAGGGTGAGAGGTGTGGGTACCTGTAGTGCAAACTACTCCATCATCTTAAATTTGTGACTCTGATGTCTTCTTTTGGAAAAATAAGAGAAAAGTGGCTTATTTTGAACAATTTCAATGCATGTGCTAATGAAAGTCAATTCTTGCTTGAAGAAATCCTGTAATAAATAAGAAGTATACTATTGGTGAGAAAAGAGACATACAAAAAAAGATAAAAGATCACAGTTCTTAGCTCAAATCATGGTTTCCCAAATGAAACACTTTTCATCCAAATGCCAAAAAGAAGAGCAAGCTTCTCAATGTTTCCAGAATCAAATACACTTTCAAAAATGACTTTTTAAAAAATTTTAGTTACTCCATTGAAGTTCCATATTAGAGACACTGGCAATTGGTGGGGAATTAATGTATCAAAAGATTTTGGCCTACTAAATGGAGTCATGTCTAGAAAGAGCTTCTACTGGGAAGAGAAGCTGCAGAGAGCTTGACATATGAACCAGAAATGTGAAATTACATAAAGAAAACATTTATGAGCCTCTAGGACAACAAGCATTTCCCTCCCATAGAGCAGGGCAGAGGCGCCAAGACCCTGTGCCCAGGTAGAATGGGGTCCCAAGGTCTTTTTTATTGTTCTTTATCTAAAGAGATCACACTGCCCTCTGGAAAGCAAAATTTAAGGGGTTGAAGGGTAAATATCTATCATAGACCAATATTATTCCAAATTCTATTGCTATAGTAAAGGGCACTACCTTTACATTCCTGGGAAATTTTATCTGTGGGCACAGAGAGCAACAGTTGATTGTGGGATAATTAAAATAATAAATAAATGAGTTATCTTTTCCCATTCAAGGAAAAGGAGACACAGAATAATAAATTTAATTTATTAATGACATTATTGTTCAAATTAAAATTCTAAAGCTTGGATACATATATTTTACAAGATTTATTTTTAAAAATCAGATTAAAAATATATGTAAGGGAAAGCAGCAAATACATTATACTTTGACATTTAAAAAGTATTTAAATGTAATCTCAAATGTAAACTTTTATTGGTAAATAAAAATATTTTTAAAACAAAAATTAAATAAATATGTAAATAAAGAGTTGTCACCAAAGGGTAACATTAATGCTCCATCATCCATTATAGGCTTCAACATAAGAGGATAAGAGGAATGGAACTGTTATTATTATAGATTTGCTACTTAATAAAAAAAAACTTAAATCAGCAGGTTAGAAGAAATTATCAATATTACAAATGAGTTAATTTCTGTCTTAAAGACCTAGAAGAGTTGAAGGAAAGTGTTCATGAATGAATTGAGGGGATATTGAAAAGACATAACTGGAACACAGTTTACTTATTCCTTCATGGAACGGAACACATAAAACTGGTAGTGATATATAGAAGAAAAAAGAAGCCGGGCGCGGTGGCTCACGCTTGTAATCCCAGCACTTAGGGAGGCTGAAACAGGAGAATCGCGACAGCCTCAGCAACGGCGAAGCACTAAGCAACTCAGTGAGATCCTGTCTCTACATAAAACACAAGATAGGGCTGGGGATGTGGCTCAGGGGTCGAGTGCCCCTGAGTTCAATCCCCGGTACCAAAAAAAAAAAAAAAAAGAAAAAGAAAAAAGACTGGGGACTGTAGTAGTGGAAAAAGAGAACAAGAGCCAAGGACTTAATTGTACTTCTAGTCATGTGATACTACAGTAAAGGAAAAGACAAGAAAAACGGATAATTCAAGAGAGAGGAGGTAAAGTGCCTTCCTCTGAGATTGGACAGGAAGGTCAACTCCTGATTGTCCTACAAGGAGGACAAGAGCCTCCTGGAAAGTCAGCATGCCTTCTCACTTCAGAACAAGAGTGAAAACTGCAGTGGGTACATGAATGAAATTCAAAGCAACATTTATTGAGTGCTTTGGCTTCCATTGATCTTGTTAATACTCTGCAGGAGGGGCTTAATACACAGTGACATATCCAAAGAGTTGCCCCTGAAAAGCTGAGGGAAAGCAAAGGGCAGGAGAACTGGGATGTAGACGACGGAGCTCTACAAGCATCCTTGGCAACAGCTCGATGGCAATAAGCAGGCTCTGGGGAGGCCTCCTGCAGGAAATTGCCTAGAAAAAGATTAAGGTGAATGGGTTTTAATGAGTATAAAAACAGCTTTTGTTTTGCTGCAGTGAAATATATGTATATTTGTGTGCATATATAAATGTATATGCACAGTTTATGTGGGTATATAAATGTATGTTTTTATATACACACACATACAAATATGTGTATATACATATATATATTTGCTCTAAAAGAGGAAACTATGGATGACTGGTAGAAAGAAGCAGTCTATAGTGACAGATGAATTTGGGTGCACAGGCCACAAACTTTGCCCTTTTCAGGATTTAGCTTCTACATCTTATAAACTCAGACAATGTCTCAAGCAATGCTAATCAAATTCTGAGGCAGCTGCACATGCATATGTCTTCTGCACTTCAAAGGCAGTGGAAATTGGTTGGTCCTGAACAGAAAAGTCTGACAAGACAGTCTAGAAATTAGACTTCAAATCTAGTTCCTGTTGCCACTATTGAGCTGTGTGACTTTGGACAAACTACTTTGTTTCTCTGGGTCTCTGCTTTCACATTTGTGAGTTGCAAGAATTGAAATAGATTTCTGGCTCTAAGAGAAGGCTAGACATGTGTTGAAACAAAAAAAAAAAAAAAAGATTATTTTTTGTTGGACTCTCCCTTCTCTTTGTGGTCCACTTTGAAGTTAGGGTAAAAACGCTACCATACTTCTGGGCTGTTTTATTCTGCGCTTGCAAAGGTATCTAAGAACTTGAACTCTGCAATTCACCTTCTACTCAAGCATAACAGAGTCTACATCCAGCAAACTTGGACCACTTGCACTGTGGCACTTGGTTACACTTTCTTTGCTTTGTTCACAATATCTTCACTTTCCATGTCCTCTATCCTCATTTTAAAATAAGAGAGTTCTAAGGGGCTGTGCGAGTAGCTCCCTGGTGGCCCTCAGTTTGATCCCCAGCACCCAAGAAAACAACAAAAGTCTTAATCTTCTTTATCCTTCGATGAAACCTCACATGGACATTTCTTAACAAAATGTCTGCAACCTGCGATGTATCACATTCTGTTTTATGTCTTATTTTTGAATGTGTATAACGCATCTCCTTACCAGATGGCATGTTACTTTGGGGCAGAGACCATCTTATATTCATTTTTGTATCACCTACAAAGACTCCCAGTAGGCACACAGCAAGAGACTACCGTGAAGCACAATGAGAAACAGGCCTTTGTTCACATATCTTGTGCCTTTGAGCAAGTTACTTAATTTTGCATGCTTCCTTGTCTTGCTCTGTAAAATGGGCAATTAAATCCTATTTCATTACGATTGCTCTAAAGAGTGGATAAAAGTGGCATAATATTGGCATTATTAGCAGCAAATGCTTACTGAGTGAATCAGAGGACCAAGATGTTAGTCAAGTGTGAATGACTTCTAAAATCCAATTTACAGTTATTTTTGCTAATGATATGCCTTTATTTACCTAATCATAATAGTAAAATACTTTCCTCCCTCAATTGCCAGTATGAAGAGACAAGTCTGCTATATTGCTCATTTTCTCCCACAGAGGTTTGAGCTTGGAAGAGGTAGATATTTATCTTTACTTGCATCTGCCTGAGGCAGGAAAATAGGTAAAGAGGTCCATAATCAAGAAGTTGAGGTTACAAGGCTGAAATGGTTGGTAGCAATTATTTACATGGCATTACTTTCAAATTCTATTTATTAGAATTTTCCAAAATTAATAATGTTCTGATTATTTTTAAAAATGTATCTTGGTCTGAGGATGTAGCTCAAATGGTACAGTGAATGTAGATATGGGATAATGGGTCAGTACCTCATAGTCAACCATTTGACTTTAGCCATGATCTGCATGAAAAAGAAAACACATGATACAATGGATAAGAAAATGTGCTTGTGGATGGGAATGGTGCACACATCTGTAATTTCAGCAACTCAAGAGGCTGAGGCAGGAGGATTGCAAGTTGCTTAGAAAACTCAGCGAGACCCTGTCTCAAAAAAAAAAAAAAAGCTAGAGATGTAGTTCAGTGCTAGAGAGCCCCTGGGTTCAACCCCAGTACTGCGGGGGTTGGGGGGGAAGAGGAGGAGGCAGCGGAGAAAGAAAGGAGATCTTCAGTACAAATCTTGAAATGTATCAACTGAATTAAAATTGATAGAATATACTATAAAAATTAAACCCTACCCTTAGTTCTATTTGGGGCTTAAAAAGTACACACTCTCTTCTCTTTTTCTGATCACATGGAAGCTCTTCTCCTCCTTCTTCTTTTCTTTCTCTTCCTTTTCTTCTTCTTCTTCTTCTTTTTTTTATTCCAGTACTAGAGATTGAGCCCAGGGTCACTTTGCCAGTGATCTACATTCCCAGTCTTTTTTATTTTTGAGGGTCTCACTGTGTTGTCCAGGCTGGCATCAAATTTATGATCCCCCTGCCTCAACCTCCTGAATTGCTGGGATTACAGGCATGTGTCACTGTGCCCAGCCACAGGAACATTTTCTTATCTATTTTATCTTTTGTTTTCTTTTCCTGAAGATTATGGCTAAAGTCAGATTGAGTGAACATGAGGTACTTATCCAATATTCCATATCTACATTCAATTTAAAACACACCCTTTAAGCCAGGTGTGTTGGCTCATGCCTGTCATCCCAGCTACTCAGGAGGTTGAAGCAGGAGTATTGCAAGTTGGAGGACAACCTGAGTAACATAATGTACTCCATCTCAAAAAATGACAAATAAAAATTCATACACTTTAGTTGAGTGTACTAAGACTGGAACATTATTATTTCTTTATCTCAGGTAATTCTTTTCAACACACCTTAAATATTTTCTCCATTTCTTCATGCTCACTAACGTATCGAATGGTGGTAGTAAGCTTCTATGGCTTGAATGTCCCCACCAAAACTCATCTTGAAATTTCATCCTCATTGCCCATTGTAAGGTATTTAGAGATGGGACCAGGTGGGACCTTTAAGAGACTATTAGGTTCTGAGTGCTTTGCTCTTATGAATGGATTAATTCACTCATGGATTAATTCATGAATGAATTCATGCATTATGGGTCATCTCTGTGTGCCCTTGTCACTATGTGATATGACACAGTCTTAGGACTGCAGAATTCCCACCAGCAACTAGGCCTTCACTAGATGCAGCCGTTCAACCTTGGACCTCCCAGCCTCCAGAGCTGTGAGCTGAACAAACTTTTATTTATAAATTACTCGATCACAGGCATTTAGTTATAGCAACAGTAAGCAGACTAAGATAGACACCATGCATTTTAAAGTAGATTAAATCTCATTCTTTCCTGCAACCTGGTTTCTTAAAGATTAGCCTAATTTCTTCTGTGGCTGGGCATAGAACATTTCATTCTAGAACATCTTAGAAGTTGACAGATTAATTTCTCTGTGGGTTTTAAATAATGCTGAATTCTCAGTAAAAGTCAGCTTCTCATTCTTCATAACATATTTGCTGAGTTCAGGAATGTTCACCTGATTTATTCAGGCCATGTTTACATAACCTTCTCTTTAGTTCAAATGAAAAGGTTGCCAAGATTGTCCAACATCTGTGGGAATGGACTATAGGGAATAAATGTCAATCTAAATCTGATGGAGTTGGTAAAACAGGATTATTACTTCTTGCCCTCTTATCCTTCCAAATTCCATAAGTATTAACATATAGTGAAATCATACATGTTATAACTTAATAAAAATACTAGAAACAATAGCTAGAGGATGGGTAATGACTGAATCTCCTTTTATTACTTCAAAAATCCATAGTTAATTAAAAATCTTAAATTTTTTCCTTGATGCAATGTTATCCTAGCTTTTATTTCACATTGTCAATGCCAAATAATATTTAGAAAACATATGTGCCAAGTTAAAAGAGAAAAATTTGTATCAGAATACATAACTGACAGGGATGTGCTGGTTCTGTTATCTTTGGTTCTGATCTGTGCAAAATTGTAGTGGTAGATTTTCACTATCAGTTCTGAATCATCATTACAAATTGATTCTAAAATATAATCTCTACTAAACATACTGTTGCTTCTATTCAATAACAACAAAAAAACTAACAGAAGCAAAAGCTACAATGTCTCCTAAACTGGTTGGTTTTGAGTCCACTCGAATTTTTCTAAAACAAATGAGATATAGAAGAAGAAATTCAAGCGCAAGGCTTGGCACACAAATCTTACCACCACCATTACCTCTTACACAGGGCGCTCCTGATTTCTTTTCTTCTCTTTTCTTTTTTGGAACATAACTTTTAATTTCTCTGGTTGTACGTGATGTATTCTAAGCTTCGACTAAAGCTTTCTGTTAACATGCTTCTACAGTGAAAAGACCCACGTTTACATTGGGGAGGCGTTCATAAATACAAATTTTCCATGAATGTGTAAACAGATGGGTTAATTACCATGGAAACCAAAAACATAACAGGTCAAATACTTGGCTGGAAAATGTCTTAATGATATTTCACGTACTATCCTTTTAGCATAGCTGAGATAAACAGGCTGGGGAATATTCTGTGCAATAAAACCAACTGATGTCTGGAAGTGGTTCCATAGTGACCTGTGGATGGGTTTTCACAATTCTAAGATCCAGTAAACACCAGCAGCCATGCCAAAGCACAGTGAATCTACACAACCTGTCTGTGCCTCTAGAGATGAGGGAACCAAGACCAGTGGGGAAAATAAAATCTTAGATTGCAGCCATTGAAAGAATCGATTTCCTAAAAGAAACAAGCCCACTACTGATTTCCTTAGAGAAAAATCAGAGCAAAATAAGAATGTGCATTAAGGTAGGTCACTATCTTGAGGCAGAGAATATCAGTCTTCTGGAAAGTGTGTTAAATTTTCTAGCGTTCAGGATGAGAGTAACTTTATTTTGTTATATTTTAACACAATATAAAATTCCACGGGGATTTCATTAGTCCTCTTGAAAATAGTCCTAAATGTAGGTCTTCAAACAAAAACACCCCAAACACACCATAATACAACATACTCAAGCCATTCAGTATTCAGAGAACCAATCATAAATACAGATTTCAGAAACATCACTGAGGTAGCAAGAGCAGAAGCTTACAAAAAACATTTTAACCACAAGGCACATTTTAAAATGCTTGTACAGATTGGCCATCAAAATATACAGATTGGCAATCAAAATATAAATTAAGGGATATTTAAAATAACTTACTTCAGGGAAATAATGTTATACAAATGTATCAATTAATTCCTTGGCTGCTGGCTCCTCAGACTTCAACTTGCAGCCCAGCAGCATACCATACCATTCTTTAGAGACACATGCCATCAAGGTTGTCCAAAGTACTCATGCTTTCATGCCTATGTTCTTTTGTCTCCTACAAGGGCTCTGTCACAGCATCAATGTGTACTGAGAGTTAGCAGAGGAACTTGACCAAATTATGCTTGGCCAAAATTCAAAACATTAGATCTGGTCATAGGATTACAAATGGTGAACAGAAATGATAACTTAATTGGTAAAAAATGTTCCTTGGCTTCAGTGGGCTCATCCAGGAAGCCACAATCACTTACCTCAAAAAGTGCTTCATTGTGCCTCTGTTAACTATCCAGATGCTGGGCAAACCGTCCTCAAGTAATTGCTTCCAAATCTACTTTTGTCAAAGTAAGTGTGAACTGTGGGAAGAAATTAGATGTATTTACTAATTAGGGGACTAAAGACCTCAAACCAAAAATTTCTGCTACTGAGGTAAGTGGACCAGAATACCATCAACAGAAGCTCACAGAGCACAGTTCAGTGGATAGAGATTATAGTTACAGCTTCTCACTTTATGCAATCAGCCTTTCATTTTAAGTTGCTTGCTGGAGAAATTATTAGTTTCATGAGTTTCAATACTAAGTGTTTTTTCCCCTCTATTTTGGGCATTATTCCTGTATCTTGAGGAAGGGTATTTATAAGGAAAAGGAAAATAAAGAACAATAGATGTAACTATCCTGATTTCCAGATACCCACCCTGGCAGCCTCAACTTTTCAGAAGTACAATTGCAGAAGAACTAGAAACAACTGATAATGTTATTAGGCTCACGCTATGTGTATGTTTGGAGATATCACACTAAAAAAAAGTACATTAAAAAGTACAATTAATTCAATATTAATAAAATTTTAAAAAATAGTTGTGAAGAGTCTAGTATTCCAAAAAAATAAATGATGCTCCAGGCCCCATTTTCAGAGCTGTAAGGTTTTATATTTGCACAGCACTTTTCAGTTTACAATTTGCTTTCATAAAGCTTACAACATCAGTCTTCTTCATTCTGAGATGGGAGAACAGAGAGTGTCTGGGAAGCAACAGCAAAGAGGAGTCACCTCTGGAGAGGAGAGACAAGTGGAACAGCAACTCTAAGAGTGTTGCGAGGAACCTCTTGCGTGAACAAATGGCGGAAGACAGAGACACAACTACCAACTAGAATAGCCCAGAAACCAGGCAACTCAGCCCCAATCAAAGCCAATTTTTCATTAATACATATTTTTTTTGGTAAATATTCCATGCACAGTTGAAAGAGATGTCTACACACCATCTTAAGATAGCTGCTAGTTCGTTACCTTTGGGAAAAGACTGAGTGAGGGCTAGGCATAGGGAGAGGGAAAATAAACGTCAATTCTATAAGCATTATTTTAAAATAAAAATGTAGGAAAATAAAGAAAGAATGTTTATTCATTTTTGGTGGTGGGATCATATATTATTCTTTGCACTTTTGTGGCTTTTAAAAATGAATCTGAATTTTAATTTAACTTGGTTAGTGCCCATCCAGCACTCTGATTATGGTTTATAATACATTCAACAATAAAGGGGAACAGGGGATTCTTGGAGAAATAGTTTATTTAGGGCTGAGGGAGGGCAAGATGAACCTGAAGTACTTAAGACAGACAATGTAGGATATGTCAAATAAACACAGCTGCAAACTGAAAGAGCTCTCAATGGCTAATGCTGGAACAATCAAAATAAACAATTAAAATAAAGTAGTATTGGATTATGGCCCTAAGCATAACATAAAGATTCATGGTTCTATACTGATGTAAATATATGACCAAATAAATAAATAAATGGAGGAGAATATACAAATCTCTTATATAAAAGAATTTCAACAGTTTATGTGGACACTCTACCATCAAGGAGGTGAGATGTTACTCCTTACCCTTTAAACGTACGCTGGACTTACAGATTTCCTAAGTACAGTATGGAAAGGGACCAAAAAAAAAAGAGAGAGAAACAATCAAAACCAGGATATGTGTGCCTAAGGGGATATAACTTAAGAGTGTTATGTGTCCTGGATTATATCTCTAAACAGAAAAAGGACATGAGGTAAAAACCAAAGAAATCTGAATATTATATATGGACATTAATTAATAATGAGGTATTGATATTGGTCTATTAGTTGGGACAAATGTCTTAAAGTAAGATGTTAACAATATGGGACTCTGGGTGCCAATATAGGGAAATTCTCAAACTTCTCTGTAAATCTAAAATTATTCTAAAATTAAAAGTTCATTAAAATGTGTTAATAACTACTCTAGACACACAGTTAGACACTAGGGGTCAGGGTGTACTAAAAGGGCATGACTCCTTCAGATTCAACTATCTTGAGGGAAGACAGGAGAGAAGATGATACAGAAAAGCAAATCATACGTAAACACAGCATTACCCCTGGAAATGGGTGACAGTGAGTAGGAGAGATGCCAATACTAGCTAGAGGGCCAGGGGTTTCCCCAGACAGCACATTCAAAACCTTAGAAGCAAAGGAAAGCACAATGTGTACAGGGAGAAATGTTCAATATGAATTAACTCATTGAGAGGGACAGGTAAAAACAGGGATGGCAAAATATGGAAAGGCAGACACTCCAGAAGACCCCAACTAAAACTGCTGAGAAGTTGAGAATATTTAGAACTGCAATGAAAAGAATTCTTTAACTCTTCATCAAGTTTTTTTTTATTATTCTTTTTCACTGTTTAATTGTGACCTTAATTATACATGGACATTTATATAGTTTCCTATTTTTTTCCTTCTAATCTCTAACATTTTTGAAGCCAGTTATTTTACATGGATTAGTTTTTTGTGAACCTAGTATGTTTGATTAGTATATTTTAGTTTTGTTTTGTATTCTTCTATTTTTATGTTTAATTTTTTATTTAAATCTTTGCTTTATATATACATTTTTTCCTACCTGTTTCCCTTGATTAGCTTTCTTTTGCTAACAGCCAATCTCTATTGTTCTCTTTCTTCCTTTAATCTTTTACTTCTGTCTTCTTTTCTCCTCCCTCATAATCATCACATCCTATATTGCTTCTGTTCTCTCCCTGTCCACCATTTGAAAATGTAAACACTTTTGCAAACTTGCTGTTTTTATTGTAGGCATAACTGATCATATCATTTCTGTTTATTGTGATAATTAGCATTGTAGACATCACAGTAGTAAATATTTGGTTCAATGCTATAAATTGTTTGCATTGGTTGTTATTTGTCTCCTCATAAACAGTGAGATACTGGAAACCTTCAGAGACACTATAAATCCACAAGGTAGAAATTCTGCTGCCTCAGATCCATACTGTTAGATGGGTAGAGATACAAACAACATAAAAAAGCAAAGGAACAAATCACCCCAAGCAAACAAAGATACTAAAATAACAGAATCCATCAATACCACAGTGGAAGAAATGTCAGAGAAGAAGTTTAGAATGTACATAGTTAAACTGATATGTGAAGTAAAGGATGATGTAAGAAACCAAATACTGGTAGCAAGTCACTTCAATAAAGAGATGGAGATTCTGAAACAAAACAAAACAAAACAAAACAAAACAAAAAACCCAACCAGACAGAAATCCTTGAAATGAAGAAAAAAAAAATAAACCAAATTAAAACTTTTATAGAAAGTATCACCAACAATCTAGACCACTTGGAAGACAGAACCTTAGGCACAATATATAATCTTGAAAATAGAGTTGACTATGGAGAGAAGATGTTAAGAAACCACAAACAGAACTTCCAAAAATTATGGGATAACATGAAAATACAGAATTTAAGATTTGTTGGGATAGATGAAGGCATGGAGATACAAACCAAAGGAATGCACAATTTTTTCAATGAAATAATATCGAAAATTTCCCAAATCTAAAGAATGAAATGGAAGATCAAATACAGGAGGCTTATAGGACCCCAAATGTACAAAATTACAACAGATCCACACCAAGCCACATTATAATGAAAATGCCAACATACACAATAAGGTTAAAATTTTAAAGGCTGCAAGAGAAAATTAACAGATCACATATAAGGGAAAACCAATTTGGATCTCAGCTGATTTCTCAACCCAGACCCTCAAAGCTAGGTGGTCCTGGAATAACATATACCAAGCTCTGAAAGAAAATGCATGCCAACCAAGAATCCTATAGCTAGCAAAGTTAAGCTTCATATTTGAAGATGAAATAAAACCTTCCATGATAAACAGAAATTAAAAGAATTTGCAACCAGAAGGCCTGCACTTCAGAATATTCTCAACAAAATATTCCATGAAGATGAAAAAAAAAGTGAAAGCCACCAAAAGGAGGGGCTACACTAAAGGAATCATCAATCAAAGGAGAAACTAATTCAAATTAAAAACTAGAAATAAACCAAAATGACTGAGAACACAAATCAAATCTCAATAATAACCTTGAATATTAATGGCCTAAACTCATCAATAGACTGGGGCTAGGGATATAGCTCCATTGGTAGAGTGCTTACCTTGAATCCACAAGGCCCTGGGTTTAATCCCCAGGACCACCAAAAAAAAAA
>CM053399.1:81566672-81629908 GCA_028644305.1 Xerus rutilus | reverse complement strand
TTGTCTTGTCATTCTTATCATATCCTCAATGAAACTAAAAGATGATTTGGTCAAAAATCACTTAGGAAACTGTCAAAATAAATTCTGACAACTTGATGTGACTTGAGCTTGGACAATGAAAGAAGTGAGGGATATGAGTGAACAGAGGTGAAGAAAATTTAGAAGGTAGAATCTGTTGAATTTACTGACTGAATAGGCAAAATGAAGGAAAGGAAAATAACCATTGGCTTTAATTATCTGTTGTCCAAACAGGAAACAAAGATAACAATTAGATGTAATTTATCCGTCCCCCAAAGAGAAAACACCAAAAATGCTTTGGGAGGTAGAAGAAAATCCATGCAAATGCTATTTAATTCATTTCTTACTGGGAACTCACTACACAACTTTGCTAAATGTTTTACGTAGAAAAATGAAAAAGAACTTATCTTAAATTATTATTTATTTCTTTGCTTTAAAGGAGGCTCACTTGTTAATGTCCTATTTACTGTTAGCTGGATAATCTGTGTTGTAACAAATCATAGTCTGTGTGCAATGTATGTTACTCTGAGCCATTGTTGTTAAGAAATACTCTTTAATCTGTGTTCCCATGAGTGGTGCGGAGTTTTTTTACTCGCCTGTGGCCAAATCAGCATTTCCCAAGTGGCTGGACAGGGCTAACACATGGGGATAATTTGAGTTGGCTCTTCATCTGCACCATACTCTAACAAAAATGTGGCCACATATACTTCTCAAGTACTTTACACACCGGCCTGTTAACTCTAACTTGGTTAAGTGTAAGTTATTTACCTGGTTTATATCTGTTTCACTAACTGAAAGGTATAGATATTAACTTTTTTTTCATTAAAAAACTTCACAATTTTTCTTAACTTTTATGTTACCTGTTTCACAGTAATCAAAGAAACCGCTGTGTGCTGTCCCCTCAGCATGACGTCTTCCCCAAAGAGATTTTACCCTGAGATGGATATCAGAATTATAGGCTGTATTTTAAATCTCTAATAGTGTTCCAAAATGATCTGGTTTGTTTCTTTCTCCTCTGGAATTCTGTGGACTGATGTAATTAATGCCTGGCACAATGAGAACTCAATGTATTTGTCAAAATGAATGTTGTATCCTTTTAGAAACATGTATTTCTTTAACAGCATCAACAATGACAATACTAAAAAAAAAACAAACAGCAAGTCTCCCAAATGGAAGAAAAAAATCTGTGTATCTTATTTTAACCAAAATAAAAAATATGATCATAATCCTGGGTTTCTTAACCCCATCAGTGTACTATAGTAATTTCTCTCCATGTATGTGAAGACACTGCCCTCAACTCATCCAAAGGGAAGATCAAATGATTGCGC
Organism: Xerus rutilus; assembly: GCA_028644305.1. Taxonomy (NCBI): domain Eukaryota; kingdom Metazoa; phylum Chordata; class Mammalia; order Rodentia; family Sciuridae; genus Xerus; species Xerus rutilus. The sequence goes on along the minus strand of CM053399.1, from coordinate 81,628,562 downwards.
TTGTCAGATCAAACACCCCTAGAGATCAGTTGACACTACAGTGCTGAGCTGTCGCGTTACCTACCTCTTCATTATTTTTTTTTTCCAGCTGAGAGGAAAGAGACAGCAATGAGTGGTCTGCTACTTCTGAAAACTCATCCTCCCACCTGACATCAGGGGACTTGCCCTGTCTGCTTTGAGCAAGAAGCCCCCTGAGGTTCTTTGCAAAGTACCACGTACCTTGTACCTCGGGGTAGCCCAACCTCTTAGAAGTCCACCTATCCATTGAACACCCCAGGGAGTGAATTAGAGACTCAACTAGAGGGAACAGCTTCTTTCTTTAAAATCTTAATTCCTACATGAGAGAAAAACCTACTTTCTATGGAGCTTTTCAAATTCTGTATCGCTTGCAACAAGCAAAATACTTGTGAACTCAATATGCTTATACACACACAAAGAAGACAATCCACAAAGTAAATACTGTTTCATTCTATAATCTTCCTGATTTGGGATTATCCTAGAGTTGGAAAATGTTGTATAAAGAACATTTTAAAAAATAAAAAATCTAATTTAAAAAATTCTTAAGCTTTTGTGAAATTAATAATAATAGCTAATATTTACACAGTACCTGCCAATGTGCCGGGCAATATTTTATGGACTTTACTTATATTAGTACACTTAATCTTTGTCATTTTATGACGTGAATAGTGATTATTATCTTTATTTTTCAGCTGAGGAAATTAAGACACAGAGAGGTTAAGGAATGTTCCAAGGTCACATGCCATAGCTAGTATGTAACAGAGCTGAGATCAAACCCATGCTGCCTGGCTCTGGAGTTAGTGCTATTCATCACTGTCCTATGCTGCCTCTGGAGACCACTGAGGCACAATTCTGGGTTGATCTCAGAGAGCAGAGAATGCACAGCATATTCGCTTTAAACTGCAGAGCTAGGGATAATCAAGGTCTGAGTGTACACCTGCACCTCAAAATCTAGTGTTCTCTGGGAGCTACCTGGGGAACTCCTATAGGAACTTATCACTTGGTCTAACAGTGTGCACTTATGGTACTTCTAGAATGCAACAAGATCATAGTGGTGAAATCCCTCAATCAGGCCATCAGGCAGAGGTTTGGGAATCTAGGAGGAACAGATTTAGAGATCTATTCCATTCCCCACTTCTTCAGCAATGACTATGTCTGGGTGGAGAAGGTAAGATGGAAACAAAAGGCAACTATTCTGGTAAAGTGTCGTTTAAATATGTGTTTAAATCAGCTTTCAGCTCCTTTTAGCTCTTTAACATGCCCTGCATGTATGCATGCCTGTGAATGATTTTCAGTACATTTGAAAAAGTTCTCCCAAACAAGCCTGCCAGCAGGAAAACATGTCTGTGTGAGCACACCAGGCAACGGCACAGATGGTTTGTTGATTAGCAGTACTTGGGAGGAGCCACCTGCCTAAGGGGCTGGGCTCTGGCTGAGGCAAACCACAACCAACACAAAAGGTTCAGTTTTAAATCAGCTGGGCCTAGCATCAGATTGAGGTTGGGTGAATAAATGGGTCTGAATTAACAAATTCAGACAGTGACTGTTTTCACCTTGCTTCATATTTCATCAAGTTCTAAGGAGCACTCTGTCTATGCAAGGGAAACCCAGAGAGCCGAGGGACCTGTGATCTTCAAGAACATAATGCAATAAAACTTTACCGTATGGAAAAAAAGACAAAGAAGGGAGGGAAAGGGAACGGAAAAGAAAGGAAGAAAAACATTTTCTAAGGCTCTGAGTATTTGAAGCATGTATGAAAGAAACAATTTCTGACTTTATACAGATACGCACACGAGGAAAAGAAAGTAAGCATTATGAAAAATTACCACCCCAGAGAAATAAAAAATCCTTCAAGTTGTGCATTCACAGTTCATACACACTACCCAGCACATCCCATTAGAGGTATAATGCTCCTATATAATGATCTCCCTGAGGTCCATTCCAGAACCTTCTATTCCTCCTTCTCTGACAATTAGCTTGAAAAACTCTCTGCTGATGGGCACTAAAATGACATCCAAGAGAGTTTTTTTCACCTTTTCGAGGAATAAAACACTCATCCAGAGTTTATTTTTGTGATTTATAGCAAAGGAGGTCTATGCTAACCCTAGGAATCAGGGCTGCCTGTAAATTTACTTATGATCTGCTTCAAAAATACAGTGGTTTTCTGACTTTCATTGTGGTCACCCACATCCAGACATTGGTTTAATGGAGGCAGCAGAGCCTGGGGTGGCAGGAGTAGGGCTGATGAAACTTCTTCTGATCTACAAAATAATAGGAAATTTCAAAATACAATCAATATCAATCCATTTGGTCCATTTGGCACAAAAAAAATCTAGATTTTATATGTTCTCAATTATATATTCTAATTTTAAAAATCAAATTTCTAAATAAAGTCACAATAAAAAATGGTAAACTTAACATTTGCATAAAATTAAATGAATTCAGTTTTGTCACTATGAAGTGACGTTTTTGGCAAGATTTTTGCTTTCATATAATCAGAACATAGTGAAGGAATTTATCTAGAAACATTGGACAGGAAAGTTTAAGTAGACTGGGTCATCTTCAGGAACTTGGAGGCAAGCAGGGTACCCTGCTCTTAAGGCACCTACTAACCCTGACTACATGGAGGAGGTAATAGAATTCAACTATGAACTGGTCTATTAGATGGGACTTTGCAACGACTCCTACTGTAACACCACCAACAACAAAAAAGTTTTTAATTCACTTTAGAGCTATGATTATGCACAATTTGGTAGATCTTTGCTGAGTGCTTTCCAGTGTTAACAAACATTAAATTTTAGTAAAACAGTGAACTGAAGAAGGAGAAGTGGATGCATATAAGGTGTGAAAGGTAAATCTTCATATCTGTAGTAGAAGATCAGTAGACCTGATACTTTTAAAACATTGAGAAGTAGCAGTCAGAACTCAGGAGTCTGAGACAGTATCACATGTCGGAGGCTAACCTTAGCAACTTAGTGAGACCCTGTCTCTCTCAAAATAAAAAATAAAAAGGACTGGGGATGTATAGCTGAATGGTAAAACATCCCTGGGTTAAATTCCTAGTACTAAAACAAAAACAAAAACAACCCCCAAAACCAAAAGTAACAAAACAAAACAACAACAACAAAATCCATTGTCAGTATAAATGATAGAACACACCAGAAGAAACAGTTAAAACAATTAAAGTGGGTTCTCTTGAGAAACAGAAATCTGGAGTGGAGATGGAGGGCGTGAAGACTGCAGTCTTTCCATTGTAAGTCCTGCAATACTATGACTTTTTTTTTTTTATACTGGGGATTGAACCCAGGGGCACTTTACCATTAAGCTACACTCCCAGTTTCTCCCCATCCTTTAAAGTTCTGAGACAAGTTCTCACTAAGTTAATGAGGCTGGCCTCAAATGTATGATCCTCTGGCCTCAGCCTCCCAAGTCGCTGGGATTACAAGTGTGTGCCACCATACATGGACTATGATGTTTTAAATAATGTGAAAGTGTGACTTTAATATAAATAAAAATTAAACTTAAAAAAATGCTGCTGGGTGAGGAGACACATACCTATAATCCTAGCTACTTGAGAGAATGAGGCCGGAGGATCAGCAGTTCAAGGCCAGCCTGGGCAACTTACTGAGACTCTGACTCAAAATGTTAAAAAGGGCCAAGAATGTAGCTCAGTGGTAGAGTGCTTGCCTAGCATGTGTGAGGCCCTGTGTTCAATCCCCGGTAATACGCACACAAACACACTTCCCACCCAAGCAAAGGCACTAGTCACCTCTTGAGATCTAGTACCAATAAACCCTTACCCGTTCTTTCAAAAGACAAAGAAACTAAGCCTCAAGAAACTAGAGTGTTGCATGCAACAAGTGGACACATTTAACAAATGCAAGCTACTTCTAGAATAGTATCCAAACGGGCTACACATTGCAGGATTGTGTTGGATTTGACATAGAAAAAGATACATGGGAAATATTTAATAAAAATGTGGAGGAGTTCGAGTTAAGAAATGTTGAATGCCAGGCACAGTGGCCCACACCTGTAATTCCAGCAGCTCAGGTGGCTGAGGCAGGAGGATCGTGAATTCAAAGCCAGCCTCAGCAAAGGTGAGGTGCTAAGCAACTCAGCGAGACCCTGTCTCTAAATAAAATACAAAATAGGGCTGGTAATGTGGTTCAGTGGTTGAATGTTGCTGAGTTCAAACCCCAGTACCGCCCTCCCTCCACCCCCTGCCAAAAAAAGAAACGTTGACATGGTTCAATGTGATAAGTGCTCATTAGCTACCAGAATGTCCATGTAATCAGATACAGTAATTATGAATCCTCCTTTGGGGACTAAAAATAATAAAGGGAAAAGGGAAAGATATGCCTTTTCTGGAGATTGTATTGGAAACAGCAGGAGTATTCTTTACATAAATCCTCAATGAGAGAAATACAATCAAAATAAAGCAACAGAATGAAAATAATAAGATAAATATTATTGCAGATCTGATATAGCTTTTCAGTAATACAAATTTCATAGAAACCAGTGGACATAGAAGTGAACCTAATTCAGTTTTCCTTTTAAAAACCTCCAAAGACAGAACTGAAGCTTAAAATCTAGTTAAAATACATAAAAAGTTTGTTTACTAAAGAAGCACCACAAATTATGAGTATTTTTCCAGAGGTTTAATAAAGATATTGTGATTATGTATTTTTTTATATTTTGCAGTGCTGGAGATTGAATGCAGGACCTTATATGTCCTAGGCAAGTGCTCTACCACTGACCTACATCCCAGCCCCATGACTGACTATGTATTTTTTAAAAGTCCTTATCTTTTAGAGATACACACTTAAATGTATACAAATGAAAAGACGGTACCTGGGATTTGCTTCAAAATAAAATGTGTGCAAAGAGGGTAAGGTTTGTTAGAGATCAAATAGCATTTGTTATGGGAAAGTGATTCTTGGATATTGGGATCTATCACACTGGTCTACCTACTTGTGCATATATATAAAATTTTCCAAATAAAAAGTAATCAAAAAATGTGTTATCCACAAAATTGAGAATCATTCCAAGTAAGCTAACATTTTCTACAACCAAGAAAGATTATGATGATTAGTACCTGAATTTGTTCATAACAGAAATTAAAGGTAAATTGATTGCTCTTTAATAGCTTTGTGAGACTATGAAAAAATAAAAATAAACAATTTGGTGTTTAACTCACATCATTTCCACGATTGACTTAGTTCTCTTTAGGTCTCTTTGAATCCTCTGGTCTGTAGCTCTCAATATGCTGTTTGGCACAGTCGTTATTTAAACAATTAATGAGTTTTTACTTAGTGGTACAAAATATAATAGTGTATATCAGTGACATCTTAGGTTCAGTAAAATATAGTAGATGAATTGAGTAGATAAAAGTGGCAATTAAGACGTGACATATTCTAACGATACTTCATAATTTTATAATGTTAAAATGAACGGAAAAATTTGTCTCTTGGAATTGATGAAGCATAATATTTATTTTCCTGAAGAGTATCCTTTCTTATTCCAAACCTTCACCTTCATACTAAATCAATCTTTAAAATCAAATGAACTATAAATTAATATTTATCTCTACCTTAAGTTTGTTGGTGGTATCCCTACCTCCTCCTCCTAACCCTATATCACTAGTTTGAAGAAACCAGCTTTGTATATCTCTCTCCTTTTGTCCAATGCCAAGCAAGATGCCTTATCTCATAAATACTTAAGAGAATGAATAAACACAGAGTGCATTTCAGAGTGCTATGTGCTCAGTAGGTCCTAGTGACTGACGAATATACCTCTGTAAACATGGACTTAAACCTTGTACAAGTCAGGGTGTATTATTCAAAAACAGAAACTAGCTCTGCCTATTCAAGCAGAAAAGGAATTTCTTCTGGCGATAGGTAACCCACAGAATCTCTAGGTGGGCTAGGGAACTAGGTTTGCAGGCCATGTAGCCAAAAATAAGGCTTGAAATGATGACATAGAACCAGTCCAGTAAAGACACCTCTATTGCCGCCACTAGGCACAAACTGGTACTGTCCCTACTGACTCCCCAGCATTGACAAAGGAGCATTACTGACTTGAACATCAGCTACTGGAGCAGAGTTTGGACTGTGGGCCTAGGTCTATGATGCAAGGGTGTCTGGTTAAGGAAACATAGGAATAGGTTCTGCCTCATAATGCAGGAGAGCCCCTGTGATGGTTAATTTTAGGTGTTGGGTCAATTTACCATGGAGTACCCAGATTCAACATTATTTCTGGGTAGTCTGTAAGGGAATTTCTGGATGAGATTAGCATTTGAATTGGTGGACTTGGTAAATCAGATTGCCCTCTCCAGTGTGGGTAGGCATCATCCCATCTGTTGAGGGTCCCAAAGAGAACTAAAAACTGAAAGAAAGCAGAATAAGGAGAAATGAGCTCCTTGCCTGCTGGTCTTTACTTGCCCTTGGACTAGAATTGCTTTACCAGCTTTCCTGGATCTCCAGCTTGCACAGTGTAGCATGGGATTTCTCAGCTGCCAAAAATGAGCTTCTCAGCTGCCAATTCTTCATAGTACAGCTCTTATATATGTATCTCCTATTGGTTCCCTTTCTCTGAGAACCTTGACTAATACAGCCCCCAACATGGGACAGGGATTCAGATGGCAGTGTTGGAAAGGAATAACAAGTGTCCATTCTACATTATAAACAAATGCCACAATAAACACAATACAGAACGATGACAGAGTACACATGAGTACACTCACAGCAAACACATATTCACCTGTCATCCTTGATTAGGTGCACTGTGCAATTTATTTTAGAACTAAGACACTTAGCTGTTTTATAGCTACTCAAAATAAATATCATCATTTATTCACTAAGAATTTCAAATATGACCTTAGATAATTAAAAAATGTCTGGAAATTGACACTTTGACCTAGTAGTAGTTACAGAGTAGATGCATTTAAGTTATAATCAGTCAATTGCCTAGAAAATAATTCAGTGGAAAACAATGTTATATATTCATTATAAATCAAAGAAATGAAGTGCAATAGTTACATATATGTCAATAAGGCTGAATTAGATATTGGTGGGTTTGTTTGTAAGCGCCTGAAAACTCAATTTAAATTGTATAACCAGATTTAGGAGATGTTTTAAGATCATCAGAGCCAACATCCCACCTAGTAAAGGCATTCTCTCTTACTATATCCCTATCAGGTGGTCCAAAATGCATCACGTTATGGACAATATGCTATAATTTTTTTTTGCTGACCTTTAATCCGGGCTTTATTCATCTATGCGTCCAACCAAAGTATAGCGATAATTTCTTCTGTACCATTAGCCAATATTCAAGTGAACTAAAATTATTTTAACAACTCAATTGTTGGTAAACTAGGACTTCAAAACCCAGTTGTTGGCAACTGATTTTAGAACCTAAATGAACCTCACATCTATCCTTTTAAAAATATAATCTTAGCTTCAGTTCTTGCTCTAAGATAAGAGACATCAAGTTTAAGTCTGATTGTTATCCAAATTCCCTTCTTTTTGAGCTTTTTGAGTTGATCTCTGCATATTTAAATCATTTATAAAAATTGTAGAAATGTTATTATCAAGTAAAGAACTCTTAAGGCAGGCCAATAGCAATCTTCTGTGTTGGCTTCCAACACAGAACTTTCTTTGGATACAGATGATCAGCCTGGCTATGAGATCAGATCCCAGACCTCATTCCTGCATTTCACTCACAAAGATTATTTAAGAGCCTAGTTGATAGCTATGTTACAGATGGATTGTGTATATGTAAAAATTGTATGAGTCTAACTATATTTTAAATACTCTAGGTTATCTGCAATTTACAGGAATAGTAGGGAAAATACTTGGTCCTTTACAGAAGAACTCTTCAGTGAATCAAAAACTATAACCCAATCCATCTGTTTTATAAGTCTTGATTTTCATTTATTGGGTTCACACATTGAGCTAATACATAAGACAGAATATGAAGTCAAAATTCCATGTTAGGCATTTAGTGAAGCTTTTTAAAATTATGACAAATGATATATACATATGTATATATTCCAATTGAAACTGTTCTGATAAATGTTTACCATTTTAAGATAATGTATAATTAACTACTATAATTCTCAACTAAAGTATTTGTTTATATTTTTGTTAATTTAATGGATTCTAAGGCCAAAGACAATCTGAAATTAAAATGTAAGTGTTCTACTGAAATATAGAATCTTTAGAAAATCTGGCTTCCAAATGCTGGAGGGATAAAATATTCCTCTGCTCCTTTTAAAGGAAAAAAGAAGAAATGTATCGTAAATTAACTCCAGAGATTGATTTACACTTTAAATATTTATAAGGCCGACTGGCGAAGTGAAAAAGATTTAGGAACAGAGTTTATGTCGATGTTGATATCTGTTAAACCAAAAAAACAGTTGTGGGATAAATAAATTATTAGCTTCATCATGAATGAAACCTTCAAAACATATGGCAGATTTTCACCAACTACTTGCACAAAGGAAAGTAGGAAGAATTACAGTAGCTGAACTAAACTCTTATACTAAGCATTTTAATTAGCCAAGTCCTAATCCCAAAATTAAAATGGAAGCTACATTTAAAAGCTATGTAAAGAACTTTGAATCTGAAGTCATAAACTTGTTTGAGACTGATTTTTAAAAAGAGAGTTTAATGAGCTTTCCTTAGGGATTTATCACAGTCATCTCATTTTACACCAAAAGAAGGGAATAATTAATTTGTAAATTATTTCAATGGCATCTGAAACATCATATAGAGTACACAGACATTATACAAATTGTCTAATTTCATTAAGAGTAAAGCTATCCATCTTTAGAGGCCTAGCAACATTTAAAGTTCATTTTATAGATATAGAGATTAGAGTTGACATAATATTATTATTTTTAATGTTCATGTCTTCCAATTTGTAACACAAAAACTGACGTTAAATATGATTTGATTTGCTCATGGTTAGCATAAGTGAGCTGAAAGGATAAAAGCTCCCAGATCTCAAGAACATTCTGTCTTCAGGATCTTTAAATTCAGAGTGTTTACTAAGGACTTAGAATGTGAACTGAGCACACAGTCTCAGTCGTGGCTCTCCCTGGGTGATGATTCACATAAATTGTCATTTGAGATTAATAAAGTAAGCCTTTCTTTAATATGCTGTATGCATATAAAACCTAGCTGAAAGTAAAACCTATGGTCTTTGTGCCTTGAAATTTTAGCAACTTCAATATGTCCTGATCACTACTTTTTACATATACTTTCAAAATTATTAGGTAGGGCATGTTTGGTTGATACTGCAAAGAAGAACAGTATAAATAAATACCTTCTGTATTTTGAAGGATAATTATTTGATAAGAAAGTCCGTGTTGGGTGCTGTGGTGCATTCCTGTAATCCCAGTGGCTTGAGAGATGGCAGCAGGAGGATTGCAAGTTCAAAGCCAGTCTCAGCAACTTAGTGAGGCCCTAAGCAACTTAGCGAGAGTCTGTCTTTAAATAAAAATATTAAAAAAGGGCTGGGATGTGGCGCAGTGATAAAGTGCTCCTGAGTTGAATCCATGGTACAAAACAAAAACGAACAAACAAATAAAACCCTTATGACAACTTATGTGGATTATCACCCAGAGAGAGCCTCAACTGAAACTGTGTGCTCAATTCACATTCTAAGTCTTTAGTAAATACTCTGAATTTAAGTGAACTACTCATTAGGTATTTTGCATAGACTAATTTTTATGATTTCAAGAATTTATTGTAAAATATGACATGAAAATTTAATCATACATATGGATGGATGATACTCAAGTATATGATAAGGGCCTTCTAAAGGATGGTCCCTATTCCAAATTTGTTGATAGCAATACAATCTAGAATGCTACTCTATTATAAGTTTTTGTAGTTTTTCCATTTGGAATCTTCAAGAAATGAGTTACTGTTCTCTGCCTAGACTGTGTTGGTTTGATCTTCGACTTCCCTGGAATCTTCCTATCCTGAGTAATTGTGAAAGTACTTCTGGGTCTTCAAAGACACAAATGTAAGTGGTGTGCTACTGCTTTGGAATTAATTGCATTTGGAACACTCTAAGTAGGTACTCTTGGATACTACAAGCATATGGTCGTTTTCACATAGTGCTATTTTTGTAAAATATACATTCTTCCCATCATCAAAATCTGCTTCCTTAAAGATGGATCAACCAAATCAGAAAATGATAGCAATTTAATGTTTTTTATCTACTTGAAGCAACAGATTTGCAAACACCAAAACATCTGCTTATCTTATTTCAGGAGTTTGTGCCAGAAGCAAACTGAATGTTGATCAGCATCTCAAATATTACATTTAAATGTCTACTTTTAGGGCTGGGGTTGTGGCTCAGTGGCAGAGCGCTTGCCTAGCATGTGTGAGGCACTGGGTTCGATTCTCAGCACCACATATAAAGAAAAATAAAGATGTATCAACAACTATAAAAAATATTTTTAAAAAAGTCTACTTTTATACAAAAGTAATACAACTTTCAAATAGCACATTCCCATATTGTGTCATCACATCATGACTTTTTACCTAAGGAGACCAGGATAGTAGTGGAATAGTGAAAAAGCACTCAGAATATTAGTCAAAGGGCAGGTCAATTGCTTTTTAAAATGCAATGATATACATTCACCTAAGCTCTGTGTACCAGTCCCTGCACTTTTCCTTTTCAGCTCCTTCCCATCAGCAACTACTTAACCCTTTTCTTTTAGTTTCTCCTTCTCCCTTCCCTCATTCTCAGCAGGCCACTGTGTCTTTTGACACCATCAGGTAAAATTCTTCAACTTCCAGCTTTACTGCACTATCCATAAACCCACGACTTCCTTTTCTTCCAAGATAAGATCTCACACTTTTATTCAAGGCCAGCCCAGTCAAAACTGATGGGCATCTCTCACTCCCTCTTTGGAGCTGCCCAGTAGAATTCAATGTCTCTCTCAGGCTCCTACAGCAGACCCCCTTCCTCTCACCGCCTGCTTTTGGCATAGCAAATCCCACACGTTATGTTGTAAATCCATCCCCCAACTCACTTCTCAACTTGGCATCCTTGGCACCTCTCACAAAGCCTAGCAAACAGAGGTATTCAGCAAATATATGTGGAACTGAAACTACTAATTTTTAAGCATGGGTTATTTTCAATAGCTTAAACCAGCACTGAGCTTGTCCCAGATTGTCTACAGAACAGCATATGATTTCTGCTCTACTTTATTTTTTCAACCCATGAGTGACCCAAAAAGGAGGAATAAAGCATTTCCATTAACTAGAGTTGCCAGGAAAAAAAATTACAGGCTATTGTCTCCAAACTGAATTTCACATAAACAACTATTTTTTTGCATAAATATATCCCCAATATTGTATGGAATATATTTAAGTTGAAAGAGTATTAATTGATTTGGAGTTCAAATTTAACTGAGTAGGGTTAAATCTGTCACCTCTACTAGTGACTGTTTAAAAATTCTCAAAGGACTCAGGGAATGCTTTCTTAAGACATCTGGAGATTTATATCTGAGCTCTGCACACTTCTCAGTTAGCTAGATTTTATGTATGTTAATGCAGTTGTGTTTATTTCTGAGTAGCTCAGTAACACAGTTTAGGAAATGCTGCTTATTACATAACAGTTTCACTTACTGTGTTAATGTCAGAGAATTCCTTTTTAATACCATCTATCAATAATTTTATACCAAGAGTACTGTGATGTTGGCTCAAAATCTCTTGAAAAGCTAAATTCAGAGTTATTACTATGCCTGAGTTAAGTCCTAGCTGTTTGTATTAATAACAGTTTTTGAAAATGTCCTATTTTCAAGTAAATCAGCAATATACAATAAGAAACATAACTAAAGCTCTCATTTTGAGATTTCTTTTCTTTATTAATCAAGCACAGCAATACATACTGTCCTCACTAACAGACTGAGAGAAACAGCCTGGCTGGCAGAGGTGGAGCCAGTGATGTAACTGCAGTAGGTCTTTGTTGGGAGAGCCCTCCCTAAATATGAAACATCTGTAAATGGGAGAGATTCAGCCTCACTGTGTTGGCACTGGCAAGAGAAAAGAGTTTTTCTGTCATCATCCTGTACTGAAAGGCTTGATATTTTGGTCCACAGAGGAAATTCTTATGGATCTTTTAGAATATTAAGTGGAGAGGGCGAGCAAGGAGTACCATTTTAGAGTACTGACTGTTTGTGTGTGCCTTTTTTTGATTAAGGGTGATGGTGCAATGGAAGTTACATTCCAAAGTGTAGGAAAAGATGCCTGAACCTTTTCCTATTCTGAAAGTTCCCTACAGTAACGGATTCTTCTCTCAGTGTTCTTGACAGTGATGTCCTACAGAGAAGGCATCCATTTCTTATTCCCATGAAAGAGATTAAGGAGAGATATCTCCCAATGTAGAGGGATGTACAGGAGTGTGCCTTTGCCAAAATCTCAACTAGACTGTCCTCTGAGGAAACTTCTAGGGAGAGAATGACTAAGTCTGCTGTAACTACGTGTTGTCGTAGGATGATAATGAATTAAGATGTTTATCCCAATACTACCACACTACCTTCTTTCCACCATATTGGCAGCACCAGTTAAGGACGGTTGTCAAGCGACTGACACAATACTGCCCACACTGCAGAGATGCAGAACAATGCCTGGATGTCTGCCCAAAATTGGTCTTTCCAAATGACAGGTTCAATTTATGGTACCAATCTAAAGCTCACTAGGTGTTAGCGACATCTTTTTCCTCCTTGATGAGGGAAAGAGATAAAATTTGGAAGGCTCACAGCACTGGTTTGGGGCTTCACCTGCCTGTGCAGAGCAAAAAGACTGGCAAACATATTCATTAAACTTGATCTGAAGCAAGCGAGACCGTAAGGTCGTTTCTGAAATATTCATAAGGCGTGTTACCGGACTCGCCACTTAGAGGTTGAGCAGAAACACCGTAAGCCGGGGCAGCCAGTGCCCACGCTTGGAAAACGCACTTGGAAACAGAGCAAGACCCACCGTCACAGTCCACTGTTGAGTTTTTAATAGCTCTGTCGGCTCCCCACTTGCCTGTTTAATTCTACCTGCTCTGGAAAGACAGCTGTTCTAAGTCCGGAGTTTCTCACCAGTTGGAGGAGGTCCCAGCCCCTCAGCTCCTCCAGGTGAGAGCATTGACGACCCTAGCCCGGCGACTCCACCACTCGGCTGCCTTGCCTGGCCTTAGTGACCAAGCCCACAGGATAGAGGGTTCTTTGGAATCCGGACCGTCTACTCGTCCCACCCAGGCAGCCCTTTGTCCCGGCTTCCCATTTTGGCTTCTGCTTTGGATCCCTCCCACCCGATTCCCGCGGCGTTCAGTCGCTAGGCGACCTGAGCCCAGGCCGAGATGCAAACAGCCTTCTGTGCTGACCTGTGGCGCCGCTGGTGTAAATCTCAGGGGGCAGGATGGAGAAGAGGATTACGGTCCTGGGTGACCCCAGAGCTCCTGCACCGAGGTAGTGTGCACTTTCATTCAGGTCCCCTTTCTGCCTCCCAACCCTTAGCATTTCTGCTGCACTCCAGACAGCGCAGCTCGCACTATGCCTGACGTCCTCGCCGCCACCTCTCTCCTCTTCAAGGGCATCAACATTGCCCCTTGGCTCTTCTGGGGTCACTACTCACCTGGGCTTTTGACAGTGACAGGCTCAGCAGCTCCCAGCGCTCAGCAGTGCGGTCTCCATCTCTGCCTTCCCCCTGCGCTGGCTGCGCGCTGCGCGGCCCTAATCGACGCGGTTGGTCCCCGGTGCGGAAGCTGGACAGAGGCGGCCACGGCTGCCGCACTGGCTGCCGGCGCGGGAGGGGCGGGGGCGGGGCAGGAATCTGGGTCGCGTGGAGCTGAGCAAGTCGGGATGCACCCTAGGCGGCCGGCTGCGAGGAGGCGACCAAGAGCAGATGGGGAGGGCGTGCAGAGGTTTCCCTGGGAGCACCACGCGGGCGGCGACTGAGCATGCTCAGTCCGGGAGCCCCGGGCGCGGGCGCGGTGCAGGGGGAAATGAGCGTGGCCCCCAGAGTCTTGAGGGAAAGGGTTAAATCTGCGGACCTGACTTCTGTGGACCCATTGGCAGGGTGGTGGTTGCAGTGACCCAGTTTAATTGCGCCGGGGTAGTTGCCCGGAGGAGTCCAGGACTGGAAGATGGTGAACCCAGGGAGACCTGTCAATGGGAATTCCGAGCAGTCCAGCCTAAGATGTTTTTCCCACCCGCTTTCTAGAGAATTGTCCAGAAGTCAAAGTTTGTTTTTAGTTTTAGCTTCAACCTCCGACATCCCACTGAGCGCAAGTGACTTCCTCAATCCAGATATCCAATCCTCATCTGCTTTCTTGTGCGCGGAGACCTCAGGCAACCTCCCCCGCCCTTTCCCGACTCCTGGACCAGTCAGGTTAAGTTATCAAAGAGCCAGCTCTTTAATTAGGAGTAATTGAGAGATCGTGTCAGTCTTCCAGGGTTCATATCTGCGTTTCAACCAAGGCTTATGAAACAATACCGTAACCCCAGGGTTAATTTTAATGGAATGAATTCTAGGCACAGTGGTCTGGGGCTATTTGGGGATCATCGCTTTGCAGGGCAGTAGGTTGGCTCTAGAAGCCACTTACCACCATCCCTATCCGCGCGCTCGCGGGCGCAGACACACACGGAGACCTGACCTACCTTTCGTGGGGATTGTATTTCGCGTTTGATGAAGAGCATCTTTTCCATGGCTTAAAGGAAAAAAAGAAAAAAGAAAGAAAGAAAGCAACTTCTTATTAGAGACAGTATTGGGTTGGGCAAAGAGGATGAGCTTTGAAGTTAAAGTTGATTTCAGTCTTATTTTTTGTCCCAAGCAGGTTATTTGGTTATTTAGTCATTCTGCACCTCTGCCGCCTCATCTATGAAATGGAGGGTGGTAATAGCTACCTCTCTGGGCTAGAGAATTATACCAGGCAGTCAGCTGCCAGAAAGCCATAGAAATCAGCTCTGGAAGACAAAGCACCTGTCACATAATAGATGTTCACCGAATTAAAGTTTGTGGGTTCTACTTCCAGCATTGTGTTTTTACGAAAGTTTGGGTTAGTGAGGTCCTTAAACAGTGAAAAGTGCTTCCTCTTCATATTAAATTACTTTAAAGCCCTGATCTTTCTGGTTTTTAAAGTCATTGTTTAAAAGCATAAGCTACTATTTTATTTACCTTCTTTCAACTCTTCTTTCTTCATACTTCCATGAATAAAACTCTTGGAAAAAGCGAATCCAAGGCTGTAAATAGGTCTTCTTTGGAAAGAAAAGCATTTTCACTAGAGATTCATTAAGGATAGATTTTTCTATGTGACTGGAAAATTTCACTTCTCAATCTTTGAAAAATTAATTTAATTTACTTGCATTTCCCTGTGGTCCTTTGCAATTAGTTTCTTTTTTCTTTCTTTCTTTTTTCTTTTTGGTACTGTAGATTGAACTCAAGGCCACTCGACCACTGAGCCACATCCCCAGCCCTATTTTGTGTTTTATGTAGAGACAGGGTCTCACTGAGTTGCTTAGTGCCTCGCTATTGCTGCCTTTTGCAATTATTGCATGAAGTAATAAATATCCCTGTATGGAAGGAAAATTTACATTTCATACTGTTCTCTGTTTAAGGCATCAACTTTCAAAAAACAAACTTTTCATTATCCCCCAAGCATACTATTTTTTTTTTCGTAACACTTTGCCTTTATCCAGGCTGTTCCACTTTTTCTGTAAAACTCTTCTCTTTCCATTCTACTTCAAGAAGAAGTTCTGGGGCTGGGGTTGTGGCTCAGTGGTAGAGCGCTTGCCTGGCATGTGTGAGGCACTGGGTTCAATCCTGAGCACCACATAAAAATAAATAAATAAAATAAAGGTATTGTGTCTGTCTACAACTAAAAAACATTTTTTAAAAAAGAGGAAGAAGTTCTGCTCACTCTTCAAGCTCAAATGCTACCTTCTCTGAAGCTTTACCACAAACATCAAGATGGAATCAATACTCTGTTGTCATAGCACCAGTGCATACCATGGGCTTATATGGTCTTTTGTTATTGTTTAAGCAACATAAAACTATTTATTGAACAACTATTATGTGCAGGCACTGTACTATATGCTGGTAAAGCAACCAATAAGAGACAAGGTTCTTATCCTCATGGAACTTACTATCTAGTTGAAAAAGAAAAGCAGTAAACACCTAAACTAGAAATAATTACCAAGGACAGATGTCAAGTATATTTTTCCTTCATATTATCTATCAACTTATTCTATATGTTCTTGACTCATCCTTCCAAAAATCATCAATAAAAGTATTAATAATGTCCCCAGGCTGACCAAATTGTATGGACACAGATCCCTGTCAGTTTGTTGCTGAACCAATCAATGGTCTTTACTCTTTTTTTTTTAATACTTTTTTTCTCTTTAGTTGTAGAAGGACACAATGTCTTTCATTTTATTGCTTTGTACGTGGTGCTGAGGATCGAACCCAGGGCCTCACGCATGCAAGGCAAGCGCTCTACCGCTGAGCTACAGTCCCAGCCCCTGGTCTTTACTCTTTTACTTGATTCTTTCAACTGAAACTGGTCCTAATCCCAAATCACTCTAAATACATACCTGCCATCCCACATAGTGAATGGAAAGTGATGAGGGAGGAACAGAGAGTTTATTCTCCACACTAAAGTATTTCCTTTCTCTAACCCCAAGGACAGCATTTTTCTAACTGCCAAAGTCAACCGGATTCCCAGATCTCCTATGTTTCAAACATCTTTTCCAGGATTGTGTATCACTTGCAATCCCTTATCTTTAGCCACTTTTGCCTCTATTTTTTGTCAATAGTTATTCTCTGTCATATATCTACCTACTGTTTGAATAACTTAAGTTTTTCTCTCTGATCCTTTTATTGTCTGAGAGTGAGGCAGACTTGGCACCACTTAGAACCAGCTTATCCAAAGTATATCTGTCAACATGTACTCCATAGCAACTAGTGATTACCTTGCCATTGTTCAAAGTGAGCAACTCCTGGCCAAGGTCTCATTCATCTTTGTATTGCAGAATTTAGCAAATGATCAACATGTATGCATGTTCTCAACTCTATTAGCTTCCTCAGACCATAGTTCTTTTCTGATTGATCTTTATGTTAACCCTAGAATCAATCCACCAGGATTGGGCTCTATTTTTCCTTTTCTTGGTCTGTTAATTTCCCTCCGGTCACAAATCCATATGTTTCTCTACTTCTGGGTCTTGAATTATTTTTGTATAAAAAAAATCTTATTTAGTGGATTAATGTACAACAGAGATGGTAATTGAAGAAACTGAGATTTTGTGACCTAGCATTTTCAAGTAACAAATAAAGAATCCATAGAGGAAGATGTGTACAAAGTTACATCAGGAAAGCGGAAGAGGAAGGGGAAGACTTAGGAGTTGCTGGGCTGTGTCATCCACTTTGACTTCACATTGGTTCTTTATAAGTGACACAGAGCTTGAGTCTTTTCCAGGCAGATGGATACAATTCTTTCCTCAGGAGAGCTCTTATTGAGCATCATCCTTAGGAATTTATTTGAATAAAATTTTCTCCACCCAGAGATTTCTTTCTTAAGCAAGTTAGATTAAGCAATGGACAAGTAGGAATTTCCTGTTTGAATCATTTTGGGGGTGGGGTAGAAGTCACAGCCCATTTAAAAAAAAATTTTTTTTTCTGTAGTTGTAGATGAACAGCATGCCTTTATTTGTTTCATCGTTATGTGGTGTTAAGGTTCGAACCCAGTGCCTCGCACATGCTAGGCAAGCGCTCTACCACTGAGCCACCATCCCAGCACCATCATGGCCCATTTTTATTTTTAGTCTAGTTCTAATCCTAGGCATTGTGACTTGGGGAATTTGTAGTAGGAGAGTATTCTTTGATGCATTTGTTTGATAATAAAACTAGAAAGGAGGCTGTGATTTAAAAAGTATTGAGCCTTGTCTAATGTTATTTAATTGTGTAAAGTTTAAAAATTTATACAAACCACTCTGTCTTCCAGTAGAATGGATTTTATAGACCTATGGAGTTCTGGGTACAAAACTGAAGTGGCAGTTGGACTCAACATGCCTATTAATTAAGATATAATGATAAAATTGTGACTGGATTTACATGTGAGTTAACCATCATGTTAGAGAACAAGTTAAACCAAATAAGCTATGACTCTTAGACATGCTGCTGTGGCAGTAGTTCTCAAAATGTGATCTAGAGATAGGGCTTTCCAGTGGCCTAAGGACTGGTCCAAAATGCAATTCATTTAATCATATATCCCCCAGTATATATGCCATGCTAGATGTTGGGGATACAAAGATGGGTAAGACACTGTCTGTGATCTTGAGGAATTCATATTTGGGAAGTTGCAAAACACATGCACACACACTCACAAAATGTGGGATTTTTTTTCAAAGTTTGTTTCTAATATAGAATGAAATCCATATTAAACTCCCTTCTCTGATCTCAATTATCTAGACTCTTTTGTGTGTGACTTTTGTTTAAGATATCATTGCCCCATAACAAAGGCCTTAGGTTTTAAACTATTGAATGCTGGTGCACAGGTCCCTACTCCTGCCAGGAGTTTAAGGGAGTTTAATTCACCTTTAAGAGATGACTACTCCTGCAGGAATATAAGAGAAAGAAACTGATGTCAGAGAATGGGATAAAACTTAAAATACTTTGTGACTAGCACTGCATATGATGTTCCTGCTTAGAAAAAATAATGGACCGATCCTTCAATGGCCTTTACTAAAGGGCAGCCTCTGGGAGAAGCATTGACATTAATAGGTGGCAGCTCCTATGTCAGAATTTATTTTTAATGAGGAAATGTACATTTTTTAAGGAATAAAGTTCAGTCAAGTTTAGCATGTGGGAGAAAATTCAGGCCTCTGTAAGTCTATGGAAATCAGGCTACAGACCAAGTTAAGCAGCTGTATTATTTCTTCCTGAAAAAATAATGCTGTCTTGAAGTGAAATCCTTTGGTGAAACTCTGAAATATCAAACTCTAGAATGTTTTGATGCCAAGATAAACTTTGGAGACAATGCAAAATTTCCACAAAAATATTTGGCATGGACAACAAATAAAAAATGTGTCTATTGAAAATAAAGAAATCAAGCCGGGCGCGGTGGTACAAGCCTGTAATCTCAGCACTTAGGGAGGCTGAGACAGGAGAATCATGAGTTCAAAGCCAGCCTCAGCAACAGCGAGGCACTAAGCAACTCAGTGAGATCCTGTCTCTACATGAAACACAAAATAGGGCTGGGGATGTGGCTCAGTGGTTGAGTACCCCTGAGTTCAATCTCCAGTACCAAAAAAAAAAAAAGGAAAAGAAAGAAACCAGATGTGGTCGAAAATATACAAAACTAGACTGGACTTTCATTTGCTTTGTAAATGGTGCTAGGCTATGATATCATTTCCCTTAATGGTCCAAAACTCGGCCAGTTTCTTTGATCTCAGCAGTGGTGCAAAGGAAGCTCAGGTACTAACATTTAAAGTGCTCATTGCTGATCCTAAGTTTGAAATTATACCCAGCATTGTTTTAGGTGGAGTAGTGAAATCTGCTATCATTGTCAATGCTGTCATCAGTAACTACTGAGGACTAGAACTCCTGGCCCCTCTGGTGGTCAGGTTTGAAGGAATAAGTGTCTTAGAGTCTCAGAATGAATTAAACAACATCCAACTTCTTTTTACTCCTGTTGTTGACTTGGAGGATAGAGTTGAAAAGATTATGGCCAACACGGCAAAGAAATGGCCCCTTCCTTCTAATCCACTAGGGAAGGAAATCTGCATCTTACAGAAAGGGACAGACTTGATGACTGGGAAGACAATAGTTATTCACTAGGTAAAAGAAAAAAGAAGGGAAAGGTGGAGGAGAGTTGGTAATGAGTAATGAAGAATCTCATATCTGTTCTTTTCTCAGCAATAGATACCCAGATAACCAAATAATTCTGACTTCACATATAGTCTTCATGATCCTTCATGACCCTCTTTTTTCATGTTATGGTCTCTATTACACTAAACCTGTCAGTAGATCATGCTTTGCAGATTTTTGGCACAGTCTATATAGTCAAACAATGTGTATGTAGTGAAAAATTTGAATTTGAATCAGGTTCTTTTTTTTTTTGTGGGGGATGGGATACTGCCAGAGGTGCTTTGCCACTGACCACTTAGCTATACTGCTAGCCCTTGTTTTATTTTTCATTTTGAGACAATTTCTCTCTAAGTTGCCAAGGCTGGCTTCAGAACTTGATCTATTTGGTTTTTTTTTGTTATGTCCAGGACTTTCCTACACATAACAAGAATATTCCATCAAAGGTCCTGCCTCTTCTTGACTCATTGGCAGGTCCCGACAGCACTCCATCCCTCATCCAGGGCAGGTATGTAAGTCATGTAAAAGTCTGTGGCTTTACATTTCACGGCATCACGTATTTAAGTGTATTAATGATAACACTGAACCACCTGGAGTGAGGTGCCTTTGAAACTTTGACTTTTAGCCTTTGAAATTCCATATAATAGATGTGTTTAGAGTACCTGTTCTTTCTTTTGTTGTTGTAGAAAGGGCATTTCTTCTATGTGAAGTATCTCTGAAACTTAACATTATGAATACACAAGCATTAAATTCCTTCATTTCAACAAGCATTTCTCGAGTGCCTACTACAAATAAGACACATTTCTAGGAAAGATTCCACATATTTAGGTTCTAAAAATTAGTCATAGTCCAAGGATAACATTAACCGAAGATACTTAAAAATGATAAATGACTAGTACTTTCACATGCTTTTATTATATGCCAGGCACTTTCCGAAGGACTTTACATACTAACTCAACTAAAATGACATGAGGATTCCACAAGTCTCTGTCTTGTTTTCTGTAAACTTGGGAATAATGTCAATGTGCTGAGAAATAATTCCCTTTTAAAATCCCTCTTTTTTCTGCTTAATCACTTCAGCCAGGGTTTTCTTACAGCCGTTAAAGAAGGTACTACTACAGATAGCAGGGTTATTAACAAATTTTTTTTCAGTATTTTTAATTTGTTATTTTTAGTTATACATGAGAGTACAGTGTATTTTGACATATCATACATACATGGAGTATAACTTCCCACTCTTGTGGTTGTACATGCTGTGGAGTTACACTGGTCGTGTATTCATATGTGAACATAGGAAAGTAATGTCTGATTTATTCTACTGTCTTTCTTATCCCCATCCTCCCTCTCTTCCCCCCATTCCACCTTGCCTAATCTGTATTAACAGTTTTAAAAAGTAGAGAAGTGGCCAATGAAAACAGGGAGAACTTTGGAGGCTTCGGAGCCAGCAGTGGGTGAACTAATATATTTGTAACAACTGTGCTTTTTTGAAACTAAGGAAATGCTTTAGTTAAACATAACAGAATCCAATTATATTTTTCCTTGTTTCTATTCTGCTCTTATCTCTTGATCAAAGTTCTCAGTGACTTGGGTTGCTCACATATGAAGGTAGACAAGTATCCTAATAAAAACGTGGGGGATAAGCATGCAAGAGAAAAACAAATTCCAACAGCGTTGCCATCAACCTTTCAGCATCCCAGTTTTCCAGAGAGAGAAGTGAGTTGCAGTATCCACAAGGGCTTTTGTTGTTTTGTAGTTCTCAATAAAATAGCAGAAAAACCCACTAGAAGAGTCACTAGAACCTCAATCATAATGGAATATAATTCATAATTCCATGGTATGTTGGAACATGAACTAAAAACATTTTCTTTTGTGAGTGGAGAACTTGGTAAGAAATTTCTAGTACACTTTGTTATTTGGGCAGTGCTGTCAAAACTGTGGATGTTCTATATTCTAGTTTAAGCTGGTTTTTGTTGAAGAGGGGGAAAGGGTCCAGGAATGCTTGGACCAATAGCTCTGCTTCAGAATCACTTGGGTAAATGTTTTCCAAATAAACATGCCAGAACATCACCCAGGCCTTATGAATCAGAATCCTTGGGGGATGGGGCCCAGGCCTGAATATTTTTTAAAAACTCCCTCAGGTGATTCTAATGCACAAAGCTGATTAAGAACTGCACAGGAGATGAGCCAAGTCCTCTAAAAGCTGCCACTGAAGCTCATTTGTTTTATATTTTATTATATTCTTACAATTAAATAATAAAATTTATCTGTTGCCTCAGGCTGAACCTTCTAAACAGGCCTATTGTGGATAGACTACATTGTGGTTATTTCTTTTCTTTGCCTAAGTGAAATATGCATCACTAGCATAACACAGAGAATATTTAATAGGCACTCCACAGAGAGAAGCAAGAATGCCAGTTTCCCCAAAATGCTTGCCATCCTTTATCATTAACATTTACTAGGCTGTTGTAGGCATGGTACGGCCAAAAGGCACTGGGTCAATTTATTTACAAGGGCACATGATGTAGCAGAGGTGGGGAAAGAGTTTTATAGCAAAACATTTGTTTGTTTGTTTGTTTAGAATAACAGCCAGTAGTAGTAGAGCCTTACTTTCTGGCGGACCTTATTCAGAACACTTCACTCAAATTATTTCATTTTGTGCTCAAAGCAGACTTAAAGGTGGGTTCTCTTATTATACAGGACCCACATTATAAACAGAAGAGGAGCCTGAAACATAGAGGTCAAGTTTGCAAATCTAGTGATAATGTGAAGGGAGCAAGACTTCAGGCAGTCTACCTGCGGAACTCACATTGGAACTGTTAGGTCAGTTCAGGGTTCAGGGTGTCCACCTAAAAGCAGCCAGCCAGACGCTGACGTCACCTGTAGAGGTGCCTCCTGTCAATCAGCGGGTTTTTCCTGACCTATCCAGGAAGGACTCTGGCCTTCTCTTCCTGCCCCAAGCCCTCCCCTTCCTGACTGGGCCTTTTGAAATTGTCTGTATGACGGAGCTCGAGCGCCATTCTCCTGTACACACTCTGATGGACGGGGGGGTTCAGCCCCAGAGCGCGTATTTCCAATAAAGCCTTGCCAAGCGATTCTAATTTGTCTCCTTTTGGTCATCTGGTTTTTTACAAATGGTGCCGAAACATGTAATATTGTCTTCCAAGGCCACATTGGTTAGCTGCTATCTGGTGAGAGGTAATGGAGGGTGCAAGTTTTATTCTGGCTTTGTCTTTTACTAGACTGTTCATCAAAATCAGTCTTGTAAATAGTGGAAATTGGGGTGTGTTTTGAGAATGGTAAGGAAGAGTGGATCTCACCCATGCCAAGAGACCACACACGCCTCCTCCTTCAATTCTCTTGCCCTCGTGTGTGTGTGCGCGCGTGCGCGCGCATGTGTGTGTGTTGGTGGGGGAAGGGTTGCTGGGCATCCAGCCCAGGGCCTCATGTACTCCACTGAGCTATGTCCCCAGCCCTCTTTTTATCTTTTCTCTTTTTTCTTTCCCCGTTACTTTTCCTTCTCTATTGGTTAGACCATTAGTCCATAAATGCCACTCACAGAAATTTCTTAGTGTTATTGGTGATCCTCAGGTATAAATAGCCAGGGGCAGTGAGTGGGAAGACAAACACTACTCCAGGCAAAGAAGAATAGGAAAAGGCACAAGGTAAGAACCTCTGGAGAAGAAAAGCTGAAAGAACCAGGAAGGTATGTAAGCTGAGTGGAGGAAGGGAGGTGTCCCAAGTGGCTTTCCCAACAATTAGGACACTAATTAGGTTTATAGGAAGGTTCAAGGGAAGGGAGGAGGCTACGTGTTTGAGATGACTGAACCTAGGCTTGCAAAAGAGGTATGCAGTTACATGCAAACAACATCCATGCAAAAGTTAGAAATGTCTCTAGAGACTGGTGAAGGTAAAAGGATGTACAGGTCTTAGACTGGGATGGATGACTACCAAATAAGACATTGTCCTACTTCAATGTTAATGGAATTACAAAATCATATAATGTTAGAATGAAAGGGACCTTTGAAATCATTGAATCATGAAATTTAAAATTTAAGACACAGAACCTTGATAAATGGCCTTCTACTGTGAACCTTAGACCTCAAAAGCAGGTCTGCTCTCAGTTAAGTTGGGGAAGATCAATGTTCCTCTCCTCTTTCCGCTCCACTGTGCATGGTAACTACTTCTTGAGAAACCCAAATAAGACTGACCATTTGAAAAGCAGTGGTTTGGTCCAACTTCATTATTTTACAGAGAAGCAACTAAGGTGCAGAAAGGGGTCAGGACTTGCCAGAATAAAATTCTCCTCACTCATACCTCCATGCAGTATGTTCTTTGCTGCCTTTAAGTTGGCCAGGAGAAGGCTGAGTGCAAGGGTGCACATCTGTAATCCTAGTGACTTGAGAGACTAAGGCAGAAGGATCACGAGTTTGAGGACAGCCTCAGCAACTTAGTGCGATCCCGTCTCAAAAATAAAAAATAAAAGGACTGGGGATGTATCTCATTGGTAAAGTGCCTCAATCCCTAGTACCAAAAAATAAAAAATAAAAACAAAACAAACAAAAAAATCCCTAGAAGCAAACCGAATAAATCAACACATATATACTGAGCACTAGCTATGGTCAGGACTTGATCCTGGGTGCTGTAGGGTAGGATACAAAAGCATAGGCTGTGACTTTTAAAGAGTTTGTAGCTTAATTAGGGAAAACTGAATAACACTATAGAGTGAAACAGCAGAAAGATATTGGGAGGTGGTTTCTCTTTGCTGAGGCTCGGTTTGCTTGCTTTGTTTCCACAATAGGAGCCTCTTGAGCACACCTAGAGTCGCTTGACCTTTCACCTATAAGTGCAAATGTGCCCCAGTTGCTACCCCCAGATCTGACCCAAGCAGTAGGATTTAAAATACTCACAGGAAACCTCCTTAAACCAAGTCCCAGGTTGTTTGGCTGTTTTCAGAAGAGCTTCCTGCTTCATTTTATTATTGTTTCGGAGGCCACACTGTGTGAATTTAATTTCCCTGAGAAGTGAGATTCTGCTGCGCTTTTGGGAATTCTCCTAAGAAGTGGACTTTACTCTGAGTCCTGAGGCTTTTTATCTTAAGATGCTTGCTAGAAATTCCAAGAATGACCTGCTCTTGAGTGTTTTGTTTTGGTGGTCACTGTGTGTTGTGATGATTCTGCTACCGCACGCTACTTGCTCACCACAAGTCTGTGTCCTGCCCTTTGGACATACTGTTTCCTGGTAATAACCCCACCCCAGTGGACTAATGTCTAGTTCTACAAGTAGTTTAGAATCTTCCCTTTGGGTTTCCATGGACCACGTGAACAGTGGCTGAAGAGATTGGCTGTTTGGCTGGTGGCCTCTCCTGGTCTTAGCATCTATTGAGCTGAGCGAACATGCTCTGTCCCTACTTGGGTGCATATATACTTTTCAGGCTTTATTTCTAGTAAGGAATTCAAGATTTGGTTTTGATCACTTAACTTGCAATGAATAAAAGCTGTGGCTCTGGTGTCTAGAGAAGAAGTTGCCAGAGGAGAATGCTGTTCAAAGGCTTTATACCTCCCTCCTCACCAAGGAGGACTGACTCCTGAAGACCCGGCATTCAGGACATGCTGTCATGGTGTGGCCTGCCTTGCTGAGAGCTGAACATGTGGAGGACCTACAGAAGTTCTGTCTAGTTATTTGGTGTGGACTTACCTTTTTCTAGGGTCCAGAATCTAGTCACAGACTGTTCTACTGACTAGAGGAAAGTCAGGCTCAAAGTCTTTTGCCCTGGGGGTGGAGGGTGGGAGGGTTAAGCAACTTGCTGTGGAACAACCTCCATTCAATGCCGCTGTGATAGCCGTTATGGACAGAAGCTGACAAAGTTTTGGGGAGGGGCCAGTGATGGTATGAGAGAGAAGCAATAAACCAACTTTTAAAATCTAAGCCAGAGATCTTTCTCCAATGGAGACTGTATCGTGGAAGAAAGATGCTCAAGCCACAAATGTTTGCAGCAGACCTCTGGACCTGTGGCAGTCTGAGACTCTTCTAGCCACATGCCCAGTGTACCAAGAGTGGAGATGGGTCTACTCCATACTAAAGGTCTGCTTCTGGGTTGCTCCGTGTTATCCACTTGCAGCTCTTAAACATGACTTCCTGGCCAATGATAGTTATGGAAACTACCCTGTGTGGAGGGATAGGAATTACATTTTTCTTTTTTTCCTCTTCCCACATTTTTTATTAGTACATTATAGTTGTACATAATGATGAAATTTTTCATGCCCTCTTCCAATAGGACTGGGTCTTTGTCAGCCTTGGCTATGTCTTTAGTGCTAGATTACCGGTTGAAGACTAAATCTCCAGGTCTATGTTGGCACTTGCTTGTCAGATGTGTTCTATTCTTAGTACTACTTAATTGGCTTGGAATAATTCAACTCTAACTTTGTACACCTGACAGCTGGGTCTTTGCAGGCTGTCACTCCGTAGTCTCTGGTCTTTCAATATGGAGACCAGTGTTCCATCACTAATGAGCAACACTCTCAGCCTCTCCTTGATGTTTCTGGAGCAAGTGGTGTTCTGTCCAAGTGTTTCATGGCCTGAGGGCCTAGACCATAGTGATGAAAGTCTGAAGCCCAAGTCTTTCAGATTTCCATGAGGGGTCTCCTGGCCCATTTGCCCTATGGCTGTGGGGCATTCTGATGTGGCCTGCCTGTCATCTATCTTGGGACAAGTACTTGTTCCAAGCCTGACCCATAGGGAGAATATTGTCTTGGAACTTGGTATGAAAGAGGACTGTTTGGACCTAGCAGGGCTACCCTATGGCTCTTCTGTATATCTCATGCTATTCACTATCTCCTATAATTTAAAAGAATGACAAGTGACTGGTTCTTATTTAATCCTGGGCTCTGGATCAAATGAATAACCCAAGAAATACCTGTTCATAAACCTGAAAAACATGGCCAAATGAAGTAACATTTCTGTAGAACATTTGACCTCAGGAAATGTAAATGGATCTCTTAGATCTAAGTGTTTTTGTTTGGAAAACCAGATTCTCAGTTCTACCTTCATCAGAACAGTTTGGCACCATTTCTCTGCTTTCCAAGTCCCTAGGTATTTTTAAGCCTCTAATCACCATCCCTGTTGTAGATTTGTCCAGAAGAAATAAGGGCAGTTCTACACAGCCTGGAGACCGAGCCACCCTTTACAAAGCAGCACAATCAGCAAAGTACTAGAAGCGAAATTCTTACTGTAGAATCTCTCCTTCTTGTGGTGTTAGGTCTAATTTCCCCCCACTCTCAATCACGTCTTCAAGATGCTGGGAAAATCTTCACTGACCTTTTTTTGGGGATGAATTATAATTATAGATAATAGTGGGCTTCATTGTGAAGTATTTGTACCTGTATGCATAATTGGTCATTACCTTCTTTAATCTGATTGGGTTAACCCCTCTTTCGTTCCTCATCACTACTTACTTTAACAATTATTTGGCAAGGAAGGAGGCAATATCTATACCATCAGATTTTTATCTGTTCACAGCAATACTGAATATGGGCCAAGAAACTGAATTCCCCCCAAACACATCATCATTATTTGGGATTACCAAAACAGCTCCTAGTTGGGACTTCTGTCCTCCCAGGAGGCCTATCCTGTGCTCCTACCACAACTTTAACAATTGCCGTGAACCAGAAGCCCATGCAACATTTTTGGTTCCCAGTCAGATATACACATCTTGCTTTGGGGATTTGTGGCTTAAATTCCTAGTCTGTCTTTCTGCTTTTTATTTCAGTGGTTCTCTGTTTCTGCTACTTCTTGTTGACTTCTTTTGTTATAAACTGGGATAACGCTGGAGAGATCCTTTAGTACTGTGGCTTAGTAACATCAGATAAAACACTTAACCCTTGATTGTGGGTTAAGGGGACTCCCCTGGGCACTCTGAACAGAAGCCTGGGATCACTTCATGGAAGTGGCACCTTCTAAAGACCTCCTACCAGCCGGAAGCCCTTGCCAATTCCAGAGCTCTTGAGAAAGGATCCTTATTTTTCAGCTGCGCCCCCCTCAAGGTTCCTGCGTACACTGCTGCCACCTCGTGGTCCAAAGTAATGGATACATTTAAAAAAAAACAAAACAAAACAGGGCTAGGAACTTCCTGTTTGCTTTAGGTCTTAGATCCCCATGTTTTTAACAATTTGACCCTAAGACATTAAGAATTCTCAGCCAAGCCTGCCTAACCACTTCATCTCATCCCAATCTTCTTGGATTTAGAATAAAGCCAATTAATGTGAAGTTACTGCTGCTGTACATTTCTGTTCATTTTGCTGAAAGAACATTAAAAACTGGAGGAATTTGTAACATGGAGAATGACATAAGGAATAAATCATATAGCTGGGTTTGGTGGCACAGGCCTATAATCCCAGCTGCGGATGGGAGTTGGAGGCTCTGACGCAGAAGGATTGAAAGTTCAAAGCCAGCCTCAGCAACTTAGTGAGACCCTAAGCAACTTAGTGAGCCCCTGTCTCAAAATAAAAAAATTAAAAAAGGGCTGGGGATGTGGCTCAGTGGTTAAGTGTCCCTGGGTTCAATCCCTGGTATCAAAAAAAGAAATCAGATACTCAGAAATCCCCTCCCTCCCATGATGACTTGCATTAAAAATATTTGTTAACATAAGGTCATGGTCTACTGATACTACTAGGTCAATAATTCAACTTCACAAAACTTCATTTTGAATAATTCTTGAAAGTTATCTATTTTAAACTTGGCACCTTCTTAGTCTATTTTTGCTACTATAACAAAACATTACCTAGTTTAAGCAATACAAACTTACTTTGTACATTTTTGGAAGCTGGGAATTCTAAGATCAAGTCACCAACAGATTCAATGTCCATTGAGGCCCTGTTCTTCATGAGTAGCACCTTCTTTGTGTGTCCTCATGTCGTGAATGGTGGAAGGGGCAAACACACTTCTTCCACCCTTTTTTATTAAGGGCACCAATCCCTTTTAATCTCTCCCTAAAAGTCATCATCTCTTAATAACATTAGGGATTAAATTTCAACATGAATTTATTAGGGATACCACCATTTAGGCTACTGCCATCTGTTAAATTTCATGAAGAAAAGTGCCATAACCATTGTTAATTTATTATTGCTCATTGTGAGAATGTCAACAGACTTTCCTGGAGATATTAAATTCTGGGTCTGGTAAATTTACTTGACCACATGATTCCATAAAACTTATTTTAAATAGGTGAAAAATGAGGCTATCCAATCTTATGTCTGACTTGGCAATCTGGGACAAGAGAATAAAATAATGCTCTTTGTTTTTTAAAAAATAACATGGCATATAAATGTTCAATGAAGACTCTGTATGCACTATCTTCATTGAAAGTCTCAAAATTTACACTGTGTAAATTTTTCTTGTATAACAAATATACCCCCTTCAACAAGACATTATCATATTTGGCATGTCTATTACACTTGTCTCATTACACTTGTATAAACTTCAAAATATAAAAAAGGGTATATCTTCTCATAATAGTATCTGTCCCTCAGCAATAATGCACGTGTCAGTCAAGAGAAAGGACTTTGGATTGGATTCCTGGCTTCATCACTATCTGATCTTGAGAAAGTTGCTTAACTTCTCTGAACCTCAGATTTCACTTATAAAATTGGGAGAATTAAACTTTTGTGTTCTTTTTTTAAAAAAGAATTAAGTAGTAGTGTATATTCAGTACTTTGTACTTACTTCTTCGATAAAAAAGTTAGCTGTAGAAAAAGACGTATGTGTTCTATAAAACTGTACCCTTTTATTTACAAATAAAAATGCACACACATAAATGTAAGGCACTCTTGAAAATATCTCCTACTTAACTAATATACATTTTCTTAGCTGCTACATTTGCAAAATGGGATATGGTGATGCCAATAATTAGAATTATTTTGAGCCATAATTTTATGGGTTATGGAATAATTTTCTCAGTTTTGGATCACTGAAATTCTTTGTTCTTTGTACCTTAAAGAATTAAAATATTCCACTTGAAATGAAAATTCCAAATATAATAGAAATCTGACAGCTGGTCACCCTGGGGAAGGTTGTTAAGGCATCTATCTGTATTAATGAATAATGTACAGTATTTTTCTTCAGTGACTCTACATTTACAATAGAAGCAGGCCTTTCTCATAAGCATACAAATTACTGGACTTGGGTCCCAGAAATTTTGGACTGCATACTCTAACCCATTGGTGTTCAAAGAAAACTATTAACATAGTTTTTCTCAGTTTCCTCGTTTTAGCTCATCTGGTCATAAATTCCATTTTCAGGGGCCAGAGAAGTACCTCAGTGTAGAGCACTTGCCTAGCAAGCATTAGGCACTGGGTTTTATCTCCAGCACCATGAAAAAAAAAAAAACAAAACTACATTTTCAACAAGTACTCCAGTGATTCAGTGAGGCAAGTAGTCTAACCACCACCCTCTGAGAAACATGCCTTAGTGCAATGGCCTCTAAGGAGAAGTATGTATAACTTAGGGGATCTGGAAGAAGATATTGGAAATTCTATTTATATTTTTAATCTAAACCAAATTTTCATTCACACATTATAGACTGGAGCCTTCATTAGGTCTGCAAATCTGATTGTCATGGATTCTGAAAGGTGCTGTCAAAGAAAACCAGAGAGGTGTTCGCAGCCAAGGGAACTGCTTCTGACACCTCCCTCTTTTGCTTTAAACAAGACATGATTTTTTTTGACTAGTAAATGGATGATATAATACAAAACTACTTTTGCAAAATGGACAATTAGTTTAAAAATCTCCAAACTCCTTAAAGTGAAGATGAATAAAGATAACAATTCAAGCCCAAGTAACCAATAGAAAGTGGCAAAATTGATGCTCTAGTATGAGAGCTTAGTCATAATGCAAGCAAAAGCCAAGACCATCTAATCAGATTTCACAAGAGTCGACTCCCCAAATTAGAAATGATTGCAAAAGCTATGCGAAATACAAATTTATATCCAGAATAGTTAATGATGCAGCTTGCACTCTTTGGGCAAGTATCTTCGGGTCTTAGAATGAAGCCATCAAAGTAGCAAGACATTTTAAGATGAAGTATTTATAAATTTTTAAGAGATGTTTTTTCTTGTAGAGTGAAGGGAAAAAAATTTAAAGATTATTTTGAAGCCTTTAAAAATCCACAAAATCTATTCCGCTAGCCACCCCAAAGATTTTCCCACACTTCAAATTGCCTACTATTTCCTTATTCTCTTCTGCTTGAAAAATGTGTTGAGGGGAAAAAAAAATCTGTAGAGTAAATAGGTCTTCAGCCTTAAGAATAAACAAATCATTTTTGAGAGGTTAATACTCCACAGCTTAAATTATATGTTTTGCAGGTGACCAAGAAACAATCCTCCAAGCTGAGTTTTATGTTTTGTATTACAGATTAAAGTTTGATTTCATTTCTTTTTCTCCTTCTTCTTCTTTTTGGAGTGGTAGGGAGGAGGGAAAGCTGGGAAGGTTACTTTTTGCCTCTAATTACTGCACCAGGAATACTTTCACCATCTGACTTATAAAACTGCTAACTTTTCATTGAATTTTTATTACCATAGCATGAATAATGCATTCAGTTCTGAAATGTCACAGTGAACATCAAATGGTTTTACATAATGCATTCTTGCAGGAGTTTCAAGAAGCTAGCAAACCTGGGAAAGAGTAAAGAAGACACAATTTTGGAAAGGAAACTTGATACAAATTTGTCATTTACCCAGGAGGGATAAAATAAGTAGCAGAAGAGTAACTGGAGAGAAAAGACTGGGGAATACAAATTCTTTTTTTTTTTAAACCATAAATAAGGAAATAAAAAGCAAAACTTGTATACTTGCTTCTGGGGACAAGTGGAAGAAAAACCACAAGGGAGCCAGAAGCAAATTTGGGAGTGGGGTGGGCAGGGAAAGGAAGGGGAAGGGAAGTTAGAAACCTCATAAATATAGGAATTAAGTCAGCTTTTAATACCTTGGAAAATACTGAAATTGAATTTGAAACTGCAGAAAAACAGAATCATAGTTTGGAATTACAGTAACAATGTGATAATTTTCAAAGACTATAGGAGCCATTTTCAATTTTTTCTGATTGAAGGATCTGGAAGGAGAATGCAACAAGAAACTCTATTAATTGATGAAAATGCTCATGCATCTTTTAGGTTTTGAGACAGACCATATTATGATAACCTAGCCAGAAATAAGTGGTCCAATCCCTTTATGGAGCACACTGTTAACTGTCTACCCAATACATATCTCCTTAATAGAATTCTAATAGAACCCTCTCTATATGTTTTTAAATATTTTTTGTTGTAGACGGACACAGTACCTTTATTTTATTTATTTTTATGTGGTGCTGAGGATCACCAGTGTTTCACATGTGCTAGGCAAGTGCTCTACCACCATGCCACAAACCCAGCCCGGAACTCTCAACATTTTTTTAAAGCAGGGCCTCAATATTGTCACAGTACCATATACTAGGTAAAGCCTCCATCCTGTGGTGGAAAGTGGGCTGAAGAGACCTCCCCCCCCCCCACACCTCACTGCAGCTACCAGAACTTAACTTCACCAACAGATAGCGGGGGCAGGATGAAAAATGCTAATGTTGGACTCACTTTTTGATTCCTCTTCTCATTGGTTTTTTGTATTTTTCCTTCAAAACATCTCTCAAGTATATCTCTTTTGGAAAAAACCAAAACCCTGAAAACCACTATCCTACTTCTTTCCCCACAAAGCATAGTGTATCAAGGTCTTTTGATCTCAGGGAGGACAGGTTTCATCATAGCCCCATAGAGGAAATCATGATCAGCCTTAAAGCTATCATGGTAATTCTACTCCCCTTACCTAGGGATTGGTCTGGGGTAAGCAAGCACATGCATTAGTTTTCTATTCCTGCTATAACAAATTGCCACAAATTTAACAGTTCAACACAAATTTATTATTTCACAGTTCTGTAGGTCAGATGTTAGGGGTAGTTTATTTGGTTTCTCTGGTCTTGAGTTTCATGAAGATAAAATAAAGATGCCAGCTGGCTAGGCTCTTATCAAGATGCTGTGGGAAGGATCTTCTCCTCAACTTATTTAGGTTGTTGGCACAATCCAGTTCCTTGTAGTTATTTGATGAGGTCATCTTTCCTTTTTTGGGTATCAGCTGGGTACAGTTCCTAGCGCATCAGAGGCTTCTCTTCAGTCCCTACAATGACCCTTGTATCTCAGCAAGTGTTGTCATATTCACACTTAGAGTCATTCTGTTTAAGGAATTCTGTGGTTTGAATGGATCCTTGGATAATCTAAAATACTCTATATTAATAAAAGTCTGCAAACTTAATTATACCTGCATATTCACAGGTTGCAAGAATTGAAGTGGAGTTTAGATGTTGATGGGGCCCAAAATTCTGCCTTCCATAGTATACAACCTAGGTGCAGTTGAAAAACAAACAAACAAAACAATAATAACAAGGGGAAGTCCATTGGAAGCTTCATTTCATGGATGAAAAATGAGAAAATGGAGACACTGCTACTTTTTTTAAGCTACAGATGCTAGTATACTGGGAGACATTAAGAATGAGGATAAAAAGTCAATATACCAAGGGTGTTGAAGCAGATTAGAAAATACCCGGGTTCTTTATGACATTGTTGAGTAGTAGAACCACTGACAGTGACTACTTTTGGGTAGCTTCTCATATGGGGAAAAATAACTGTTCAATAAGACCAGTTTTCTGTTATTGGCAACTAAAAGCAATTCTAAATGACATGTTGTTACTCCTCTTAATTTCTGGAACTCTACTTTTTACTGCTTTAATATGTAGTGTGGGCTAATTTGATTAAATTCATTTATAATATGTTATCATGCATAGTAAATATCCTCCGTGGTGGGTTTAATCACAACTTTACTTGAGGCTGTGCTTTCAATTACAGACTTCAGGAAGAGGGTCCAGGGGTTAGCAAACTATGGCCCACTGGCCAGGTGCTGTGGCATAGTAGGGGAGCTAAGAAAATTTTTACATTTTTTAAAGGTTTGTTTTAAAACAGGAATATGTGGCTAGAAAGCTGGAAATATTTATTATCTTGTCTTTTATAGAAAAATCTTGCCAACCCCTGCAGTTATACAGAGGGCCTATCTCAT
Organism: Xerus rutilus; assembly: GCA_028644305.1. Lineage (NCBI taxonomy): Eukaryota > Metazoa > Chordata > Mammalia > Rodentia > Sciuridae > Xerus > Xerus rutilus. The sequence goes on along the minus strand of CM053399.1, from coordinate 81,594,553 downwards.
AAAGTTGAGATTAGGATCTTACTAAGGAACGAGACATTAGGTCAGCATTTAATACCTTTGAAAAATTATTACAGATCACCATGTAAATTTTTGGTAGAGGCAAAGATGAATTCTATCTTTAAATTCAATTCCTTTTCAGTTTTTTGAATTCCTATAATTATAACACTATGAAAGACACTGGGGTCATGTAGTGAATAAAACAAGGTCTCAGTGTAGTTGCAAATCACTTAGGAAGAAATGGTTTGTGCAATACTCCAAGAAAAGATAAGGGTATGCATACAAAGGAGTGCATATAATTTTTTTTCAGTACTGGGGATCAATCTCAGTGCCTTGCACATGCCAGGCAAGCACTCTGCCACAGAACTACCTCCCCAGTCCTTAAAATTTTACATGTATTCACCTTTGTCTAGGATCTTGAGGCAGAAATGGACAGTAGATAGTTAGAAATGTGGGCCTAAACCTCAGGAGCAGAAGAGGAGAAATGAACAACCACCCAAAAGCTACTCTACATATGGCATTTTATTTATCACATCAATCCTCAAAGTTAAAATGTTTTGCAGTTTGTACTTCAGGTCATACTCCAATGCCAATATTCTTTTCATTAAATCAAACTGCTTCTTAAAGGGAAGTCAAGATTGAAGGAAAAGAATAGGGAACGATTCACAAATCTCTTTAAAAGTCTGGGGAGGGCTGACAGGGACAGACTATGGAATAAGAGATAAAGGTCAAACACAAAACCTGAGGGATTGCCTGTGTTTAATTATGGACAGAAGGAGGAAAGGTAGTAGAAATCTCTGGGGGAAAAAAAGTGATCCAAATGTATAAAGAGAACTAAAAAAAGAGTGGTTTTATGGAGACTTGGAAATTCGAAAGTTTTAAAAGTTCGGTACCTTCAAGTATGACACATACTGAAGTGAAGTACTTTAATTTGGCCAATAGGAGACAAGGGGATATTTTACAGTGTTCTTCAATTTGGTAGCAACTTGTCACAGGAGGCTACCAAATGTAAGTTAATTGAAGCTAAATAAAAATTTAGAGATTCAAAATTCAGGACCTTACCTGTACTGGCCACATTTGAAATGCTCAAAATCCAAATGTGGCTAGTGTCTACCATATTGGGCAACTCAGGTTACAAAAAGTTTCCTTCCATTATTGGAGAAATTTTGATTGAGATATGTTTGTGAAAGCATTGGAAGCAAGATTGAAATGAGGGACCTTGAACACGTTTGCCCTCACACTAAAACTTGATTTGACCTTTCCAGCTTGCACTTGCCTCTTGCCTTGTGCTCTTCTGTTCTGGTCTCACTCTTTCTTTCCTGGACGATTGCAATGGCTATCTATCTGCCTCCCAACCTCTGTTCTTTTCTCCCTCTAACCTCCTTTTTTCAAAATAAATCATTCCTCCACTCAACAATACTCTTTTCAGTGCCACTTTCCCTGGATAGCTAGTCTTAACTTTGATTGATAGTCTACTGTAGTGGAGTGCTGATAGCCTACTGGATCAACGCTACAGGAATGTGGCCAAGCCTCCCAAACTTCTTTCACTGAACTCACAGCTCATAATACAATGCAGGAAGAATGATTATAGTGCACTGTACCACATATAACATTAGAACAGGATCAATTGCTGACCATTGCCCTTTCCTGTCTTTTATTTCTAATCTGTTGTCAAACCTTGGTACCAGGGATTGAACCCAGGGGTGCTTACCCATTGAACTACACTCCCAGCCCTTTTTATCTTTTATTTTGACACAGGATCTTGCTAATTGCCTATGACCTCGCTAAGTTGCTGAGGTTGGCTTTTTAAAAAAAAATTTTTTTTGTTGTAGATAGACACTATACCTTTATTTATTTTTATAAATAAAAATTGAATTGAACCCAGTGCCTCACACATGCTAGACAAGTGCTCCATCACTGAGCCACAACCTTAACTCCCTGAGGTTGGCTTTGAGCTGGTGATCTTCCTGCCTCAGCCTCTAGAGCCTCTGGGATTGCAGGTGTGGGCCCCAACTTTTTTTTCTTTCCTTCTGCCGCTGTTGTGTCCCAGTTAGTATTCTGGTACTTTTCTGTTTACACTGCAACAATTGTCTTACTTCTAGTCTCTCCTTCCACCTTCCACAAGCAGCTCTGGTCATACCATTCCACTTCTCTAATCTTTCTCCCCTGAGGTATACGGGATATAATAGGGTTAAGTTTTCTAATAATTTAGTGGCACCTCACCTTTCCTATCTTGACTCCTTTAACCCATCTTTTGCTCTGCGGTACGCACCATTCCCCGGGAGTGTTCCTGCAATGTCACCTCTTTCCCTCTCGCCCACGTGATGCCATCTTTCACACCCCAACATCCTCTCACACCTCTAATAAGATTCAGGACTAAAGATACACAAAGAGCCCAAGCTGAGAGAGACTATTACTGATGGAGTCGAAAGACACGACCTGTGTGACCTTGTCCCTTTGAGAAGGGACAGATAAAAAATAAGCTGCACGCCCAAACATTACTATTCACCCGAAAAAGAATCAAATCTTCACTGTTACAGAGGATTGCAAACAAGGACGTTTGGCGGACAAAGGGTCAACCTGGGGCTTTGCGGGCGAAGGGGGTTGTGGGAGCACTGTTCGTCGCCCCGCTGGCTCATGGGAAATGTAGTGCTGTCGTCTCCAACATGGCCGCGCCCAGGTACGGTCGTGTGCGAAGGCCTGTTACGGCTCTTTGGGGCTAGGTGGAAAGGCTGGTGAGGGAGCGAGCAGCAGAGTGGCGAGAACTCGGCCTGAGCAGAGGCGGAGGTGTGTGGCACTTCTTGCTGGCGGGCACGAAGGGCTGTACCTCCTCTCTTCCTCTTGTCAGACTTTTTCGTTCTTTTTGATCAGCTCGTTGGCCTTGGGCCGAAAGCTCAAAAGAGGGATGATCTAGGCGGCGTTCTCGTGTAGTCTGTGGGCAGTAGTGTCTGTGCTTTGGGTGATCCAGTTAGTTTAAAGTGCACGTGCTTGTGTTTGGTACGATTGCTCACGTGGTGCCTGTGTCAATCTGTCTTCGGGGTCGGGGAGAGGCAGTTGTCACCTAGGGCATGTTAGTATGGCGCTTCTAGGGCTTTTCTGACCAGTGTCAAGCCAGTGAAGCAGAGAGCTTGTGGGTGGTCTGATTTCCCACGCAGCTGTGTTCCTGTGCTCTTGTTTAGCAACCTTGAGTATAGTGCCCCTTGAGTATTGTGGTGTCACCCTGTGGTTTTGATCGATTTCATTGGACATTTATTCCTGATCGTATACCAGGCACTCCAGTCTCTTCCTTTAAGTACATGACAGCCTTCTGAGAGCCCAACACACAAACAGGTAATTATAATATAATGCGAGGACTCCAGAGATAGAGGTACACACTGTGCTAATGAAAATGTTGAACAAGGCCACCAAAATCAGAATTCTTGGGGAGGAGAGGTTTAGGAACTAAGATCGCAATTTCTATTTAGGTTTATTTTAAAAAAGTTTAATGAGTGGCTACTGGGTATTAGATCTTGTTTAGGTGCTGAGTGCTACATGGTGACTAATAACAGACAAAATTCCTACCTTACAGAGTAGACATTCCATTAAGTTGTAGGAGAAAGAATAAACACATTAATGAATAAACAAATATTTACAAAGTATTTGAGAACTTCTAACGGTACTTTTGAGTATTCAAAGAGTTAAAAAGGGATGATAAGTGATAGGGTGAATTTTTCATGGTTGTTTAAAACCTTTGTTTTCTTTTCAAATAGGTAATGCAATTTGAATAGCCACTAAATTCAAGTCATGAAAGAGGAAAATTCTCATTCCTGTATTCATCTTCCCATTTCCCTTTCCTGGAGGCAACTCATATCACCAATTCCTTGTGTGTTCTAAAGATTTATATGTATACTCTGTATACCTGTGCTATCCTTTAAAATCAGATCATTTGATAGGAATTTAGGTTCTTTCTACTCATTGTTATTTAAATTTTTTGTTGTTGTTGTGGATGGACACAATACCTTTATTTTATTTATTTATTTTTATGTGGTGCTGAGGATCAAACCCAGTGCCTCAGACATGCAAGGCAAGAGCTCTACCACTGAGCTACGACCCCAGCCTCTACTCATTGTTATTAATGCAGGACCACAAAAGCACAGGAACATTTGTGTTGCCTATGCTACTCTGTTCATAATAAGCTCTCTATTGTTCAAGAAGGGCATGGACATAGTTACTACAATTGCCCCTTGGGGCCGTATCCAGTAGGGTATGTTGAGGGCTAAACTACCTAGCAAGCAAGTTGCGAAGCATGCATATTCTTCAGACTCTTTTCCTACAGAGAGTATGCTCAGACTGGGGAGGCTCAACTAGACCTAGCATGGCTAGTATCCTAGTAAATAGTAACTTTATTCCTATAATATGGCAAGGAGCAACCAGGAATCTGCAATAGTGGAAACTCCCTGGCTAGGGAAGAGGCCTTGATGGAAAAGAGGTACCTCTATGCTTCAATAGCTGGCATCCTACTGTTGTTGAATTGACAGATCTACTGGGTCATTTGCATTGCCAAGCCACAGGAATGGGAGTGGGAAGACCAGCTTCAAAGGCTATCTGGATTTGTCTTTCTTTACATGCAAAAATATAGCAATGCTGAGGGAGGGAGAAAAGAAAGGGATGACCAAAATGTGGTGTGAGGCTCCATCTGCTGGTGCTGGACTCTTAGTGGCAGACTTGAAAAGATGTATTCAGCATTTTTTTTTTTTTTCATTTCTTCCACTTGACATTCATAGCTCATGTGAAACAAAGAAAAAAAATGTGGTATACTCATTCTGTGTTTTCAATGGCATACTGCAAAATTGTTGTTACAAAGATGGGGAACTTAGAATGGAATGACTGTAAAATAGTCTTTTGAAAACCCTCAACTGTTCTTTGTTTTGTTAAGCCATTCTGATCTGGCCCTTCAGAAAATTAACAGTAATGTAGGAACAAATAAATTTCATCCTCCTAACAAAGTTGTGAGAAGCACTATGATTATTATTCTTATCCATATTTACAGAAGCTGGAGCACAGGTATATGTAACTAACTTAGTTAGGATCATACAGCTAGTATGTGGTGGAGCTGAGAATTAACCTGAAACTTGGATTCCTAAGCACTGCACCAAAGAAGGCTCTGGGGTAACTAGGGGAAATATGACTTAATTCCTCAAAGAGCTCATAGTCTAGTGGAAGGGGACAGAAGTTAGAACAAATAATTTGTGCAATGTTAGAAATATCAGTTATTCCCTTCCTAACCTTAGTCTTCTTAGGAGCTACTTAGTATTGTCAACTGCTAGGCAGACATTGAGATTGTATTTCTCACCAATACCTTAAACACATCATATCCTAAATCTGACTCATAATTTCCCTCCCCAAGTGGCCCTTCCCAACCTTCCTCTTGACTTTGTAGTTTTGAAATGACATCACTAATCTCTCAATCACTCAATCTCTATCCTATAGTGTGCGATCTTTGATTCCTTTCTTTCTCACATCTGAGTAGCAATCAAGATATACTGATTCTACCTGAAAAATTTTCACCCTTCCTCTTTCCCCTCTCCTCATTTCCTTTCTTTCTGTACCTCCATTGTAGATCAGGCCAGCATTTCTGCTTGCCAAGTTGGGTCATTACATATCTTCTCATCTCTCATCTCCCTACTATGCTGTATAACCAGCCTGTCTTACTGACCTTCCCTCTATCACACGTGCCCTGTGTACTAGGAAGCTGGAGAGCTGACATTTCAATAGACTTGGCGTTTTTTCTTCTATACTTAAAGACTAGTTATGAGAGTTTTGACTGTTAATGAGCTGTTTTGAAATATAATTTTACTTATCCCCTAAATTTTGAAGTATGCCAAGTGGAACTAGAGGGTCAGCAGACTATCTCTGCTCAAAAAGTATTATGCCTACATTACACTGTGTTTGCGAGACATATCCTTTCCTATTTTAGTTTCTGTTCTTTACCACCTCACTAAATATCTTCTTTTTCATATGACTCTATAATGTTCTTATCCTTCAGTACTGAGAATGAAAACCCTTCTGGTTTGAAAATTTCCCAACTTTTCCTGTTAACTTTGATCTTATGTTTTTGGTATCCAATTCATGTCACACTTAATGACTGTACCATTAGTACTTAGTTATAAAGATGTGTCATATGCTTTCATTGTTTAGTGTTTGCCTTGCTTAACTTTTAAACTTTTTTGAAAGCATGTGCTATGTATTATAGTTGTATGCTGCAGGTTGACATCATAATAGGAATATGTGTATTCACACATTTAACATTTATCCCTTCAACAAATATTCACTGGGCACCTACTGTACGTTGGCATTCCTACTCTCTTGGGGTTTACATCATGATGAGGGAGTTAAGCTACCAGATGAGTCATAAATTGTCAAATTCTGTGAACAAAATAAAATTGGCTACTGTGATAAAGCATGGTGTAGGGTGCTGATTTGGAATGATTTAAAAGCCTCTTTGGGAGTACTTAGTAACTCAAATTTGATGATTGACACATTTGATGACTGACATATTTCAACAAAGTGAAAACAGTTTTATGGGGTTCTTATTTATGTTATTTAAAAATTATAGCTATAAAATATGTAAGATGCAGTTTTTAAAATAACAAAAACAAATACCTATACCTGTTGTCTGGCTTAAGAAATACCTTTGATGCTTCCATGTGACACTCTCATCAGTTTTCTTTCCCTTCCCCATAGAAATAACCCCTCTCCTGAATTTTGTGTTTATTGTTTTATTGCTTTTTTTTTAACTTTGTTATATATATTTCTAAACAATAATGGCTTGTTTTTGGATTTTGAACTTTATTATAAGTAGAATTGTATGGTCTTCTGTGAATTTTTTGCGCTGTTCCTTCCTCTATTGCTCCTCTTACCCCTCCTCATCTTCCTCTTCCTCCTTCTCCCTGTCTTACATTATGATAGTGAAATTTATCTATACCAGTGTTATATAGGACTTTATAGTAATGGCATTCATCACCTATGGGTAGAACTGTGTGCTTAATGGACTAAAGCATTGGAACATTTCTTAGAACCCTCAGAAATATTTTTAGATGTTCCTACCTTGCTACTTTCTTAGATATTCCTTTATTTCCCATGTGTGTTTGTTCTCATTTCTTTGGCTTGGTGAAAGGTAAAGAAAGAATTTTTAAAAATTGTCACATAAACATTTTTATAATTATAGAGCATGAATAGCATTGTTATCATTGTTCCTTTAGGGACTCTTATGGTTGACATTTTTTACTACTTTTTTTTATAGTGTTGCTATGGAAACCAGCCATCAAAGTAATTTCAAACTCAGTAAAACTGAGAAGAAATTCTTAAGGAAACAGATTAAAGCGAGGCATACTTTGCTGAGACATGAAGGCATTGAGGCAGTATCCTATGCCACTCAGGTGATCTAAAGCATTATTATTATTTGAATGTACATGTATTAATATGTAAATGTGTTTTATTTATATTGTTAATTGCTCAAGGCTGTAACTGTTCAGTCATGTGTTACCTCCACATTAAATATACATATGGTAGGGCCTAACTTTAGATTCTGGGCCGTAGCCTAGCTCAAAAGGTTTATTGATTGTATTCTTTGAACTAGAGTAAGTTATGGGTTTATATTAATAATAACAATGCACAAGTCTTTCAGTTGATAAAACAAACTTATATTCCTTATCATATTTAATTCCCTAAAAGTTCTTATGAAATAGCTGAGAAAACTAAAGTTTTGAGAGATTATAATATGTCCATTGATATAAACTAGTACTAGATCTAGTAAGCCAGATCTTCTATATAATCTTTTTTCTGTTCCCAACCTCACCTGTTATAAAGTATTTTGTTAATATGCTATAAAACTTTTTTCATTTACTAGATCTTATTTATAAAACCTTTTCATTATCTACTGGCAGTAATGAAATGAGATGATACATATGAAGGACTGTGATGTTTCCTGGACTATGAATTAGAAGAACTCAGTTTAACTTTTCATTTCTCTATTTATGTAGACATGAGCAGTGCCTTTGACACTGACTTCATTATAAGCAGGACATAATATTGCATACCTTTTACTCCATTGGATTATTAGATTCTAAAGAGAATACTATGTATGTGATAGTATTTATAGACATGAATATAAGAAAATCTTAGGTATTCTTTTTGGTTCATGAAGTAATAGAAGAAGAGTGAGGAAGAAGCTTAGATATCATCTAACTGAGGGCCAAAGACATACATTGAGGTGGAGCTGGGATTGAAAGCTAGGGGTCTTGACTCTAAGATCAGTGCCCTTCCCTTATTTATTGTGCCATCTTCTGGGCTGCATCATAGCTTAGTAATAAGCAGTCTATTGAGGGCCATTTGAATTTGGCAGGTGAAAGACCCATACTTGGAGTTAAATATTAATTACTCTCCTGGAAGAAGAGCCTGAGTTGATCACCAAAGGCTAAAGATACCATCATCAATCATTCCTACATAATGAAGCTTCCATAAAAGCCCAAAAGGACAGAGTTCAGAAGAATTTCTGGATAGTTGAACATGTAGAGGTTCCTGGAGGGTGGTGTAGCAGAGAAGGCATGGATGCTCTTTTCCCTTTCCACAACCTTACCCTATGCATCTTTTCTATCTGTCTGTTCATCTCTGTCCTTTGTAGTACTCTTTATGATAATTGGGTGAGTGTAAGTAGAGTGTTTGCCTGAGCTCTGTGGGTTTCTCTAATAAATTAATTGAACCTAAGGAAGGAGTCCTGAGAACCCTGATTTACAACCGTTCTGTCAGAAATATAGATGACAGCCTACTGCTTGCTGTGGCATCTGAACTTGGGGGCAGTCTTGTGGGACTGAACTCTCAACCTGTGGGGTCTGATAGTGTCAGATTTGAACACAATTAGAGGACACTTAGCTAGTGTCTACTGGAGAATCTGCTGCAGAATATATTGGTTGTTGTCAGGGAGAAATCCTCAGTTTTTGATGGCTAGAAATCACAGAAATATTCTCTATTTGGTTGTATTGCATGTATGGGAATAGGAAAAAAAAATTTTCCCCCACTCTGTCTCTCAGACTTAGGGATATGGAAATGTGGTTATATGTGACTACATATACCAAACTACTTTGGTATTTTAATTAAAAGACCTCATTGACTGAGGTCAAGGGCAAGCCATCTGAAAATAAATTTTATGCCCTATAATGTAGTATTGTAGTACCGAGTTTGTTTATTATGTATATGTGTATACTTGTATGCATATAAAGTATTGCCTACTCCATGACTGAATAGTTTCACTTTTCTTATTATCCAATTAATGATAATTCTTTTACATCCTTTTCAAGCAAGATTATAGATAATTTTAATTTTGTATAACAGAATTATTACCTAATCTTAAACTTGGAACAGATTAGGAGTCAGCAAACAACTGTCCTAAGAGTAAATCAGGCTTATGAACTAAGAATGGATTTTACATTTTATAGGCTTGTTAAAAAATAAAACCAGGACTGTGTTACAGAAACTTATGTGGCTTACAAACCCTTGAATATTTATTATCTGAGTCCCTTTAGAACTTTACCAAAGCCTGGTATAAAAGATAAAATGGATGAGAGGAGACCATCCATGGTTTACTTTTGTTATACTGTGACATTTTTAGAAGTCATAGGTCATAAATCGAGACCTTAATATTGTGTGGAATGTTTTTTAAGTATAGAGACTATAAGGACACAAGGCCATAAGCATCAGAATAAAGACAGGAGGACTTCCCGACCCAAAACCTCTTGAATAAAGCTTATTGTAGGACTACATATGATAAGAAGTAAGCACAAAACTTATAAAGGAAACAGTTTTTAACTGCAAATAAATTACTTAGACTGAATTAATTTCCTTAGGGAAATGTTCAAATTTTATGGTCAATAGAACCTATAATTTATTTTTCTTTGAGCTAATACCTTTACTTTTAGTTTTCACTAACCATTTTATAATGTTTGTATTAAATGTATGGATTCTGGAAAACTGATAGAAATAGGTTTGAAACCAGCTTCCCCTAATCACCACCTTAACCTAATTGTTCTGATCTTCAGTTTCTTTCTCTGAAAGGCTCATATTACTCAAATAAATGTACTTCCTGTAAGGATTATGTTAATCAGGATTAGGTAGATAAAAGAATATAGAATATTCATTCTCTGGCAAAAAGCAAGTGTCATGTAACTGCTTATTCCTTCCCATTCTTCCTCTTTTCTTCTCTTTCCTTATACTCTTTATATTTTGAACAATAAAAAGTCATTTTAAATTTGCATGTATAGTTATTAAGAAATGAATATTTTACTGAAATAGGCTATTTAAAAACAAATGTTATTTACAACATAGGAATACTTTTTATTCTTCAAATATTTAGTAAATTGGTTTACATACTTTAAATGAAATTAACAAATTAAATAATAACCATAAAAAACTTCTTTTTAATTAATTAATACATAACTTTATTTTAAAACAAACAAATTGATATCAATAGCTCATGTTTCTTTCTTTCTTTTTTTTAAGAGCTTGGTTGTTGCCAATGGTGGTTTGGGGAACAGTGTGAGTAGGAAGCAACTGCTCCCAGTTTTAGAGAAATGTGGACTTGTAGAAGCTCTCTTAATGCCACCTAACAAGCCCTATTCATTTGTAAGATACACAACTACAGAAGAATCCAGGAAAGCCTATGTTACCCTCAATGGAAAGGAAATAGTGGATGATTTAGGACAGAAGATTATTCTGTACTTGAATTTTGTGGAAAAAGGTATTATCCTAAAGGTATTATGTTGTTATTTTTTAAATAATGTTTCTTGCTTTTGTGAGTTTTGTTCTTTTTAAATATTTAACATCAATACAGTTTATTTATGGTTATCCTGTATTCATGTTAGACTATGCAAGAATATAAGAGTATGATAAGCCCGAGCGCGGTGGCACGCACCTGCAATCCCAGTACTTTGGGAGGCTGAGACAGGAGAATGGCAAGTTCAAAGCCAGCCTCAGCAATGGCAAGGCGCTAAGCAACTCAGTGAGATCCTGTCTCTACATAAAATACAAAATAGGGCTGGTGGTGTGGCTCAGTGGTTGAGTACCCCTGAGTTCTATCCCTGCTAGCAAAAAAAAAAAAAAAAAAAGAATACAATAAGAATTGATTTTGTGATTTTGATGTTGCTGCATTGAGATGCATATGTTGTATCTAAAAGGCAATGCTTTTCATCCTGTTTATAATCACTACTTTAATCATGATAATTGTAATAATTCCAAGTAAAGTATACTTGTATACATAATTGTATATTATATTTACATATAATTATATGACATAACTATCATCTTATAAGTTATTTTTTATGCTAAATTATTTTTTTTCTTTTTTAAAATTTGTTTTAATTAGTTATACATGACAGTAGAATGCACTATGGTACATCATATGAGGAGGCTTTTGTGAGTTTTCTTTTCATAGGCATAAGTTGGATGGAGGTTCAGTCATTTGTCAAACAAAAGGACATTGGTAAAGCAGCCCTCTATCACATATTCTTTAAGCACCTATTTATGCCAGATTTGAGACTAGTAGTTAAAGGTAGAGTGGTGAATAATACATAGTCTTCCATTCAGGAGGTCTCATCAACCATTCATTCATTCATTCATTCATTCATTTGTTCATTATAGTACTGGGTAATGAACACAAGGCCTAGCAAGTGCTAGCCAAGTACTCTACCCTTGATCTACATACCCAGTCCTTTTGTTTTATTTTGAAACACAGTCTTGTTAAATCACCCAGCCTGGCCTCGAACTTGCAATCTTCCTGCCTCTGCCTCCCAAGTAGCTGGAATTACAGGTGTGTGCCACCACAGCCATCAAACAATACATTTATTATGCCTGTTACTTAATTTGGAACTTTGCTACCTAACTATACTTTTCAGAGTTTAATATTGAGGATTCAGATCAGTTTATTTCACAGTGTCTACTCAGAAGCTTTGAATTAATCACTTAAGAATCAACTGTGGGCCTGGGATTATGGCTCAGTGGTAGAGCGCTTGCCTGGCATGTGTGAGGCACTGGGTTCAATCCTCAGCACCACATAAAAAAATAATAATAAACAAATGAAGTTATAAAAAAGGGTTTAAAAAAAGGACATCCATTAAAAAAAAAAAGAATCAACTGTGATCCAAGTGGTTATATATCAATCTTCATCTTTATAGAGGAGCCACCAGAAATTCCCAAAGCTTTATAGTGGTATTATTCAATGGATTTTCTGTGATGGTGAATACCTTCTTTTCTGTGCTGTCCAGACAGTAGCTGCTGGATAGTGCAATAGAGGAACTGAATAATTTAAGTAATAGCTTTATAGTGTTACTTGTACAATTGCTATAGGGATTATTACACCTTTTCAACTTTACCCATGGAAATGAGATGTATTGAGATGAACTTTAATTCAGATATCTAATTTTATATTCATTTGTTATTTATTTAGCAATAAAAGAGCTGTTTAGATATCCTGGGGGTAGGTAACTGGGTGAAATATGATCATATTTATATTTTTGTAAAATGAGGCTGAGAGGAAACTTTTAAAGACTTTTAAAGATATATTTAGAAATTATACTTCTCTGTGTCCCTGTGATTAATTTTAAATCTGACTTAGGCTTCACAGATTTTAAAAACTAGATTATTCTTGTACTTTATGTTTCTGATCAGCTTTTGAAAACTGAATGATGAAAGAGTATCTAGTACTGTCCTTAGATCAGAAAGTACTGTCCTTAGATTGCCCCCTCTACCTCACTGCCTTTAGTACGTGGAACATTCAGAAAGGAATTGTACAAAGTAAACTTGGGAGTATTCCTTATATGAAATCCTTCATTAGCATTATGCCCAGGTGTATGTTGAAGACTGTAGCAATCACATTTATAACCTTGGAAATCACTTTTAATTGAAAATAGAACTGTTTTTTGATTTTGGGGGAGGGTACTAGTGATTGAACCTGGGGGTCTTTAACCACTGAGCCATATCCTCAGCCTTCTTTTATATTTTATTTAGAGACAGGCTCTTGCTAAGTTGCTTAGGGCCTCACTAAGTTGCTGAGGCTGGCTTTCAACTTGTGATCCTCCTGCCTCAGCTTCTTGAGCCACTGGGTTTACAGGCATGTGACACTGTAACTGGCTATAAATGTTTTGATACTTGTTTTATATCTGCTACCAAATAGCCACTGAAGAGCAAATATAAGAGCTTAATTTTAATTGTAATTTTTTTTACATTTTACAAAATTGTCTCACAACAGAATACAAGAGATAATTTTAATTCTTTTTAAAAAAAATTTAGAAAACTAAATATGACTTATTTGTACAATAAGTTATTTGTCCTTAAGGAAATCTTCCCAAAGCTTTTCTTACAAAATTTTAATAAATAATATAATATCTGGCACATAGTAGGCACTTGGTCTATATTTATCAAATGATTTACTATATTTCCAAAGTGCTATTAATAGAATCTAGTGGATACTTATTGTTTTTGTGAATTTTTGTATTAAATAATTCTAAGATGGATTTGCCTGGCTGAAAAACTTTAGAAGTCATTTTTGCAACGTGAGCAATTAGATCCCTAACAGTAGATGTTAATACAGTCTTCTTCCCTTAGTCTGGTAGAAAATTCTTTCAATTTCCTTCTCTACCTATCTAAAACTTTGAAGTACATAGGAACTTAAATTTATTTTAATATGTATTAAATAATTGTTCTTAGGTGATTGTTAAATTTCTTTAGAAAGCTCTATGTTAGTTTACATTTTTCTATTACTTGACCACAGCTATGTATTAAGAGACTGAAGAGTAAAAATGGGCAACTAAATTCTTGAATTAATATTCAAAGATAATCTTGACCTTTTTGTAGAAGTACATACTGTGAATATTATGAGAAACCTTTGTCTTTTAGTGATGGTTAAAAGTGAGAATTATGATCAAACAGTATACTTAGTACTGTTCCATTTGCTGAAGGGAATTGGATGAATAAAATATGTCATAATTTTGATCGTAGTCCTTGTTTTTGGGGAGTGGGTGGTACTGGGGATTGAACTCAGGGGCACTTGACCACTGAGTCACATCCCCGGCTATATTTTGTATTTTATTTAGAGATAGGGTTTCACTGAGTTGCTTAGTACCTCGATTTTGCTGGGGCTAGCTTTGAACTTAAGATCTTCCTGTTTCAGCTTCCCAAGCTGCTGGGATTATAGGCATGCACCACCACACCCAGCTATAATTTCAATATGTTGTGTGCCTTTTAGTATTCTTATTTATAAAAATGAGAATTGGGAATTTTCTGAGCTGATAAATGACTATTGGACAGAATTATTTGTATATAGAAACTTTGTTTTATATACGACTATTTTAATTTGATTTCCCCTAGCACAATGGAAGGAGATGGGGCTTCAACCTTTACCTCCAGGCCTCATGGTAGTAGAAGAAATTATTTCTTCTGAGGATGAGGAAATGCTTTTGGAAAGTGTTATTTGGACAGAAGATACAGACAATCAAAATAGTAAGTAAAACTTTCCAAATATCATGTTTAAAAGTTCTGCAAAATGTTCTGTTACTACTGTTCCTTCCCTCTCTGCTTTGGTTTATTAAAACTTTAATATTTTTTCAAGTTCATTGAAAGTAGCCTGTACCAATGTTAGGCAAGTCATACCAATAATTCTTAGGAATATTAATAGTAAGTGACATTTATATAGCTATCAATTTTAAACTCCAAACTGATGAATATTTATTAGTTAACATTTGTACAGCTAACATTTTAAGCCTTTTTACATATATTACCTTATTTGCTCCTTTCTATCTGAAGGCAGATTTCCTTTGAGGAATCAGCAGTGCAGTACCATACCACTGTAATGTAGCCAGAGCCTCGTGAAGTTATTTGCAAATTAGAGTTACTCTGACGTTCCAGATCATTGTGAGTGGCAGTGTGCATGTTTCTCTCTTTTGCAGTGATTAGGTGGAACTCTTTATGTGTTTGTTACAATTTTAGATTTGAAAGAACAATAGATACGAACAGAATGGTTAATGTTATCAAAGACAGTAATTTAGCAGTCAGCAGAGGTTATCATTCTAAACAAATCCATACTCATAAGGTTGACCAAAGTATATGAAGGATTGCATTTCTTTTTTCTCCAAAATAGTTTTCTTTCTTCTCTTCACATAGTTCAGAAATCCTTAAAACACAGAAGAGTGAAGCATTTCGGTTATGAATTCCACTATGAGAACAACAATGTAGATAAAGATAAGCCATTACCAGGGGGTAAGTAATTGTTAATAATAAATATAAGTTTAGGAAAAAAAGACTTGTATATTTGAAGTTTGTCACAGTTGAGAGTGTATGTTTCATTTGTCATTTGTAGGTGAACTTTTGAGATATTGATTAAAGCCTTTTAATTAGATAAATGGCGCTATTTTGACTTTTTTTAGTTTCTTACTGTATTTTTTATTAGTACATTATAATTATGGGGATAATTAGTGAGATTCATTATGCCATATTCATATGTGTACATAACAAGTGGATCAATCTTATTCCCCAGAATTTTCCTATTCCCTTACCTTCTCCCTCCCCATCCATTTGCTCAATTGTACTGATTTCCCTTCCATTATTATTATTATTATTATTATTTTATTTTAATCAGTGTATTATAATTATGTATATAGGCAGGATTCATTGTGGTATATTTGTACATGGACACAATGGAAATATTTTGTTGTAAAAAAAATTTGGGGGCTGGGACTGTGGCTCAGTGGTAGAGCGTTTGCTTTGCATGTATGGGGCACTGGGTTCGATCCTCAGCACCACATATGAATAAATGAATAAATAAAGGTTCATCAACAACTAAAAAATTAAAAAAAAAATTTGAACATACAAATGAAGCTAAAACTCCTTTTCTCACACTTCTTCCTTTTAAGACATATGTGATATTACAACTTTAGCATATATTCTCCTAATCCTTTAAAAGATGAGTCTACATCCAAATATATACCTATTAAAATATGTAGTTTAATATATGTAGTCAATTGTATGGTATAAATTGTATATTCATATATTACATGCATCCCTCCAACTTGTTCTTTTTCCTTTATTATATATCTTGAATAGCTTACTTAGTTTTTCATTTTACTGAAAGTTCCATAATAGCTTATTCAGTTAGTTTCCTACTGATAAACATTTAGGTTATTTCTAGTTTTTACCATTTATAAGTAGTGCTACAGAGAATATATTTGTACATGCTTCCTTATGTACAATGTAAATGTTTTCTCAAGAGAGACTACCAAGAAGTAGAATTATTGGGTCAAACATTTATGCTCATTTGACATTGTTCCTAGATACAAATTGTTCCTCCAAACAGCTATGCCAGCATATTTTCCCCAGGTGTGCACCATTTTCCCACCACACTTTCTTACATGTGATGTTGTAAAACCTTTAAATTTAAAATTTCCTGATTAGTAGTGAGGTTAGGCATTTGAATTTCCTTTTTTATGAATTCCTTTTCATATTCCTTACCAGTTTTTTAATATGGGTGTTGAATTAATTATATTTTTATGTCCTTGATATTATTTAAGGCTTTTCATTCATTGTGAAATAACATTTATGACTCCTATGAAAGCTTCCACTTTGAAAAGTATGATATTTTAAAGATAATAATTTAAAAATAATTTAAATAAATATAATACATAACATAACAAAAAAGGAAGTGACCAGGTTAATTTCTAATATATAATGCACAGGTTGATCATTCCTAATTAGAAAATCCAAAATGCTCCAAAATCTGAAAAGTTTTGAATACTGACATTACCCATATGAATTCATGTGAAGGGTCAGTCAAAATATAGGCACACTAAAAATATTGTATGAAATTCAGACTATGTAAATAAGATGTATATGAAACTTGAGTGAATTTTGTTTAAACTTAGGTCCATCACCAAAATATCTACTGCTGTATTATATATAAACATTCCAAAATTTGAAAAAATTCCAAAATCTGGAACATTTCTAGGGCCAAACAATTTGGATAGAGAATAATCAGCACACATTAAGTTTTATTATTTTATTATTATTTTACAAAATACCCAAATTGTTGTTAGTAAAATTATTCTTTTGGACTTTTTATTTGATAAAATTAATGACATAACTTTAAAAGATTCTTAAGAAGGGTTTGTTTTTGTTTTCCTTGTAGGCTCATTGTTAAATTAATGGATCGGGACTGCTACATTAAATCTGTGATTTCTATTGGAGTGACTTTTTTATTCTTGGGTAAAACATGCAAAGTAATTATTTTAATATGCTTTGCTTTTATGATTGCTGATTTCAGGTCTTCCTGACTTTTGTGATAGCATTTTGGAGAAATGGTTGAAGAAAGGTTACATTAAATATAAACCTGATCAGTTGACCATAAATCAGTATGAACCTGGGCATGGTAAGTTTTTCTTCTTTTAAAATTCCAGTCATATATTTCAGAATTAAGAAGGTTATGTAACTTTTTAAGATCAAAGGTATTTGATAGTTAGCTCAAACTCTAACTTGGCTTATATTCAATATCTATGTTCTTAATTTCTTGCAAATCTATGCCTCAACCCCTTGAGGAACATTAGTCAAAAAAGTGTTAAAAGACTGATACAAATTGAGTTTTATGATTTTTTTGCTTTGTTCCTCTCAACATTTTATTTAGAGAGGGAGGTGACTGCTTGAAAAACAGGAATCTTCTATAATGAAAGAACTGAATAATTTAGAAAAGGGAAGAAGGCTAATTGGTTGAATGCCTCTTTCTCCCTGAGAATATGGAAGACAATTCTAGGATGACATATTAGTGGGAAATATTTAGATCGTAGATTTCTTGCCTTTTTTTAGCAGCATCTTTATCTGATATTTGTAGTAATCACATGATTTCAAGGGTTTTATAAATGGCAGTGGTTGATATATTTTAGTTGCTTATTAACCCATCCATTTTTCCACTGGTTTGTAAACTTCTTGAGGACAGGGACTATGTCTTACTTGTTTTATATCCCCTCACTATCCTCTTAGTTTCTTTACTAAGAGGTGCTCAATTAACAGATTGCTAGATCAGTAGAGGAAGCCTTATCTTAATTATTAGATATGCTCTTGCCTTTGTTTTCCAAGTACATGGGGATTCAGTATTCAAGGGAAAAAGTGACTCTTATTAATCTTTCACATCTTCCTCTTGGGATGGGCTTGAATAAGTGTCCTAGTTAAAGCAATGACTCCCAAGCCTTGAATTTAGAGTTCTAATGGTACTTTATCATGAAGTTATTTTTAGTTTAGATTTAAGTTTAATTTTGTTTACATTGCCTTGTTTCCCTTTAAAATTATAGTACCTTTTTGATAACCAATGTTTTTACCATAATTGTGTGAGTAATTTGCCTTTTTTTGTAAATAATTTGGAATCATCTTAAATTTCCTACAAGGAAAAATGGATTAACATGTTATCTTGTTTTTAATCTCAGGAATTCCTCCTCATATTGACACACATTCTGCTTTTGAAGATGAGATCATTTCTCTTAGTTTGGGGTCGGAGGTAAATGTTCAAACATTTTTATTAGCTTTCAGCATATGTCTTACTTTGGAACAAAGTCTTTTTTATAAGATTATTCACATTCATAATTAAAATGAATAAAGATTTTTAAATGAAAAGTAAGGGCATTATTAAAACACTTTATTTCTCATAAAGCTGGGTACAGTGGTGCATACCTGTAATTCCACTGACACAGGAAACTAAGGCAGGAGGATTGCAAGTTTGAGGCCAGACTTGGCAACTTAGTGAGATCCTGTCTCAAAATAAAAATTTAAAAGGACTGGAGTGGTAAAGTGTCTGTGGGTTTAATCCCCAGTACTGCACTAAAGTAAAAAAAAAAAAAAAAAAAAGATCTTATAGAACATAAAATTATCATATTCTCTCCTTTCAAATAGCCAACAAATATCCAAGTTTTACCCTTCTTCTTATCAAATGCCAAGAAAACATCTGTAATTTAATTGTTTACATATTTTACTTCAACCGTTAAATGAAATCAAGATTTCCCTTGGTGTAGATTGGCCAACTTTGGACCTACTGATGTAGCATTCCCATCTAGTGGTAAAAGACAGTAGCTGCAAGCCTTAGAAAAAGGCAAAACTGAAATGTGTGTGTACAAAATTTTGATAAACTTTTTCGTATATGTTACCGGATTCAATCCTTTCCCAAACTCTGAGTAGTAAGAGGGTCTTATACATATTTTTCCAGATGAATAAGAGGCTTATGTTTATTCACTGATTGTTTCTGTAGCTGCACTTTACTTGAACTACTAAAGATATCAAAACCCATGAGTTAAAATGATATATTCAATTGCAGATGAAATTTTAGATAGAAAAAATTAGAATTTTAAATCTAATATAATCTTGAAAATATGGGAGTATCTAGCCTAACTAGACATTGCTTCAAAATTTGATCTTGCACCTGCTTGAGCTTTAGTTTTAGTTTTTTGTTTTTTTTTAAACCATAGTTTAGTGACCATCACTAGGTCTTCAGTGCTTTTACTTCTTGACCTTTGCTGAGTTCCTGTGATCAGGCTGATACTATAGTTAAAGAATTAGGGCTGTTTGTTTGATATGACAAAACTATCTTAACTACATATGTGGATTCTTAATATAGACTTTCAAAAATAATGAAGATGGGGAGAAAAAAGAAAGAGATCTTCTCTGTGTAATTTATTTTTATTTTTGCCCCTTGTCCTTGCTTGTAGCTTTAGGGACTGATAAAAAACATCTTTGTTTTTTCTTCCCAATTGTGTTATCAGTTCAAAAATGAAACCAAAGATGAATGGAAATTAGAACATTCATTTTACTACTAAGAAAAATGATAATGGGACATACATGTAGATTTATGGCCAAGTAGGCTTTTAATACTTCACCTCTAAATTAGAGAAACTACTGACCTTGTCACTGGCACTTACCTCCCCCATAGAGGCAGAGGCTACACCTATAACAGGGACATCAAAGAGCCTGTGTTAGGTGACTGACTCAACCTTGTTTTCAACCAGAGAAATAAAAAATTATTCTCCATAAGTGTACTGTGAATTGAAATGCATTCTGCTGTTAACAAAAAAAAACAAAAAAAAGAGCAAGTGTTAGATCCTACTGGTTCTAAAAAAAAGAGAGGGAAGGACTGAGCCGGTTGAGTCTGGCTGCAGACTAACTGGTCAGCCAAGACGTTACTTCTTTTCTGGGGAGTGAAGGGACAGAGAAAAGCTAGGAGTGTGCTTCTTACTTTTCACCTCTAGGGAAATTCCCCATAAGCAGTTTTTAATTAACAGTTATAAAGAAGGGAAATCTTACCCTTTAGTTGAGCTAAAAATCTGCGGCAATCATTATTTTCATTTGGTGTCTCTAGAAGCGTATAATTTTCAGCCAACAGGAATAATGGAGTTTTTGTTAAAGCCATCTTTGTAGTAGTTGGGAAGTGTGAATATATTAAATTATGACAGGATTATTAGATTTTCTTTCAAAAGAGCTTAGGGCAAGTAAATTTTTTTGAGGAAAAAGTGTTTACTAAACATTTCAGTTTATCATGCTATGTAATATTGAGTCCTAAATTTGAACTTGTTTCATCTATAAAATGAGATTTGTAACATTTCTTTCCTGGTTGAAGGATTAGTATGGGAATGAAATGAATTTAATGCATGTGCAAATATTTTTCAAACTCTAAGCAATCCATGCATGAAAAGGGGCATTAAGGTATACATCTCCTGGGGTTCTTTACTGGAAACCTTCACTCTGGAATAAGGGGGAAGTTAACATTCCCATGCCCTAGAAGTGGGATTTCAAGTGGTCACTAGAAAGAGAGATGTCTTTCATCTTTTCTCTTTTGATTTTCTCACTCTGGTGCCCTGTGCTGTTCTGCTTTTTTGGTGTTGTTATGTGTTTTGTTTTTTTATGCTTTGTAATTACTTGAATTCTTCCCTAGCTTCTTTTCGAGACATAGGATCTGGGTGCCACACTTGTCTCTATTTCTTTATTTTGGCATCCTTGGCATCCTTAGTTGTTTTAAGAAATTTACTATAGTGCCTATACCAGTTTCTATTTCATTGTAATCATTTTGTTAGTGGCATCACTGTCTTGGCCTTTTTATATATATATTTTTTTAAAATTCTGTTTTTTTTGTTGTTTATCCTCAGGTTAAAGTCCTTTAGTTTATATTTAACTATTTATTTTCTTCCCTTTCTCAGGAAATTCCTAAAATCCCTCTGTAATTTTTCCCACTCTGTGGTACTGGGGATTGAATCCCCGGGCACTGTACCACTGAGTTATGTCCCCAGTCCTTTTTTTTTTTTTTTTTTTTAATTCTGAGACAGGGTCTCACTAAGCTGCTGAGACTGACCTTGAACTTGCAATTCTCTTGCCTCAGTCTCCCGAGTCACTGGGATTACAGGTGTGCACAACTGTGTCCCACAAGGATCTCTCTTAATTCTTCAATACTCCAACACAAGATGTTCCCAGGAGGTATTCTTAACTTAAATATCAATCTTAATCAAATGCCTTATTTTTATGACTCTTATTCTTAATTTAAATATCAATCTTAATCAAATGCCTTATTTTTCAAACTCTTACCTCTAAAAAGTTGTGTACATTTTATAGACAGCCAAAGTAGTCTTTATTTTTTCAAATATATTTGTTTTGCTTCTGCAATGAAGTTGTGATTTTCTTTAATGCTTTTGTACCTCCAAAAGTGTTACAAGTATTCATACATATGCTTCATGATATGTATATAAGTGAGGATGCTTTTAGTTGCAAATAACAGCAAAAAAGTTGAATAAAATGATTATACAACAAAAGCAAGTTAATATCTCATATAACAAGATGTTTCAAGGAAGGCTGATTTCCAAAAGTTTCAATTTGTTGGCTTAGCTCAGTGATTTCTCCGAGAAATCAAGTAAGTTCTTTCCATCTCAAATACTCAGGCTCCCCTACCTAAGGACTAGCTTGGGGAAATATCTAACAAGGGAATTATATGAAAATTATATGCACCCTGTGAAGTCAATTAGGCTTTTGCATTTAAGTTCTGCTGCATTAGTAGGTTTGTCCTGCTGTAAATTGCAACTTGGCTTTGTTGGCCAGATGTTTTGAGAAATGCCCTTGCCAACAAACTTCCTTGTGAACTAATACTGTTGTTGGGCAGTTAGTCTTTAAGACAAGTGCCATAAGACTGGATTAGCCAAAGATGAAAGTGATCATTTAATGTCTATCTATTTAAAATAGTACCAAACTTTTATTGAAAATTAGAAAGAAAATTTTTGACTGACTTATCTATAAAAATGAAACAAAATTATGAAGATAGTTTCAAAATTTTTTAAAAATTTAACAATATTTAGATTATTTTACAACTATACATTCATCTTTAGAACAAAGAATAAGTCACATGAGCATTATTTTGTTATTGCTTTTCTGATAAAATAGGACAACCTGATAGAAAATTTTTTTGTCATTTACAACTTAATTATAGAGAGCTCCTTTTTTCCAAAAAATTTATTGAAGTCATTATCAGTTTTTCCAAGGGTTTGTCTTAGATTTCTGATATTCTCATTCATTTAAAAGCTTTTTGCATCATTGAGCCGTTATTTTCTCTTCATTGTAAAAGTCATGCCTTTGCATGTGATTTAAATGATTCTCTGATTAAGAATGTCTGGGATGAAGGCTGGTTTTCTATTTTTTTTTTTGGTACCAGGGATTGAACTCAGGGGTACTCGAGCACTGAGCCACATCCCCAGCCCTATTTTGTGTTTTATGTAGAGACAGGGTCTCACTGAGTTGCTTAGCGCCTCACCATTGCTGAGGCTGGCTTTGAACTCGTGATTCTCCTGTCTCAGCCTCCCAAAGTGCTAGAATTACAGGTGTGCGCCACTGCGCCTGGCTGGTTTTCTATATTTATAGTTTTCTTCCATATAAAACAAAATCTCAGAAAGACTTCTATCTTTTGCAAGAATTATGATTCCAATTTGAGCATTGCATTGGCTCACATTTGTAACATCAACAACATTCACTGAAAGGCTGACTAAGGGGTTACAGCAGAGGGCAGAAATAGTAGCTGATGTTGAACAAGGGTTTGGGCTATTATTAATTTTATAAGAAGTTGGTTGGTTCATCAGTGAATATTTCTTATTTGGACTTTTGCAACTCAGTGGATAATGAAGATCCCATCTCTTGAATGTCGACTAGTGGGCTGCATCTTTCATTATATTGTCTGTTTTCTCTCTAGGTTCATGCTTTTTTGTAAATAGCTGTTGAATCCAGTATGATCTTCTTAGTAGGAAATTGAGTAAAAATTCTTTGTGAAATGTCTTGAAATACCCAGCCAAATGCTGTGGTAGCTTTCCTGTTTTTTTTTCAGTCTGATGTTGGTATAGTTTGCCCAGAAATGTTCTCATCCTGGAGAATTCTTATCACTTTTATCTATCAGGAATGACTTCTCTTTTAGGAGTTTATTGTTTTAATGGAAAAATGTTTATTACTTTCTGATTTTCAGCACAAACTGGAAAAAGCACAGACCTTTTGTTTATACAGCTTAAAACAACAATTACAATCTGAACTCCAGACATACTGATTTCATCTATAGCCTCTAATTTAGCCCTAAGTATTTGCATTAATGATTAATGTTTACAGACTTAGACACTAATCTCCTCTTTTTATCTTGGTTCCAAGTTTTGACTTATCTAAATCAACCTCATTATTTTTGTTTCCAACCTTTTACTACCCACTGCCATTTTCCCATGCAAAACAAAACAAATTTCTTCTCTCTGTGGGTTTCCTGTTCTGGTTAATGATCAATGCAGAACCTAGGAAATATTTTTGACTTATATTTTTAATATTATATATTTTGCTCTTTGTGTGTGTGTGTGTGTGTTGCCGTGGGTTGAACCTAGGGCCTCACTCGTGCTAAGCTCTATCACTGAGCTGCATTCCCAGTCCTATAAATTTTGCTTTTAGGTACTGCATTATTGCATCTTATGTCTTCTTTGTAAAATAGCTTTACAGAGGTGAAATTAAACATACAATAGACTGCACTTTTTAAATATGAGGCAGCTTTACTACACTCAAAATAATTCAAAATAATGAATGTATGCATCATTCTCTAAAGTTTCCTTATGCATTTATTTCTTAAGCATAAAGAGGAATACAAACATTTTCAGTCTTCATTCCACCCCACCCCGCATGTTAGAACAGAATATCCAATGTTCTAAAAACATTTTGGTTTGTTTTCTTTCTTTTTTTTTTTTTGAGGGGGGTGGGTACCAGGGATTGAATTCAGGGACATTTGACCACTGAGCCATTTCCCCAGCCCTATTTTGTATTTGACTTAGAGACAGGGTCTCACTGAGTTGCTTAACGCCTTGCTGTGGCTGAAGCTGGCTTTGAACTCTGGATCCTCTGGGATTACAGGGATTGTTTTCTTTTCTTTTTTTTTTAAATATTTATTTTTTAGTTGTGGGTGGGCACAATAGCTTTATTTTATTTTTATGTGGTGCTGAGGATCGAACCCAGTGCCTCCCGCGTGCTAGGCGAGCACGCTACCACTGCGCCATAACCCCAGACCCAGGCATTGTCTTCTTTATGTATTAGCTCAAGCCTGTAATCCCAGCACTTAGGGAGGCTGAGACAGGAGAATTGCGAGTTCAAAGACAGCCTCAGCAATGGCGAGGCGCTAAGCAACTCAGTGAGACTCTGTCTCTACATAAAACACAAAATAGGGCTGGGGATGTGGCTCAGTGGTTGAGTGCCCCTGAGTTCAATCTCTGGTACCAAAAAAAAAAAAAGGTTTCACTTATTTCTGACTTATGTTATTGCTCTTGTTACTGTGAGGGTGACTGGCTTTTTGTTCTTCCTTTTTTGTGGTGCCCAGGGGTACTTTCCTACTGAGCCACACCTCCAGTCCTTTTTATTTTTTATTTTGAGACAGGGTCTCACTAAGTTGCCAAGGCTGGCCTAGAACTCCTGCTTTAGCCTCTCAGGTCACTGGGATTACAGGCATGACTTTGGCTTTTTAAAATATTTTCTTCTTTCATCTTTTGTTTTCTGTAGTTTTATTTTGATGGACCTACTTATTCTGCTAATTTTGAGTTTTTTTATTCTACTTTGGGGTTTACTGGGTTTCTTGAATCTGTGGGTTGGTTTTTTCCATCAGTTTTATAAAACTCAGACATTGTAAATTTACCTCTGTCCCATTTTCTCTCTTTACTTACCGTTTCTCAATATTCTTTATTTTACTTTTCCTGTTTTTCTATGTTTTCTATCTTTTCTTTCTCCATGCTTCATTCCAGATAATATCCTATATCACTAATTCTTTCTTTTGTCATGTTTAATTTGCTCTTAAACCCATTTATTGAAGTCTTAATTTGTCATGGTATTGTTCTGTTTCAGCATACTTGTTTTGTGTCTCCTTTTATAATTTCCATTTGCGGATGAAGTGTTCAAGCTTAGTGTTTATATCTTTGAACATGCTACACATCTTTGTTTTATAGCCTGTGTTTTATATTTAAATATTTGAGGTCCCTGTGATTCTTTTTTTCTCTCCCTTGCTAGACTGTCTTTTTCTAGAGCAGATACTTTGGCTTGTTCTAATTAAGAATGTCTGGGATGAAAACTGGTTTTGTATATTTATAAAAAACTCATAGATGATTGTATTATTTAGCTGAGATTTTGGGCAGTTGAGTTAGAAAATACTGAAATGCTAATACCACATGGTGTAGTTCCAACTCCAAAGACAAGAGATTTCAGACTTATTCTTTCAGAGAAAGATTAGAAATGAATTAATGGAGGCTCCCAATGGCAGTTCTAATTATCATTCAATTATCCCAATGCAATGCTGGAAACTGATAAAGTTAAAGCCTATATGTATTATTTTCAGATCCTTGAGTGTTCCTACTGGAACTGAATTCAGCATAGAACAAGATGAGAAACTTGGGTTCTAGCTTATCTCTTATATTAATAACTTTTAATTGACTAAGGAGAGATAACTTCCTTTTTGTGTTTTGTCTTATATTGAAGCTGGCATACAATACTTTTATTTTATTTTTATTTTTATTTTTTAAATATATATATATTTTTTAGTTGTTGATGGACACAATGTCTTTATTTTATTGTTTTGTATGTGGTGCTGAGGATCGAACCCAGGGCCCCACACATGCAAGGCAAGCGCTCTACCGCTGAGCTACAATCCCAGCCCCAATACTTGCATTTTAATTGCCACAGGGAGTTGGTAAGCATTTAGTATGAATAATAGCAGCTACTAGTGCTGCTTCTCTTATCACCATCAGTGCTGCTGTTGCCATGATCATCATTGCCAGCAACCACCTGTTCTATGCTTGGGACTGTGGTCGATGCTATAAGTGACCTTTTCCTTGTGGGAATAATTCAGTGTCTCAGGAACAGATATACCCTTGATTGTTGTTTTTCATATGTTTCCTCTAGATGTCTTGGTTGTATGTAGATATGAATCTGTTGATTAATTTTGCTTAAGGCAGAAGGTCCACAAAATATACAAATGGGATTTAGGAAGCCTTCTGTCCAGAAGATACACCACTGTATTTTTTTCAAATAAAGTATTTATGATTACTTAATTCAAAAATCCTTCTTGACTCTCATTTTCATATTCAAATGAGTATGATTTTTTTCCATTCTCATGACCAGAATAGAGAGGCCTGTGTCTTTTAGAAATTGATGCTTTATAAAGGAAAAGGGAGCAAAGCTTGTTTTTTATTTTTGTCATTTTCAAATGGGAGGCCCTGTATGATGATTTCAGGGTGCATTGGTGACATTTTTCTCTTTTCCTTTTAGTTTCACTAGATTTGGTACTTTTGGGATTCCAACTTTCAAAAAATTTAGTTAAATGGATTCAAGTCTCCAATGTGGATTGTTTGAAAAAACAATTATTATTTTTTAAAAAACATACCTTGCCAGTAAGGACCAGGGAAGAGAAACAGGTTTGTTGCAAGTCTTAATTTTAACTTGTCTTAAAGGAGCAGGCTATGTGGCATAGGTAAAAATTTTAAAGGCCACTGAAATTAGCCATTGGTCTTCAGTGGTGACTCTTGGGCAAAATTACTGTATATTCCTTTGTCATGGAAAAATATGACATACCAGCAAACTTCTCTTCCATCTACTTTTCAGCATAGCAGTATGTTCTTCTGGGAGCATCATCTTTTTTTTTTTTCTTACATGTTTAAATATGCTTTAATATTTAAAAGCTTTTCCAAAAATATATTTTAAAAACCTTTTAAGAAATTATGACAACTTGACATAGTCATAGACTAAATCTATCCTTTCAATATCTTATTTTATTCTACTGAAACTTTAGAGACTGCCATTTAAAATATTCTTATATATTTTTAAAAGTTTCCTATAGTAGCCTTGGAACATTATTTTATATCAATTACAATTAAAACACTAATTTATTAAAATTTGATATTAATATCTAATATTAAGCATTAATTATAAAATTATACATCTAAATAATGCAATCAATTTCTTCATTCATTTAAAAATTATTTTTAGCTGTAGATGGACACAATACCTTTATCTAATTTTCTTTCATTTTTATTAATTAATTTATTTAAATGCATTTCAAGTCATAGTACATACATAGAGCTCAATTTTTCCATCTCTCTAGTTGCAAACAAGATAGAGTCACACCATTTGTGTCTTCATACATGCACCTAGGGTAGTGATGACCATCTCATTCAACCATCTGTGCTATACCTATTCCCCCTTCCCTCCCCCCACCTCTCTCCTGCCCCATCCAAAGTTCCTCCATTTCTCCTATGTTCTCCACCCCCACCCCCCTCCAGCTATCCCACTTCTCGGCCTATACCCTAAAG
>CM053399.1:81549168-81566572 GCA_028644305.1 Xerus rutilus | reverse complement strand
TTTGCAGGAAAATGGATGGAATTGGAGAACATTATGCTAAATGAAGTAAGCCGATCCCAAAAAATCAAATGCCGAATGTTCTCTAGTGGGAGCATCATCTTTTGTTGAGAGACAAAAAACTGTATTTGTTTTAC
The DNA here is from genome assembly GCA_028644305.1 of Xerus rutilus. Classification (NCBI taxonomy): domain Eukaryota; kingdom Metazoa; phylum Chordata; class Mammalia; order Rodentia; family Sciuridae; genus Xerus; species Xerus rutilus. Next base: position 81,566,438 of record CM053399.1, on the reverse strand, counting down.
TAAAAATGATCCCAATTCCTCTGATTCCCTACAGTGGACAAATTATCTCTTCAAATCTAAATTCATGAATCCAGGGAAAATACATAAACATTTTTTTTTGACACAGCTGTATTTCGTAGTTTTGATAATTTTTATATAGTTTCTTTTTTTATATAGTTCTAATCTTATATTCTTGCAATTTTGAGTCTGTCTCCTCTTTTGCTTCTTTTCTTTCCCATTTACCCAGACATGGTGGACATGTCTGTCCATAGCAAGGTATGTGGAATTTCTTGTTTCCTATTATTTGATTTTGGTCAAATTAAGATATTAGCACAATCTAGAAGATTTATAATTAGTAGTTTGTGGGAAACAGTGGACTTCAATCTATGAAATATCTTCTCTAAGTTAAATGAAGTAATTTTTGGCCTCTCAACTTTTATCATTCTCTATGAATTATGTGGCATTCTTCACATCATATTGTTACTTTTCCACATATTCTTTAGGGTTTCTCTCAATAGGTTAATGATCTCAATCTATTTCTAACCATTAATGATTAGGATTAAGTTTGTCTTCTTTTCAGAAGTATGCTCAGTAGCGATATATCCTTCATTTTCCTGTTTAGCCAATGTGGAGATCTGTTTCTTCTTTTACGTACTTTTCTGTAATGAATCTTATTGTTTCTTGGGTGATAAAGTGATAAGTGTATCTGGAATGTTCATTCTGTTGCATTTTGGATGTGTAAAGTTATAAAAGATGAGAATGTCTAAGATATTTGTTCGTTTGTTTGAACTGAATATTGTCCTCAGTCATGCCCACAAGTTTCTGGGGACTTGATCTTTATTGACTCTGCCATCTCAGAATGTAGAGAAAATAGGTTGAACCAAAAATAATAATTGGAAAGGGCTTCTGCATAGCTAAGCTGTCACATGGCAGAATGATTCAGCAGTTGCAGGGAATGTTATTCAGTGGGTTACAGTTTATAAGACGACTTTCAATAAAGGAATCAGGCTTCCCTCACTGGTCATACTCTTAGGCCTATTTGTATTCCTAGCTCAGGCACTTTGTTTATCTGAGGCCTTTCATCAAGGTCCTCTTCTTGCACCTCTGCCACAGCCTTCTTGTTGGGGGATGAGTGGGAAACCTAGAAGACACTTTTCCTCACTGTGTCTTCATACTCATGACTTTTCAACTCCTAGTCCTTCTCCCTCATCTTTTCCCTAACCTTGGGTTCATAAAACGGTTAGAGCCTTCTGTTTGGGGCTTAAATTGAGCAATTTTGTAGGTAGCTTATAGAATTCTATTGGCGTCCTATATATAGGATAATACAACATAATAGGTTAGTAAATATTTGTTTGATGAATGAATTGGAGTCTCATCTTCTAGAATATTTTCCTATCATAATGTGGGATTTCCTTTAAGCTACAGATGATTGTCTCTAATAAAATAATAAACATGATGATAATTCTTTCCTATATGTGGACCTTACCTTCTATTCAGAAAATTTAATCACATACACATTGGTTGAAACTGGGCCATAGTTGGGTGGGTTTTCCCCCCTTTCCCTCAGTAATTTATTATAAAAATTTTCATATGGAAGAGTTGAAAGAATTGTAAATATCTATATACACACTACCTAAATTCTATAACTGTCATTTAAAAACATTTGTTTTATCAAATATCTATCCATCCATAACTTCATTATTCCTTTATTTATACATTTCAAGGAAGTTGCAGGTATCAGTACACATCATCCCTAAAAACTTCAGAATTAATCTGTAGTGTTTATGAATAGAATGCTTTTAGAGTATGACTATATGAAATTACATGTAGACATTTGGAACAGGTAACTGTTAGAAAATTCAAGTGTATCACCTTACTTTACTTTCCATAATTAGATTGAAAGGATAGGTGAGAATGGGGGAAAATTCAACTTAGATCTGTGTAATTCCTTATAGTTTTAATAGAATTTTCATGTGCATTATGTAGTTTGATCCAGTATTATTAATAATAATAACATTAATAACATTGAGTGCTAACTTTGTTTCAAGTACTATGCTGAGTTTACCTTTAAGAAAAGCATGTGCTCATCCCACTTAATACTTTGTCATATTTATTTTTCAAATGGGTTGTCCAGTTAAAATATTTTTCAGCTTTGTGGCATGCCTTTTAAATTCACATTTGTCAGCTGCTGCTAATTTTAGCTGAAGTCTTTTGCGTTTGATGGGCTTATAGGACAAAAACCATTTTATTGGGTATAGTATCTTTACAAGTTGCTATTCTGAATATTTGAGTGTGACTTAGGAAAAGTGGTGGAAAAATTTCCTGCTTTCTCTAATCATCTCTTATTAATCAGCATCCAATTCCAGTATGTTGCATGACTTTCAAGGTGCAAAATGGGTTACATTAGAATCTATATCTAATAGTTACTTCTCCTTGGATTACTCATTATTAGCATTCTATAGAAAATAAAAAATAACAGCTACATTTTGTGTATTTACTATGTGTCAGGCACTGTGATTTCTCTATTATATATTTAATCATATGGCAGTTCTATAAAAGCTGAGAAAACCAGGGCACAGAGAGGTTAAATGGCTTATCCTGATTCATGTGGCTAGTAAATAAATGGAAGAGCCAGCTCCAAAGTCTTGTGTTTGACCATTAGCCTAGGTTTTCCATGGTATGATCCTCAGATCACCTGCTTCATAATTTCTTGGGGTGATTGTTAGAAATGCAGATTTCTGACTCTAGAAATTTCTAGGGATTTCTACTCCAGGAGATCAATTCTGAATGCTATACTTTTCTATCAGCATAATTTTGTTTTAATATGTTAGCCTAGAAAATAGGCCAGAATGAATAAATCATCCTTATCCTTGGAGTACATGAAATTTTATATTGACTTTATGTTTTCGTTTTTGCTTCAAGATTGTTATGGATTTTAAGCATCCAGATGGTGTCACAGTACAAGTTATGTTGCCTCGTCGGAGTTTGCTAGTGATGACAGGAGAATCTAGATACCTTTGGACCCATGGGTATGTATTGAAATGACCTTGATGTCAGGATGTGTTTTGCTTTGTGAGATTTCTCATTCTTTCCTGTCTGAGCCACTGGATCATGCCTGCACATTGAGGCTTCTGGGTTCAATTCTACTAGGAACCTAGGGGCATCTATGGTCTTTCTTTTTACCCTTAGAATTTTAATCTTTTACTTGTTATTTTTAACATTTATGGTGTTATTTTGAACATTTTAAAACCTTTTTATTTGGGGAAATATTAATATTTAAAGCAAATTGGAAACATCATGAAGTGAATTCCCTTCACGTTTTACCAAGATTTATCAGTTGTGAACATTCTGCCACGTTACTTCTTTCTAACATGTTATCATTATTATTTTTGCTGAATCATTTGAAAATTATATCGTGACCCTTTACCTTTACTTGCTTCATTATGTATTTTTTAAGAACAAGGACAATGTCTATATCGGGGTTGGCTAACTATGGCTTATGGGTCAAATATAATTCTGTGGCTAAGAATGAATTTTATATTTTCAAAAGATTATAAAATGAAAAACGGTGGGGAATATTTGACAGAAACTTATATGTGGCCTTCAATGCCTGAAATATTTATTGTCTGGCCCTTTATGGAATGAGTTTGCTAATCCCTGTTCGATAAAACCACAGTGCAACCCTCGAATTCAGAAAATCCAATATTGATAAAATGCTTATATATAATCCATATTCAGATTTTGCTAGTTGTAAGATAAAGTACTTTATATCAAGCTTTCTCTCAATTTGGGATTCAGTTCATGATCCTATATCACATTTATTTGCTCATTCTGTTTAGTCTTTATTTTGAAACACTTTCTCAACTTTTCTTTGTCCTTCATGATGTTGGTTCTTTTGAAGGGGCCAATTGTGTTGTAGAATGCTCCTTGAGTTTGATTTAATCTGAATCTGAAAAAATAGGGTATGTGCTTTTGGTAGGAATGCAGTTTTAGCATTTTGAGAGTACTGCTACAATTTATGTCTATTGTCGCTTAAAATATTGCTGAGTTATGTATTTATTTTGTTCTGCTTGGAGATGTTAGCTGACACATTTTTTATAAAAATTCATGGAAATGAACAAGTAAATGAATTTGTAACCTCTCCTAAATGTGAGCCACAAAAAAGATTGCCTGATTTTGTGCACTGGTGCTTAAATTTATTTGATTTTTTTCATGGCTATTAAAATGTTAGCAATTTAAAATGCTGATCTAATCCATTGGTTTCAAGTGTTCTTGGAATTTTGAGAGTAATGACATTTTCTTTTTTGGGTACAAGCATTTTTGCTATCACTAATGTTTAAGCGTAAGAGTAATGGTATTATAAAAAATGCAAAGTAAGAAATTACTGTCTATATATTATGAAAATATTTCCATCTACTTTTGGTAATGATACAGATTCTTCTAAAACATCATTTTGATCACGTTTATCCTGTTGTTGAAAGTATATCATGCCACTACATGTTAATAGTTATTTCTGGAAGGTTGGACTGTAAGTAATATTTATTTTTAATCCTGGCTCTAGAATCAGAAACCTTTATGATCTTTTTAGGAGAAAAGTCCTCAGCATTATTATTGTCATTATTGTTGTTGTTACTGAGCTATATTCCCAGCCTTTTTTATTTTGAGACAAGATCTCACTGAATTGCTTAGGGCCTCACTAAGTTGCTGAGGCTGACCTCTAACTTGGCAATCCTCCTGCCTCAGCCTCCCAAGTCACTGGGATTACAGTTGTGCACCACCATGCCCAGCATTATTTTTGAAAGCTTTCATTGACCCCATTGCCTATAATGTGACTGTATGATTTTGTGTGTGTGTGTGTGTGTGTGTATGTTCAAAAGAGAGAGAGAGAGAAATGGGAGAAGGAGGGTGGTAAAGAGATCAGGAGAGAGAAAAGGCAGAAAGGAAACAATATACCAGCTATTTAGATGTTTATCAGAATCTTTGGTGAAAGAGAGAATAGATCAAAAAAGCATATTTAATATACTTTAAAAGTATATAAACTGGAAATAAGCCTTGATGAAAACTTGATTTCTATGCTGGAATAAAAAAATACTAGAAAGCACTGTGGAGGGTCATAGATTTGAAAAAGGTTAATGCTGCCCTATAATATTAATTTCTAATGCTTTAACTTCAATTTGATCAAACTCAAATGTAATAATTTACATGTTCTAAATCAAAGGTGGCAAACTTGAAGCACATGGGTAAACTTAACAGTCTGATATGTTCTGTTTGACTCTTAACAGGGGTGGTCCACATGGTTTGTTCTGTTTTAATTATGTGCATATCAGAATCAAGAACTTTCATAGAAAATCGGAGTTTTCAGCTTCTGAAAACTGAAAAGATCTGTCAATACTGGGTCACATATTGCTTGGTAGCAGAAATGGAGACTGAATATCAATGTCATTTTTTAGGTGGTGGCTACTTCTCCAGTTTTCTACAGTTCTATCCTTTTCTGTTACTCTCTGATCAAAAACTGAGTAACAGTTGTTATTTATCATTGGAATATTTTTTTTATGTTATAATAGAGTCAAATAAAAATTAAATATTTCTTGAACTCATGTCTGTTTTAAAAGTAGGAAATGGAAAACTAGACTAATGAGAATATATATTCCCCAAAAATGGAAGACAATATTCTGCTTTATTAAAATGAAAATTATTCCTACATATTTAACAGCAGATAATGTATTTCTAAATAAATCTACCTGCTTCATTTATTTATGTTACATGACTACCTTTGGGAGGCATGGATAATCATGAGATTATGTGAACTCTTCTTTTAAATTATTTGTGGAAGGCTTGGGTTGTAGCTCAGTGCATGAGTGCTTGTCTAGCATGTACAAGAATCTGGGTTCAATCCCTAGTACAGGAAGAAAAAAAATGTGTATTTATTTTTGGAATATTTTCTTTGTATCAATTATTATTCCAAAAGCTTTATATCTATTAACTCATTTAATTTTCACAATTGTAGTGGGAAGTTGTTCCATGGTTTTGTCTCCATTTTTAAAGGAAATTGTAGCGTAAAGAAGTTAAATAACTTGTACAGTCACAAAGTCCCTAAGTGGCAAGCCAAGATCAACAGCCAATTTGGCTTTAGAATCTGTGCTCTAAATTACAATTCTAGTTTGTTCCTTTCCTCTGAACTTACACTGTGCCTTCACACTCACACTGTCAACCCTCAGTACAGTATGTTTCATTTTCCTTTCCATTTACTATTTACATTCAACTGTTTCTTCCTTTTTAATTTATAAAGCTTTTCCTATTTTAGCTTGAAATAACTTATCCTCTACTTCCTGAAGACTGTATTGTCTCCTACTAACTCTTCTAATATATTGAATTATTTAAATCTATAAAAATGTTTTTATCTTTTTATTAGGTATTTGCCCAATTAGATTATAATTTGAGTACAGGGGAAAAATAGAGATTTTTAGTGATGTGTAAAGAAATCATTATTTTAACATAGATGTTACCTATCTCTAAAGATCTGAGATTGATAGCAAAAGGAGTTAAAAGCTATTTGGCCTTCAGTAATTGATTTAAAAGTGCTATAATTGAGAACTTCTTAGCCCCCAAGAGAGGAATTAGTTTGTTAACAAAGAGTTTTGAGATACTCACCTTATAAAATATTCTGACTTTGTTCAACCTCATAGTTTTAATATTTTCAGCTATCATAACATATATTTAGGCAATGATTACTTGCTTTTCCTTCTTAAAAACTGCCTTTAGCACAGCTCTTTTTTTTTCTTTTATTTTTTTTTAAAGATGTTATTAGTGCATCAAAGTTATGTATAATAGTGGGGTTCATTTTGACATGCATGGAATTTAATTATCTTCATTTCAGTTCCCAATATTTCCTCTTTCCCTCTTTCCTCCTTCCTGAGATACATTTCTTTATCTACTTTTTTTTTTGGTACATTGTAGTTGTATATAATGATGGGATTTGTTGTTACTTATTTGTACATGCACACAATATAACAATTTGGCCAATATCACTTCCCAGCACTTCTCCCTCTCCTTCCCTTTGTCACTTCCCTTTACTGATCTCCTTTTGATTTTCATGAGACACCCCATTCCACACACACACCTTTCTTATTTCCTCTCTAGCTTTCACATACAAGAGAAAACATATGACCTTTGACCTTCTTAGTTTGGCTTATTTTGCTTAGCTTGATTGTCTCTAGTTCCATCCATTTTCCTGGAAATGACATAATTTCATTCTTCTTTATGACAGAATAAAACACCATAGTGTGTATATACCACATTTTCTTTATCCATTCATCTGTTGATGGACATCTAGGCTGGTTCCATAGTTTGACTATTGTGAGTTGTGCTGCTATAAAGATGGGTATGCATCTATCACTGTAGTAAGATGACTAATTCTTCAGAGTAAATACTGAGAAGTCATGTACCTGTGTTATATGGTGGTCCATGCCTAGTCTTTTGAGCAGCCTGCATACTGATTTCCACGGTGATTGTACTAATTTACAATCCCACCAACAGTGTAGAAGTGTTTCTTTTTCTCCATATCTTCTACAGCATTTATTATTGTTTGTGTTCTTTTTAAAAAATTTTTTTTTAAATTGTAGATGGACGCAAATATCTTTATTTTATTTATTTATTTTTATGTGGTGCTGAGGATTAAACCCAGTGCCTCATACATGCTAGGCGAGTGCTCTAACGCTGAACCACAACCCCAGCCCCCTAATTAGGATTCTTGATGACTGCCATTCTGACTAGTATGAGATGAAATCTCTGTGTAGTTTTGATTTTTATTTCCCTAATTGATAATGATGCTGAACATTTTTTCAAATATTTGTTGGCCATTTGTATTTATTATTTTGAAAAGTATCTGTTCAATTAATTTTTTCACTTATTAATTGGGTTATTTGATTTTTGGTATTAAGTTTTTTGGGTGCTTTAGATATTCTAGATATTAATCCTTTGTCAGAAGACTAGCTAGCAAATATTTTTTTCCCATTCTGTAGATTCTTTCTTCACATTCCTAATTGTTTCAGTAACATGGCCCTTTTAACAATATTAATTCTGTCTACCCATTAACATGGGAAGTCTTTCCATCTCCTGAGGTCTTTAGTTTCTTTCTTCAGTGTTCTATAGTTTTCATTGTAGAAGTCTTTCACCTCCTTGGTTAGAGTTATTCCTAGGTGTTTTATTTATTTTTTTGAGGATATTGTGAATGGAATTATTTTCCTGATTTCTTTCTCAGCACATTCATTGTTGGCATATAGGAAAGCTATTGATTTTTTTCAGCTATTTGTTTGTGTTTTTTCTATGACAGTAGAGTATATTTTGACATATTATACATACATGGAGTATAACTTATTCTAATTAGGATCCCATTCTTGTGGTAAAGCTATTGATTTTTGTATGCTGATTTTATAACCTGCTACTTTGCCAAATTTATTAGTTTTTGTAGTCTTTTGGTACAGTTTTTTGGATCTTCTAAGTATAGGACCATAACATCTGCAAACTGATAATTTGACTTCCTTTCCTATTTTTATCCCTTTTATTTCCTTCTCTTGCCTCTAGCACTATTTACCTAGGAGTGGTGAAAGTGGACATTCTTGTCTTGTTCCAGATTTTAAAGGAAATGCTTTCAGTTTTTCCCCTTTTATTATGAGGTTGAATTTGGGTTTTTCTTATAAGGCCTTTTTGATGTTGAGTCAGGTTCCTTTTATCTCTAGCTTCTTCATTGTTTTTTGTGCTAAATTTTAAGGCCTTCACTGCATCTATTGAGAAGACCAAGTGATTTTTGTTCTTAATTCTATTTTTGTGATGAATTACATTTATTAATTTGCATACTTTAAACCATCCTTGCATTACTGGAATAAAACCAACTTGGTCATGATGTATAATATTTTTAATAGGTTGTTGAACATGATTTGCTAATATTTTGTTAAGTATATTTGCATCTAAGTTCATCAGGGATATTGTTCTGTAGTTTTCTTTCCTTGATGTGTCCTTATCTGGTTTTGGTATGAATGTGATACTGGCTTTATAGCATGAATATGTAAGTGTTCCATCCCTTTATATATATATAACATTTTTTATTTTATTTTATTTCCATCTCTTTATATTTTGTGGAATAATTTGAAGAATATTGGCATTAGTTCTTTTTTGAAGGTCTGGCAGAGTTTAACTGAAAATCCATCTGGTCCTGATCTTTTCTTTGTTGGAAGGTTTTTATTATTGCTTCTATTTCATTACAAGTTATTGGTCTGTTTAGGTTTTCTCTGTCCTTTTGATTTAATTTTGGCAAATCCAATTTGACTAGAAATATATCCATTTCTTCTAGGTTTTCCAATTTTTTGGAGTATAAATTTTCAAAATAGTCCCTAATGACCCCCTGACTTCTGTGATGTCTATGGTGGTTTCTCCTTTTTCACCTCTAATTTTTATTAATTTGGGTCTTTTTTTTTTTTTTTTTTTTTGGTTAGTTTGGCTAAGGGCTTTATCAACCTTGTTTATCTTTTCAAAGAACCAACTCATTTTTTATTGATCCTTTGTGGTGTTTTTTTTATTTTCAATTTCATCTCTAATTTTAATCATTTTCTTCTTTCTACTGGTTTTGAAACTGGTTTGTTCTTCTTTTTGAAGGGCCTTGAGATGCATCATTAGGTTGTTTATTTGGGATCTTTCTGATTTTCATATGTGGGTATTCACAGCTATAAACTTTCCCTTTTTTTGTTCTATTATCTGTTGTTACTTGATGTTTAAATCTGTCTCTAAACTAGATTTCAGTTACTGAGAATGTATCAAAAACTCTAATATAATCATATATTTGTATATTTCTCCTGTTTTGAGATTGTTATAAAAAATAGGATTTTAGGGGCTGGGATTGTAGCTCAGCGGTAGAGCGCTTGCCTCGCATGCGTGAGGCCCTGGGTTCGATCCTCAGCACCACATATAAAGCAATAAAATAAAGACATTGTGTACATCAACAACTAAAAAAAAAAAATAAAAAAAAAATAGGATTTTAGCATTTTTGTGTTGAATTGACAGTTATTATGAAATGCCCCTTTTATCCTTAGTAACATTGCTTAGTAATATTGCTTTAAAATCTGCTTTGTCTGATTAGTATAGCTAAATCACTTTTCTTTTGGTTTTGTTTGGTATATGCAAAATATTCATTTTTATGTTATATATGTATTTTTTCAACCAGTCTTTATGCTTATATTTAAGATATCTTTTGTAATCACCATGTAGTTGGACTTTAATTTTGTAAGTCCAGGCCTGCAATCTTTGTTTTTTAATTGGAGTTTTTAGTCATTTTACATTTAACATAATTACTGAAATTAGATTTAAATTGACCATCTACTTGTTTCCTTTTTGCTTCATCTGCTTTTGTGTGTGTGTGTGTGTGTGTGTGTGTGTGTGTGTGTATGAGAGAGAGAGAGAGAGAGATACATACTGGGGATTGAACCCAGTGCATGCTAGCCCAGTACTCTGTCACTGAGCTACATCCCCAAACCTTCAATCTGTTTTTTAAAAAATTGTTATTATTGAACCTTTGTTATCTTATTTTTCCCTGGGATAATTTGTTAGTTTTACATTCTTCCAGTATTATTATCTTGAAGATAATTTCCTTAAATATTTCTGTTTCTTTACTTTTCCTATAGTGTCTAACAATTCTTGGAATCTAATAGATATTTTTAATAAATTCTTCTAGATTTGCTCTATTCCCTTATTAGTTTTAAAAGACCCAAAATGTTTTTATTAATGCAATGTTAAGTTTACCTGTTGTTTTTAGAATCACACCCAGAAAATTTGATACTGTTCAAGCATCTGAACATTACAAAAGTGGAATTATCACCAGTGATATTGGAGACTTAACTTTAAGCAAGAGGGGAATACGAACATCATTTACATTTAGGAAAGTGAAGCACACACCTTGTAACTGTAGTAAGTATATAATTTCATTTCTACTATAAAATGGAGTAAATCTAGTATGAAAATCCTTTAAGGTCCCCTCAGTACCTAGGAGAGCTTTTCCTTAGCTTCTCTAATGGTATTTCCTATATTCTGCCTGTATTTTACTTTCAGAATACTTTACTGTACCACCTCCATTAGAGTTTATATTCTTTGAAGGCAGGAGTTGCATCTTATGATCTTTATTTTCCCCATACTTAGTTTTTAAAGCAGAGTTGTGTGCCAAGAAATACTTTATTTATTGAAGTAACAGTTAAGAGTGTTAGAATTATAGAACAGTAAGATATCTCTTGTACAAAAATAGGTTTTTGTTGAAAATGGCTTGTCAGATTTTGATATTATTTTTTAATTAATCCAACAAGGAAGCTGCTCTGTGGTAGATTGCTATAGGGAATAAGCATTGGTTTATGGCTTAGTCTGTTTGGAAACCTAGAAGGGACTAAAAGGAGCTACACAAAACTTGTCAAGAGGATACTGTTTTGAATTGTCTACATAATGCTTTATTGGACTTAGTTAACATAAAATTCTTTCATTTTATAGATAAGAATTTTTAATGAAGTAATAGAATCCTTTTTATATGCTGGGGTTTCAATTATGGGTAGTATCTACCAGTAACTTTTGGATTTAGTCATAATCTTAAACATTTTGAATTAAAACTCCTCATTATATCTATAAGTTATTTAGCCTATCGGAAACCTTGAGGTCTTCTACATTTGATAATCTTGATGGTAGTGAAACTTTAAAACAAATTTTTGCCTATTTTGCTGAAAGCGTCCTAAGGACCTTAAAATATGAATTTTTTTAAATTAAAAATATTTATTATTATTTGGTATGTATCTAGCACTCATCAAAACAAACAAACAAATAAATTAAACAAGCTTCCTGTTCTCAAGGTAAAACCTACTTGGAGACATGCTAGTTTTCTTATGCAAATGTAAGGGAAGTGCTAAGAAGCTTCAATTGGTGGATCAGTTTACAGATTTTTTTACAAAACAAAAATTCTATGTATTGTGTACCACATAGTGTTTTGGAATATGTATACCTGGTAGAATTGCTGAATTGGGCTAATTAGCAAATGTATTATATCACACACAATTTTTTTTGTGTGATGAGAGCACTTAAAATCTAATCTTTTAGCAATTATCAAGAATATAACACATTGTTATTAACTATAGTCACCATGTTGTAAAATAGATTCTGTGACTTATTTCTCCTATGTGACTGAAATTTGGTATCCTTTGACCAATGTTTGCTCAACACCCTTCCACCCTTATTCCCAAACCCCTAGTAACCACCATTCTAGTCTATGAGTCCAGGTTTTTTTTTTTTTTTTAATATTCTCTATTAGTGAGATCATGCATTTTTTGTCTTTCTGTACCTGGCTTGTTTCGGATGTAAATGATAATATTTCCTTCCCTTTTTTATCCATTTATTTGTTGATGAACACTTAGACTGATTTTGCATCTTGGTTATTGTGAATAGTATTGCTTGAACAGGGTAGTGCAGATATCTCTTCAATATGCTTATTTCATTTCCTTTGAATTTACATCCATTAATGAGACTGATGGATTGAGCAGTATCTGTCTAATTTACATTCTCACCCACATGATGCAAGTGTTACCTTTTATCTACATCCTTGCCAACTCTTGTTATTTTTTTCTTTTTGATACTAGTTATTCTAACAGGTATGAGGTGATACCTTATGGTTTTAATTTTCATTTCCTTAATGATTAGTTTGCTTTTCTTTCTTAAGGTAATTTATATATTTTTGGCCAAAATTTGTGGATTTTTAAGTGACAGTTTCTACTCCCTTTAGATGACTTAGATGTTCATGATTCCTTTCTTTCTTTCTTTCTTCCTTCCTTTCTTTTCTTTTCTTTCTTTCTTTCTTTTTTAGTGGTGCTGGGTATTAAACCCAGGGCCTTGTGTATGAGAGGGAAGCACTCTACCAACTGAGCTATATCCCCAGCCCTAGATGTTCATAATTGCTAAGAGAATAAAATTTTACTAAGACCAGTTTAGGGTAATTGTAATATATATCATGGTATAATTGTAATTCTTACTTAAGCAATATAATATAACCCTCTGTTTCCTCATGTATGTTTTAGAGCCCTCAAGCTCTTGGGGGCTACCTTTTCTTAAATGCCCATTTAAATTGTTTAGAATTTCCCTCACTCATTAATAGGTACTAGATACTCCCATCCCATTTTAGGCTTTCTCAAGTTTTGGCATAGTCAAGTTATACTTAGGGAAAATAAGTTTATTTTATGTCCATTTCTGAGGCCATCAACAGTGCAGCCAAAATTTTTGTTGCCATGTGATTTCTAATTATTGCTTTAGTCTTCTCTGGGGTTTCTTGGGAATACTACTCGTTTTTCTTTTATTCCCTAGAACTCACCCGTAAAAACACATGTGTCATAGAGTTTGGTAGAAGACAAAGGGGGATTATAACAAAACAGACAGCAGGCAAAGATTTAAAATTAGTATTAGACATTACAGAGAAAAGGGAACATCTTCAAGATTTATTTGAGACATTGTATTTTTGATTTCCATGTCATCTTCTCACTCAGTGATGTTCTTCTTGGTGTCTGATCATTCATTCTATGGAAATCAGCAACACTGTGTAGTGATTGAGAATGTTGGCTCTAGAGCCTGGGTGCAACTCTTGCCTGTATGATTCACTATCTTTTTTGTCACTTCAGGAATGTTATTTAATTTCCTTGTGTTTCATTTTCCTTATCCATAAAATGACATATAAGTACCTGTGTCATAATATCTCTGTGAAAATTGAGATAATATGTATAAACTACTTCAAATAGTGTTCAGTAAATACTTGGATTATTACCAGATGACCCGCTGCTTCCAGATCTTGTCCTTCTGAGAGTTCTGGGATCCCTAGAACTCTTATCTCTTTTACCTGCGGGAAAAACTCTTAATCCTGTTAATTAAGCTAAATTTCTCCCTGTCAAGTTGTTTTTTTGAGTAAGACTCTTAATCCCAAGATGAAATAGACATTTTCATTTAAGGCAGATGCAGGATTGTATTTATGTTTTGTTGTAAATGGATTTGTCCCTTCTTTTTATATTAAACTTCTCACACATATAATTAGATTTGCAGGGAAGAACTTTTTTTTTTTTTTTTTTTTTTTAAAGCAGGCAAGTCAGTCTATCTACCACCAGTCATGAAATTTGTGCTGATTTTCTTTTAAGAAAACTTGGTAACTTTGAGTCATTTATAAAGATGAAAGGTGTGTATTGTCTTATTTTTTTTTAGGTTACTCTTCTGTCTGTGACAGTCAGAGGAAAGAGACTCCTCCCTTATTTCCAGAGAGTGATAAAGAAGCCTTACGGCTGGAGCAAGAGTATGTACATCAAGTATATGAAGAGATTGCTGGGCATTTTAGCAGCACAAGACATACCCCTTGGCCACAGATAGTGGAGTTTTTGAAGGCTTTGCCAAATGGTTCGATAGTGGCCGATATTGGGTGTGGAAATGGGAAGTATCTGGGCATCAATAAGGAGTTATACATGGTAAGTAATGTTGCTTCTGACTTTCTTTTTGATGTATTTTCAATGGTTGTCATTATCTTTCTTCCTTATGATATACATTGTTTTTAGGCCATTGCAAAAAAGTGATAATAAACAGAATGAAAATTAATTATTGTCTTCATTTTTAATTACCCTAGAAATTTATGGGCATGGCATTGTTGTAGGTTTTTTTTTAATCTCTTTAGATTTTGAACTATAATAAGATAATCTTATCAGTAAACTGTTACACAGTTGTAAAACTTTACAGGTTGTATTTTTATTGAAACAATTTTCTTTGCTTGAATTCTCCTAAGTATGGGCAAGATAAAGCAGATACTTTAATAATTTTTTATGAATGAGGAAACTGAGACTTCAGAGGTTTTCTTATTTCCTGCTCTCATAATATGGGGGCATAACTGAAACTTGGACCTGTACCTTCTGACTCCACATCCACTGTTCTTTTACTCATAGTAGAAAAAAAAAGTGTATTACTTATTAATGACTTATTGTTGAATAAGCTAAGGCTCAAATAGATTAAAAACTTGTTGAAGTTTATAATGCTAAGCCCAGGACTTGAACCCATTTCTATCTGACTCCATAGTGTCTGTTTTTAGTTGCTGTCATTTCTTTTTCTATGGACCACTTTTTTTTGCCCCCTGCTGTGCTACAGAGTAGGAAATTCTCCTTGCTGAAGCACATTGTTGTAAATACTATATTAATGCTGCTCTGTGAGGCCTGGAGTTTCCCTTTCTCAAGATTAGGGGAGGAAGGACTAGAATAAAGGAGTAGGTAAGCTGAACAAGGGCAGTCTACATCTCTGGGTTATTGGAGTGTGTCAAAGTGCTTAGAACCTTTTTAGTACTTTTACCTCATCCTTGATACTGTGCAGTCACAAGAAAAAAAGGAAGTTACTATTACATTTGAAGAAAGGTAGTTTGATATTAAGAGGGAGATACAAGAATAGCTTTTCATTAAGCTAAGACATTGAAGTTCACATATTGTTAACATGTTTATAATTTAATTTTAGTTAATAAAGAATAAGGTCTAGTAAGTTTACTCATGTTGAAGAGAAAGTAGATTTTTGATGTGTCAGTTAAAAATTACAATTTTAACCACAATTCAAAACAAAATAAACATATTTTCTTTTGATGTTTTGATTTTAAAGTACTGTTTAAAAATATTTCTTAGAAAGTTCTGCTTTTGTACTTTCTTGTTGATAAATCCAAGTTTTTATCTAGTCATTTTTATCTGTCATTATTTGTTATGTTGAAACTTAGTTGTAGTCAACCGCACTAACTTAATCATAATGATAGCATTATTCTGCTACAATTAAGAATCATTTGATAAACAGGAAACTGAACCAAAATCTGTACCTGATTCAAAAAGAATTATGTTTGGTAAATCAGAAATACACTTGCCTCCCATCCCCTTTATCCATATTCATTTTATTAGTAGCAGACTGCACATACTTCTTTCTGTTTGCTCTTTCCCAGTGTTTACTGCATTTTATTAACTTCCAGGGGAGGCTCATGAAGTCTTGGTTCAATGAATGAATGAAACTATTTGTCTAGTTGGAGTTAAGGATTTAATTGTACCTGAAATGGAATTGTGTATGATAAAAGGGAAGTCTGCCTTTTTAAAACTGCTGAGGCTCCAACATGGAAGGAACAATGATAGTTGAGCAGCCATTTTTAAGCATGAAACATGTTCATTTTTTGACATTTATGAAATGAGGAAATGTGACCTGAGACATTTATTTTAGATATTCTAATTAGAATAGGTTAGAAATCTAAAAAGAAATTATATCACTATTATACATAATTTTCTTAGCAAAATACATTTTTTTTTTAATACAGGTTGAGTATTCCTTAGTGAAAATTCTTGGGACAAAAACTATTTCAGATTTTGAGTTTTTCTGGATTTTGGAATATCTGAAGAGACTTTTCATTTTGAATATCCCTTATCTGAATATATGAAATCCAAAGTGTTCCAAAAACTTCAAACTTGTGAGCATCATATTGGCACTCAGAAAGTTTCAGATACTGGAGTATTTTGGATTTTTGGGTTAGGGATGATCAGTGTGTACTACCTTGGTCTCTCATTACAATAATTTTATGAACTGCTTTTCATAAGTATATGTAGTGAATTTGTTCTTTTCATAGATCTGAGCCACATCTGCTCTTGCTCTTCTGTTATGGTTCGGATGTGAGGTGTCCCCCAAAAGCTCATGTGTAAGACAATGCTAGAAAATTCAGAGAAGAAATGATTGGGTTACAAAAGCCTTAACCCAATCAGTGAATTAATCACCTGATGGGATTAATTGAATGGTAACTAAAGGCTACTGGGTTGTGGCTGGAGGAGGTGGGGCATTGGGGGTATGGCTTTGGGATATATATTTTATCTGGCAAGTGGAGACCATTCTCTCTGCTGGCTGATCACCATGTGAGCTGCTTCCCTACGCCACACTCTACTGCCATGATATTCTGCCTCACCTTGAGCCCTGAGGAATGGAGTCTGCTACCTATGGATTGAGATCTCTGAAACTATGAGCCCCTAAATAAACTTTTCCTCCTCTACAGTTGGTCTGGTCAGATCTTTTGGTCACAGCAGTGAAAAAGCTGACTAAAACATTCTTTAATTAAAAATTTCCATTTTGTGATGAGCACCATTTCATTTTTAGGATTCTTAGATTACTCTTCATTTCTGTCCCCAACACTATTGACTAGCTTTATTTTGATAATTAATTTTATGTTGCTCAAGGTGGTCTGGGAATTACATTTT
>CM053399.1:81501305-81548668 GCA_028644305.1 Xerus rutilus | reverse complement strand
CTTTTGATGCTGTCCCATATTTCTTGTATGTTCTGATCATGATTTTTTACCATCTTCACTGTATGGTCAAATTTATTTTCAAGATTGTGTATCTTATCTTCATTATCTGAGGTTCTGTCTTCCAGGTGATCTAGTCTGCTGGTGATGCTTTCTATTGAGTTTTTCATTTGGTTGATTGTTTCCTTCATTTCAAGAATTTATATGGATGACTCTTAGAATGAACAAAAGAAAAAACGAACTTCTTTAAGAAAGACATACAGCTTCAAAACTCTGTAGTTTTTGACAGCTTGATTGAAGGTTAAAGAAAGTTGTTAGCATGGAAGTATTTTTAGTTCCTTTATATTCTAATAATAGATATGTAACCTGAACTTAAAAAGAAAGAAAGATAATTATTCTAGTCTAGTCTCAGAAATTTACTTTTTTTTTTCTTCTTTCCTTCCAACAGATTAAAGAACTTTGGGGTGCCTTTAGTAGTTTCAAGTGCTTTGTTAATGTTGTTCAGATAATTCTACTTCAGAAAAATAATTATTGTGAAAATTAAAAGTTATTTAAAAATTGTTTTAGTTGACTTAAAAATGTAAAATCTTGCCAAACTAGAATCAGAGCCTCTGGGACAGAAGTCCCCTCTGTTTCTCCTTTGCTTGCAAAGCTATAAAACTTCTTTTTCCTTTTTCTCAAAACTGTGTTCTCATTATTGGATTGGCACTGGGGGCAAGGACCAAGCTTTTGATAATGAATTTGTCACCCCAGATGAGACCCAAGAGCAGTTCCTGCTCCAGCTTTCTTGGGAAGGCCTGGCTCTCCAAGGAACCCTACCTCCATGCTGAGGATGCAAGATGGCTGGTGAACTTGTTGAGAGACAAGTTCAGGAGAGTTAGGAGACAGATGAGTTTGCCTCAGGTCGAACTGGAGGAGCTATTTCTGTGAGTAAAGAGAAGGACTGAGGGACCATCTCAGGAGCTGGCGAAGCTCCTTTTGCTTTGGGGAACTCCTATCTTCTCACCTTGAAAGGTACAGGTTGCTCAATCATGATCTAGTTTACAAAAAAAGGAAACTGAACTCAGTAAAGTCCTTACACTCTTGGCCATTCGGTAAGTCCCGTGGTATGCACACCAGGACCCTTGATTCCACACATCTGGTTCCTCTTTGTGGGAACATCTAGTCCCTCTGTAGGGACATCTGTAGCACCACTGGTGTAGGAGTCATGGTTAAGCAGTATTTGAGAACCACGGGATATTTACTCCCTTCTGGTCTGTTCTAGGTTGTCATCTGTTTGTTGATCTGGGTTTGGGACTTCCCTCTTGTTGTCTGTCTTTTTTGTTTGATCCTGTAGGTAGTATCTTGGGAAAGATCTTTGCTGGCGAATTTAAAGATTCCCATATCTTGGCCATAGTTTTGGGGGCTCCTCTCTGATTCTTTCTCTCTCTGTTTATTTTTTGTGCAGTCTTGCAATTGGAGTTGGTCTGTGAGAGGAAAAGTTATTTGAAGAAATAGCCACCTATAGATATATGCTTGTCTAAGATAATGTTTTACTGTAATAATCTGGATTTTGAATAGCTTTCTGGATTATTATACAATTTTGCAGTTGAGGTTGATCTGTCAAATTTCTTCCACTTCCAGTAAGTGGAAGAAATTTGTACATGCAGGTCTGTCTGTTTTAAAGGTTCCATTCAGTTAGCTCTGGTTTTGGTGATCCTCTCTTGTCTGTCTTTTGTATCTGTTACTGGCCCTTTAAGACATGGGCCAAGCTGTGTTGATCTTATCAATAGTCTCTTGAGGAAAGAGACCTTGGCTGAATGGGCACCCTATAGGTATAAGCCTGTCTAAGAGAAAGATGGTTTATTGTAACACAATCTGGGCTTTAAATTTTTTTTTTTTTTGGTTTATTATATAATCCTGAAGTTGAAGTTTGTCTGTCAGGGTAAAGTATATGAAAAAGATTCTGCGTGTACAGATATTTATGCAGTTGCATGATAAGGAGTCAGGAATTAAGTTGAAGGTGACAAAAGGCACTTCCTCTGGTGTGAAGGATAGCAGGGTGCTAGAAGAAAGGGTTAAAAATTTTAAATCTTTTAAGCCTAATGCTGGCACTCCTAGCACTATTTTTCAGCCTGGTCCCAGGCAGTTGCAGTTCATTCACCATAGGTCAAGGACACCAGCCCTAAGCTGGAAGAAAAAGTTACAGAAAAGTTACCTGGGTTGTAGAAAAATGGGCAAAGAGAACCTGGCCTCTGTACTGCATTTCAGCTCCTTTAGCCCATAGTGAGTGGAGGCTGCTGGCCACAAAATAATACCAGTGAAGAGAATCAGTTAGGGCTGAGTTACGCTTCAATAAATGTGAAGAATGAACACCTGAGAAACATGGAGGCAAGTGTAGAAAGGAAAGGATAGAACAGAGATAGACTTCTCTGCAGAGAAGGGGCCCCACAGCTGGGTGTCCAAGGAAGTAGGGGTGTCCTGACCCTTTTATACATTTTAGAGTTCCTTCGTTCTCATGACACTCCCAGCCCCCACCATCGTGCATTCCTGACTGGTGACCAGAAGGTGGGCCAAAGGTGGAGTGATCCAGGCAGGAAGGGAGCAGCCCAGGAGACATTAATTAACAACTGCTACAACTCCCTGCAGGGAGGAAAAATTTCCCTGGAGGCAGGTCGCCTTGACAACAGGTGGAGGAGGGGGAGTGTCCTGAAGATATTAACATTTTATTTTCTTCTGAATCAGCCCCACCTTTTTGACCTATTATTTATCACCTACACTTACTGTATTTTTGTCCCCCAGCCTCAAAAGGATGTGGCAGTAAGTTCTAGCACTTTTAGTTTATGACCTGATGACAGGAATAGTCTCCCCTTTCATGATCTGACAGGACACCCATTTGGCCAGGAGATATCC
The DNA here is from genome assembly GCA_028644305.1 of Xerus rutilus. NCBI lineage: Eukaryota > Metazoa > Chordata > Mammalia > Rodentia > Sciuridae > Xerus > Xerus rutilus. The sequence goes on along the minus strand of CM053399.1, from coordinate 81,545,779 downwards.
ATCAGTGGGGCAAAGCAGTTCTTGCTATAACAGTATCCCATCAAACTAAATGCATGGGGACACTGACAGAATAAACAACTGCACCCAGAAAAGAAAAAGATAGACACTAAGGCCAACCTGTGTTTTGTAAGCAGCCTCTGCAAAGGGATCTTCAAGGAAGCCTAAAGAAAAGGATGGAAAGTTTCTCCTCCATTGCATGTCAATATGCCTAGTGTTAGGTCAATTCAGGGTTTAGGGTGTCCAGTTAGGGGGGCTGGTCAGGGCAGCTGCGGAATGGAGCGCTCAGCCAGATGCTGACATCAGCAGTAGAGATGCCTCCTGTCAATCAGCGGGCTTTTCCTGACTTATCAAGGAAGGGCTCTGGCCTTCTCTTCCTGCCCTAAATCCTCTCCTTCCTGACCAGGCCTTTTAAAATTTTCTGTACCCCGGAACACATGCGCCATTCTCCCGTACACACTCTGATGCATGGGAGAGTTCAGCCCGAGAGCATGTATTTACAATAAAGCCTTGCCCAGTGTTTTTAATTTGCCTCCTTTTAGTCATCTGGCTTTTACACCTAGTATAAGAAAAAGGCCTAAAAGTAGCCGCTGGGTACAATTGACAGTGGGAAACTTACTTAAAATTAATGGCATTGTGATAATGATAAGGGAGACAGGTCAGGATCAAAAATATCTTGTGCTCCAACTCCTTGAATGTGACCTCCTTGAATGAGAAAAAAGATTAAGGTACACTTTTTGTATATGCTGGATTGTTCAACCCTTTCCTGGGATGAAATTTGTTGTGTAAATTAAATGCACAAATAATATTCATAAGCATTGTTTCCAAATATGAATTTAATAAAAGGTCTAAAACTATAAAAGATAAAACAAAGTTATAGATATGGAAATATTTTTGTATGGGAAATTAGAAGGTAAAAGAAATGTTTCTGGATGAGAAAGTGTTTTGTCTGGTAAAGTAATATTCTTGTGCTAAAGTCCATGATGAAAGAGAGGACGAAACTAAGGATGTAAACAAGTTGTGAATGTGTAAGTAAGTTGCAGAAGGTTTGTGGAAGATACATCTCAAATAAATTGGCTATAATTAGCACAAAGTTATTTAAACTTTAATGTACTAATCTGAAGCAAAGTCTAAAACCTGATCTACTCTTATCTATTAAGATAGTTTTCTTGTATTTGTTAGGTTTTATTATTTAAGGAAAGTAAGCCTTAAAGGAAGTAGGGTTTGTACCTGTTTTAGAGTCTTTTTAAATGATTACTTTGTGATTGGTAAACTTATTTTAGGTTATAACAATATAGTTGACATACTGAATATATATGATTAGATATAAGTATACATATGAGAACTATATCTATCTGAGCCTTGTCTTTTTTTATGTAAAAGTTTATAAGCTGAAAGTTTACTGGTGAGGAAACCAATAAGTGCTCTCTTTTATACATTGTATCTGACATAGAAGGGCCACACTGTCATTTGAAAAACTGTCTTTTATCTGTTTGCTTTGACTAAGTCTATTTCTGATCATTGACACTATTTCCTAAGTGTTATGAGAGTTAAGGCTATTTGATTTTTGCTAGTACTGCCAACCTATGGAGACATGATTATTTTTACCATACACTATGGGTTCTAAAGTATATGTTAAAAGTTAAACTTAGTTAAATGTAAAGCTCAGGGGAGAGCACTTTGCCAAGTTGGTGTTCTCCAAACTACAATTATCTGTAGCTATAGTCTTGGATTTATATAGAAATAACAAATTTGGTTGTATTTATTCATGTCATTTGATGTTTTATAGCTGGATAAAATAACTTGTTGTCAATAAGTTATATGTACAATTTTGTGTTACCCTTCACACTGGAATAGGAATTTAAAAGAATTTTTGGAAGGTAATAAGGAGAGCCTGACCTGTTTAAAGGTGACATTGTAAAACATGGAACATTCTGCTACATTTACACAAAAAGAAAGTTTAAAGCTCTCTTAGTCTTTGTTTCATTCATGTAATGTTGTATCGTGTTATTTGTCAAGAGCCTTCACCTTACCTGAGATAAGGCTCTGCCTCTCACCTTACTCCATGTTAAAATGGCTCCAAAATACACTAAACTTGAGTTCATTAAAAGTTGGTTCAAAAGGTCAATTTTTTGTTTTAAAGATTACTGTGATCTCAAAATAAGCAGGGAATATAATGTATAACCAAGTAAAAGTTTAAGATTATAAAAATCCTTTTTCTTGCTTTATAGCTATTACACAAATTAAAATTTTTTTGCTGTTAATTTTACTTTGTACTTTCCTTATAAACTTTATAACTGTTGCCTGTTAGTGTTTTGCAGAGATACGTCTAATAAAACAACTTGAATTAATTTGAGATAATAAGCCATCATTTATGGGACCAATAGTATATAATTCTGACATCCAGTAGTAATACTAACCCCAGTTAAATGAAAGGGGAAACTATAGAATTATAGATATTGAAGTTATAACCTGTTACTACCTCTTTAAGACTGGTGAAACTGGTCTGCTAGGTGTTTAAAACCAAAAATTTGGAGACCAAAATCAAGGAAGTAAACAGGGCCAAGAAAATGCAGCCAACATTTTGGCTATTGCCAAATAGCCAAAGATCAGCCAGGACCTAGAGAATGACAGGACCCCTCTCTGGACCCTGCAACTCTGGTGAGTCACCCAATCTACTGATCAGGGAGATTGAGAGGACCCTAGAGAACAGGAAGCCAATCAGTGCACCTTCTGCAAAGAGGCATGTCATTGGAGAGGGAAATGCCCCTGATGCTTCCAAGAGAAGCCACATACAGTCAGCCAGACCTATCTAGGAAGATGGCATTACTGATAGAGGAAAGCTAAAGGAGGCAAGAGGATTTGCACATGTTTCCAAGAGTGATCTCTGAGGAATCTCAGTGGACTCTTAAGAGTAGACAGGAAAAGGTTAGTTTTGACCCATGTGGTCTTAAACACCTGGCAGGAGAATATAGCCTAAGCACAGCCCTACATGGACATTTAAAAGGAAAAAATGTTTTTTTTTTTTCAAATGTAACTTAAGATGTATACTTGTATCAGCCCTACCAAAAGTAAGTAAAGCTGGAGGTTATAAAGTAAGGATTCCTATTTGGTTGTGCCTAATAATAATGATCACAAATGACTCTAGAGTCACAAGTTTGTTCTGAGTTAATTTGAGCCTGATCTTACAGACCTACAAATCTTCCTAACCTCCTACGTTAGTAAACTCAATCTGTTTTTCATTGATATTCATAATCATAATCACTGATGATTATGAGTTACTGTCTTCATGGTTCTCAGAGACTGGCTGAAATACTAATGGCTTCCGTGCTAATTGTTTATAAAAAAGTGATGCTCTGCTGTCTTGTTTATTGTTGTCTTAGCATGATCCCTGCCCTATGTATGCCTTGTCCAGCCACCTGCCATCTGCCACTGTGGACCTCTGGGCTGCTTTGATGCTGAATATCCTTAATTGTCCATGCCCTACCTGATAGAGAAAAAGAATTTTGGGTTACTTCCCCCCAACTTCACACTCTTTCAGCAGGAAGCAGTGTGGAGATGTTGTTGCCCATTTTTTCATAGAAATGGAAGGTAGAAATTGACAGTGGGGAAATGTAACAGTGGTCTACTTTATGCTTTGAATATATAGCCCTTGCTGTTCTGCCCCTGCAACTTATTTTTAAAATGAGCACGTTTATTTCTTTTCCTTTGTCCCTGCTCCTCTCTAATCTCAGGGGAAACAGGAATACCTTTCTTCCCCATTTTAGGCAGAGTTATCTGTCCTTGAGTACACACCCACTATAGGAACAAAGTAATCCAGACTTTGGGGATAGTACCAGAAGATTTCAGAAAATGACTATCTCCCAAATTAACAAGTGGATTATAATTCCAACAAAGAACATGTGGAATGTAGCCTTTGAATAACCTCTTTAAAAGCCCCCCTTTCCTGCTGATGGGCAGAATCATAGCCTCTGGGACAGGAGTCCTCTGTGCTTCTCCTTTGCTAGCAAAGCAATAAACCTTCTTTTTCCTTGTTCTCAAATAAAAAATCTTAATAAATTGCTTAAAAGAACAAGGTATTAATGTTTTCTAAGTTCTATTAATCCTCATGGTATTAAGTGAACAACTTATCATAGTACAGATAAAAAGTAATTTGAGAAGTTTTCCTGAATCTTCAATACCACGGAAAAGTTTTGTTTATTTATGGACTTTAACAGTGGAATGATTAAAAAAGTAGTGTTGGGTAGGATTGTGAGGAAAAACAAAGCAGTGGCTGCCAAAATCCTGTACAAAGAAGGTATAGCAAGTAATTTGATAGGTGAGAGGAGAGAGGGCAAGGACAAAAGAGAATAGTTGTTATCCTGTGAGGAGTAACCCCAATTTGAAAATGTAGTTACATTTAGGAGTCCTGTTTTACGTAAGCCACACTTTGGTTTATGGAGCACCATCCTTGGGTCATAAACATACATACAACTTTGGCAGTCATTTATGTTTTTAAAGAAATTATAAAATATTATTGTTCTTTGGTCCTGGTTACCCTGAGTGACAATGTTATTGGCCTTCAATGGTGACTACTGTGGAAGCAGGGAGAGGAATTTTTAATAGTTCTCTGGCATAGACAATTACTTAAACTCTGTCCACTCAATGTGGTATCTCCAGCCACATAGGGGTATTTGAATTTATATTAATTGAAATTAAATGAAAAATTTTAAATTCAGTTCTTCACTTGGATTAGTCACATTGCAAGTGTTCAGTAACTACATATGACTAATAGCTACTAAACTTGATAGTGCAGGCAGATAATATTTTCATCATTAGATAAAGTTCTATTAGACAATGCTATTATAGGGAACTTCAACTACAGGGGAATATGTCAAAAAAAGCAACCTACCATAGTCATAGGAGTACTGTTCTGGAAGTGTGAATTTGAGAATCAAAATTTAAAGACATCATTATCTACACCAGCCCATGTTTTTTACTTTTCATGTTTTCCTCCCTTTGGTAAATGCTATCTTTTTTGGTGAAACTTGTTCATGAAAGCAAGTGGATGTTACCAGAAAAATTCTCCCTATGAACATGAGCTTTCAATCTGTATTTTGCTACATGTGAGCTGAGGTACTTTGAATAGAAAAGTTGCTGTATGCTAGCAAACAGGATGAGATTTCAATAATGGATAAAATTGTTCTTATTAAATTCATTCTACTTATTTTTTAGGGATACAGTGACATCATTAATCATGCAGGTTTTTGTGGCCTGTGGGAAATAGTCTTTTAAGAAATTATATAAAAGTAAAAGAAAAAATATAATTTATAACTCTGCATTTTATTTTAAGAAGATTGATCATGATGAAAAAAAGCTGTAATTTGAGAAAATAAGCTTTGGCTTTAAGAAACCATACACATATGATAGAACTCAAACTTCTGCTTTACAACCCTTTTAATGTCTGAGTATATATGCACCATTGATATCCTGTCCCTTGGAGAAACATATTTACTTGTGATGTACATAGCACCTGGTCATTGATGGCATTAAATTAATATAAACTAATATGAATTATGGAGTTGTAAAAATAGTTTCATTGATAGAGCAGTAAGGAAACTTGCTGCCACTCAGGGCCTCTTAGTTCATTTGGAAGGTTATTGGTGATATTGTAGTCCAGGTTCTGGCCTCAGGATTGCAGGTCCAGAAACTCAGTTTTGATGAGGCAGTCAGTTAATCTGGAGCAGAGGACTGTGTCTTGGTTTCCAAGGTCATTAGGGTGTGATTAAGTGCATTTTGTTCCTGTATAAGGGAAGGCACTTCTTTCTAGACACTAGATACACCTCAGTCAATAACATTGTTATATGCTCCAACTTGTGGTTTTAGGCACTCCCTTGTTAGTATTAAGAGTACTATGAAGTTGAGTTAATAATCACAAAATGCTTATGGTATCCATAAAATAAAATAGAAAGGTATCCCCTATATTTGTGCAATGTAATAGCAACAAGAATTGTAGAAGGGATGAAGAGTTTTGAGGGACATGTATCTTATGCCATGAAAAGAATCAATGAAGGATCATTAGATCATATTTCTCTAGTGTTGGTGTGTCAAAGCCTTCTCTGCTTTTCCTTCTTGGATAGTGACTAATACCTTTTCCTTTTCTAGGCTCCTAATGACTTTTCCCTTTGCATCACATGGCTTTTCCTTTGTCGTGGTTCACTCAGCCCCATGTGGAGACACTTCTTTAAAAACAATCTGCTTTGATATGTTGATGTAATTTATCAATATTGGAACAACATGGAGATAGAAACATGGAGCTGAAATATAAATGTTTTCTTGTCTGTACCTCTAGTTTCCATTTAGCACCCAAATTGTCTCTTATCCAGGGCTAAAAGGATACCAGATATTAGCACTCATTTGTGGAAACTGAAAAGTTGATCTGATAGGATGAGGTGGAATAATGATTACTAGAGACTATGAAGGGCAGGGGAGAGGGGCATGGAAAGAAGTTAGGTATGTTGCACTGTTCTGCAGGGGCTCAGACCCTGGGAAACAGAATCAGGATCCTAGCAGGTAGAAGGAGATGCAAAGTACATTTAGGATACTAGACAGGCTTTATTCTGAGGTGGGAGCAGCCCCCAGAACCCCAAGTATTTCCATAAGGCCTTTTTTATGTGCAGGCCAAACAAAGAAGCACACTGCCAACAGGTTACACAAGTGGGTACATGTTCACAAGGAGATGTTTGTGACCTTGAGTATGTATGCTGAATCAGGATGTTAATGACCTTGACAACATACTGAAACAGCTGGCTGGACGTGTTTATGAGGGAGCTTAACTATAGCCATCTTGGGCCTGCCTTAAGGCACAAAACACAGGTTATCTCTGGCTTTCTTCAGCACTTTAAGGTGACAATTGTTTACAACAATCCATGATAACTAGGAAAACAACAATTAAAATAACTGGGAAAGAAGAGTACAAAAGTTTCCAACACATAAAAGTGATGAATTCTTGAGGATAAAGAAGTGCTTATTGCTCTGATTTGATCACTACACACTGAGTATATATATTGAATTTCCATACTGTACCCCATGAAGATTTACAAATATTATGTCTCAATAAAAAAAGAGAGAGAGTAGTAATATTGATGTTGAAATCAGATTATCTTGGATTGTTGTTTGACTCTTTGAGCCACTCTTGCCTGTCTGTAAAATGAGGATAATAGTACCTTCCTTATGGGGTTGTTGCAAGGATTAAATTTCTTGGTGTGAATAATATACTTCGTAAACATGAGTTTTTCTTCTTCCTCTTCCTTTCATCAGACTGTCCTCTTCTCTTTCCTTCCCTCTTACTACCTTTAAAATATTTAACACAAAAATGATTATCACCATGAAGTAAACAACCACAGTCCCTCAGTAACACAATGCAACAAGTTGTCATAGAATAAATGTATCCTCTTATTTTTCAATTTCTGCCTATTATGTTTTTCCATTGAGTGTTTGGTGAATCTGTTGACATGTTCAATACCTCATTCCAAATTATGCCCCACTCCCATCCCCTAATCCCATCAATGATCTTGTTATATGATGCCTAAAGCAGTCACAATGACTGGCTCTTCAACAGATGCATGCAATTTTTCTACAGCAAGCCTCTAATATATCTAATCCAAGACTGACTGGCCTCTGCAACCAATAGGCCATTGTGATGTCTCCTCTTATAATAATAAAACAGAGCACTCTGAGAAAACAGACTCATTTTACAAGCATACATACAAGCACATACATATACATATATACATATAAGCATATACATATACATACAACACAGATAAGTCACCAAGATCAAGGAAGTTTAATTCTATTGTGATAGGACAGGTGTCAGTATCCAAGGGGTCAGGCTAAGTGGCATGATAAGTTAACTGATAGAGATCAGAATCATAGCATAAATTACAAGCATAGCATAACTAGCATAGTACATTTGCTGCTGGAAAAAATAACTGTGCTCTAAAGCATATGTGATTTAGGACAATGCTGTATAGACACATAACATTACCCCCTTCATTACTACGGATAATTAAGAGTTGACTGGTACTTAAAATGCAATGAATTTTATGTGTTAGAAAATAGAAATTCATGGTTTGTCATTCTCTTCCTCTCTTGCCAAGAGGATTACAAATCTGCAGGCTGTAGGCTCAGCCAACCCAGGTCTTGGACCAGTAGAAGCTTTACCTGGCCAAAGAGTGAGAGTGTCAAACCATTGAGTTGGGTAGAATCACTTGGCTTCAAGCCATACAGCACACAAATATTTCTATGGAGTGGGAAGAGCAAGTCAGTATCACCTCAATGAAGAAACAACACAGATAAGTCGCCAAGATCAAGGAAGTTTAATTCTATTGTGATAGGACAGGTGTCAGTATCCAAGGGGTCAGGCTAAGTGGCATGATAGAGATCAGAATCATAGAGATTGGGAGAGCCATTCAAAGTAGTGCAAGAGATAATGAAAACAGTATCTAGCTCCAGAAAGAGGAAAGAGTATTCCAGAATCCTCCTCCAATTGAGCTGAGGCTTAGGAACAGGTTCCAGTCCCAGAATCCAGGCCCAGTTTTACCCCAATGGTGGGAAACCCAGAAGGTGGGGAGGAATCATTAGGCAGATGGAGCACATGCAGTGGTGAAATAAAAGCATCCTGTGAGTCATATTTACCTCCAGGAGCACTAGGTACTAGATTAAAGAGTAACTAATTTCCTAGTATATGAAGCACTCTAAATATGCCGCCATTCTAGACTTTGGTTTAGATATTGAGTAGTGATGAACTTGTTAGGGAACAGAACTTTAGTATTCATAGTGGTCAGACAGAGGGAGAATATTTTTGAAGTGATTTTACTGAGACAATAGACAATAATGGAAACATTCATTATAATAATATCCCTAACCTTAAAAATCAAACTTAGAACTCAGAAAAATGCATTAATATGTAACTTATGTGGATCAGATTGGGGAAAGATGGTTTATGGACAAGGTGGCCTCTAAATATGAACTAGCTACTTTGGTTCTCATCCAGAGAAAGAACAATTTGTTCCAAAACTGGACAAACACTAGTCTAAAGGACTTACTACAAAATGATTTTCTTTCTGCATGACTTGCTTCAGTGAATGAATATAGTTAGCATTTATGCCATGATGATTAGGGAGAAAAGAGTGGTTTAGTGTAGTAACATCAGGTTATTGGCAATGAGGCGATAAGGCTTTATTGAAATCTGAAAATAATTGTTACTGACATAAAATGAATACTTACAGTTTTGGTGCAATGGTTTAAACTTTGAATGTTTTAACTCATTTAATTCTCACAGAAGTTCTAGGGGGCACACTCTATCATTATTTCTGTTTTACAGAAGAAGAACCAAAGCATGAAGCAGATTATATAAACCTACATGGCTAGTACATGGCAGAGTTAGTATTCAACCTGGGAAATCTGACTTTAGAACTTGTGGAATTTAATACCTAATACCTTTCAAATTGTTACACTAGCATCTGGGAGACAGGGACTTTCAAATCTGTGTTACTGGCTTCAGAACATTGTTAGAGAAGGCTCTTGGCCTTACCTTGAACTCTACCTTTACCTAAAGATAGGCAGCGTTGGTGTAATAGAGAGACCACAAGATTTATCATTCAAACTGGGAAACTTTGAAAAGTAAAAGGAGTGTTATGGATAACAATCAGGGCAACAGTTGTAAATTAAGATTGTCCCATGTTAACCAGGTCATATGGTCATCCTACTTACAAGATATGTTTCAACCTTAAAGACATGCAGACCACTGTGAAGTTGCATGTTACTGTAAACATTACATATTTCCATATTACTCTACATGGTTATTTTCTCCAGCTCAAGTGCCTATATTTTATGGGCAATTTGATGAATCTTTCAAGGATCTTGCCTATGCTTGATATTTGCCTTACACATTGATGATAAAATTAAACACCCACAAAATGTGCCTTCCTATATAGATAAGCACTTCCAAACAAATTCTATTAACTAGTTAGGTTTGTTCATCTGTGAGGACTTTTTTTTTTTGAGAGAGAGATTCTGTATGCTTTGGTAATTTTTGTCTTCCTGCAAGAATTAGCATGATTTTCAAACAAGGAGATTTAGAAAGGAGTGTTTTAAAACTAAATAAATGAATACAATTTCTGTAGATAAATTTATCCTTTAACCAAATTAAGGGATAAGTTAAGCTCCCTTGTGCCAGGCACTTTGCTAGATGCTGGAGATACAAAAGGAAAGAAATAAGCAGATAAGTCAAAAAAATTATAGGTAGACCTAAGTGCTATGATGAAAATAGAGTGAGGTGATAGGGTAAATGGGTAGGGAAGTGTCAAGGTAGGGAAATTAGATTATATGATCAGGGAAGTCTTCCTCAACAAAGGGGCATTTGTTTGATCTGAGACATGAATAATAAAAATATCGTCAATCATGTTAGAGTTCCTGACAGAGAGAACAGCAAGTTTAAGGCCTTGGGTAGGAACATGAGCAGAAAGGAGTTTCGTGTGACTGAGGCCCAGTGGTTGGAAGGCGGGAAAGGAGGAGGTCAGATCAGAGGGGCAGTGAAGGCACAGAAGCAGTGCATCTCCTATGCATGACTCATCTCTGTGATGAACTGGAAGGCAGCTTTCAACACTCTTTTCTCTTGAGACTTGACTATCTTCAGGAAGCAATGGGACTGAACCATTCAGGGGCTGAGGACTCAGATCTTACCAGTATGCAAACAGATTTATATGGTGGGAAGGACAGGGCAAAGCAGGCCCTGTGAGATGAATACAGACACAGACAGCTTGTTATTGTAAGCCAGGGCATGGCTGGAAGTCCTGACCTTAGTTGTAATCATTGGTCTTTCCTATACATTTCATGATAGGCTCAGGGACAGAGAAGGCAAGGGAAGAGGTATCAGAATCTAGTCTTCAGTTTCCTGATATGCCCATATTCTGTGAATCTACTCAGTGGAAGGGCTCATAGGTGTTTCTTCCTCAACAATAAAATGATCTTTCAAAGATCTTCTGACTGATAGAGATGCAATGTCACTATGCAAACCATACCAGAGTGGTTAGACAATATTTTATAGCATGCTGTCTTGGATGCTGTTGATACTGGCTGAGCAGTTGTAGCAGCTCTTCTAATTCAGCTCTGCCCTGGCTGGCTTGAGATGCACCAACTGTGCACTGTATAGCCTCCCTAATTCAATGAATCAAATCAGACAATATATAAGAGGCTGGCACTTCTTTTTGGTTATAACCTACTCTAGAGTTTAAAAGATGGAGTTCAGAGTCCTGATAAGTACAAAGCATATGGCTTCTTGAAAATTCTTATCCTAGACACAATGCACTACCTGTTAGATCTCTTCCCTTGGATGTAAATGCTTCAGATATACCTATGTTAGCTGGAGACAAAAATGAGAGGGTAATGGCTTATTCCAGTCTTCCTTAACCCACCTATTTGGGCCAACTTAATGATGCACAGATAATACTTAGTCTCTTAACATAGATACATATTTATCAGAAATGTAAAGAACACAAAGAAGGAAGTCCTTTGGTCTCTGGGTGAGACATGTCTTGACAACTGGGTTACCTTTCCTTGTGGTGATGAAAACTCTTGTGCCCAACCTTGAGCAGTACCAGATCTCAACCTCTGCAGATATTTTAAAAGGAAGAAGCCCAGGAATACAGTCAGGTATGTGTCATCAAAAAAGCAGGATTTTAAAAAGGCTGCTGCATCAGTTGATTTAACCCCTAGCTAATTTGTTAGAAAGTGAGAGCAATTAATCTGCCCACTCTCCCATTTCAATGTACCATGTTCTATTGTGCCCTGAACATTTGGTCACATTGCACCCTCTGCCCAGAAGGCACCTTCCCCCTCCATCTCCTATGCCTTAATATTGCTAACTCTTATAAATTTTTCAAGTTTCAGTTTAGGATTACCACCTATTGGAGATCTTTCAAGAATTTTTTTTAAATTGTTATTTTATTTATTTATGTATTTTGTATGTGGTGCTGAGGATCGAACCCAGTGCCTCACGCGTGCGACGCAAGCGCTCTACCGCTGAGCTACAATCCCAGCCCCTCAAGAATTTTTAACCCTAATAGTACTCCTTACTGCTCCTCACCATCCTGCAGTCCTAAACACCCCGTAAATTCCTCTATTAAAACAATATACTTTGACATTAATTCTCAGTCAATTGTATGTGAATAAAACAGGAACAACTTTGGGATTATATTCTTATAAAGAAACTCCTTATCTGACATCTGTTTATTCAGATTATACTTCTTGTGAGCTGAAATACACATGGTGGTGTTGGACCAGGTTTGAGGTGAGGATAATACTCTATAGGCTGGCCAAGCTACTAGGATTTTGTTTCTCTGAATGGTATTTTTATCCACCTATCTCTATCCCCTGACTCTGTCTCATTTTGAACTGCTGCATTTTTTTGGTTCCTTTATTACAGCTTCACTTAATACCTTACCAAATACAGTGAGATGACAGAGGAAAAGAAAAGTGGTACGGGAGCAAATATTCCAGCCCCAGAGGGTGAGCAACACTCACTTGAAGAGGTAGGTTTTAGATGAGCCTTGAAAGGTATGGGTTGAGTCAGTGATCATAAATATGAACAATATCAATAAAATAGCTTTTTTCTAGTTATGAATGCTGAAAATGAAATTTAAAAATCTACATCTAAGCTTTGAATTTTATATAGATAGAATTTTATATAAATGAACTCTCTGGTGTCAAGAGAGGAACATTTCATAAGCTGTAGTCCTCAAGAGGAAAAAGTGTCATTGTGGTCATTTTGCTGTTGTAATTCTTTATTGTGATAAATGCAATTACCAATGTACCTGCACCAAGGAAACATAATAAAGGAATAATATGAAAAGAAAATTTAGTTTTGCCCTTGATAATTGAGCCCTCGTTCTTCTCCCAATGTCTGGTTGTAAAACATGTTATTTGTAATTATCTTAGAGAAACATGGATTACATATAATCATCTGTTGAGTGTAGCCATATAAAAATGAAACAAATATAAAATACTATTTAATCACTTTAATTTTGAGCAGAACTCATCAAGTTTTATGTGCTTTTTCTGTGGCTCATAATTTTATTTTTGAATCATGCACATCTTCCAAGTAAAACTCATTGGTATGATTAAGACTGACTATCTCATTTCTGTATCCATTAAAGCGGTAGAAAAAACCTGGGAAATGACTGGTACATGGCAAACCCCTCAGATTTAAAGAATAAGTTAACAAATGTTTTATTTTGTTAAAATTATTATCAAATCATTTTAACTGATTGAAAAGCAAGAAATGACTCAGTAAAGGCTTAAGTTTATCAATGAGAGGGAATGTAGAATGTGGCTAAGTATACATATGTGGGATTATACATTACTGGTAGAAGATATATTACAAAAATAATCACAAATATCATAACACATTTAGATGCCTTTTGTTAGTAACACTTTTTGTGAATAGATACAGAACCTATTTATTAGAAATTCAGAATTTGGATAATTTTTTTTAAAAAGCTATTTTTTCTTTTCAACACATTTTTTATTGACGCATTACAGTTGTACATAATGTGGGATTTGCTGTAACATATTTGTACATGCATAAAATGTAACAATATAATTTGGTCTATATCACTCCCCAGCACTTCCCTCCTCCCTGTCTCTCATTCTTTTGTCCTTTTGCTCTACTGATTTCCCTTTGATTTTCGTATCTGCCCCCACTGTTCTTTTCCTTTTTCCTTTCTAGATTCTGCATATGAGAGAAAACATAAGTCTCTTGACTTTCTGAGTTTGTCTTATTTTGCTTATCATAATGGTCTTTAGTTCCATCCATTTTTCTTCAAATGACAATTTCATTTTTCTTAATGGCTGGCTGAATAAAACTCCATTGCGTATATGTACCACATTTTCTTTATCCATTCATCCAAGCAACATTATTTTAATTGTATGTTTCTCTCTGTATATAAATATAATCGTTATATATAAAAGATAGTTAGGTTAGTATCATTAAGAACCAAAATTTTTGTGAGACACAGATATAGATCAAAGATAAGTAAAAGCTTTGAAATCTCTAATTCAATTTGGAAATAGCTGTATGAATAAATAGTTTATTGTTACCCTTTGAAAATATATTTATTTCCTAGTCTGTACATTGTAAAATCTTAGGAATAATAATTACTTTGTAGCAATGAACACTACTTATGCCAAAATGGTGTTTTCTAAGTGTCAGTTTTCATTAAAAGGAAATGGGGATCCTTATAAAACAACTATTGTAAATAAAAAAAAGAGACTCATTTTAATGCCAGAAAACAAGGAGGCTACAATACTACTTGGGTCATGTGCAACAGATACAGAAGGTTAACCTGAAAGGGTTCCCACTAACTGCAGATAGCCACTTTTGAAAACCAAAGAAGTAATGACTTTAATGGGCTGAAATAATTCTATATAAAACATGACATGAACTCATAATGATACTAATCCCCCTATACATCACTGATTCCTACTGGAGACTATTAGGGAACCAATTTATTATTCTAAAGATTGATTAAGGAAATAATAAAACATTTATTTCCTTTGTCTTGTATGTTTTTTATTTTACAGTACCAACCAGTTGATGAGAGACATTTGTTTTTAAGAATAACACCATCTAATGAATGCAGAGTGAGTGGGAGAATTTGAAAACCACTGTCGTGTAAGCTCTTGAAAAATGAGAGATCTTGACAATCATTATCAATGTGGTAAAACTAATAGACTGATGGAGGCCCTGGTAATGGATCAATTCAGGCTAACAATGCATAAATCCACTTATCAGTCTTAACATTATTAAAAGTAGAACCACTGTAAATGTGCAAGACATGAAGTAATAGGAAATAGAAGTATGTTTCAAGTAACATTGAATTGACTCCAATCTCAAAATCTAACCACCAATTTTTAGCAAATAGGGGATAAATATGTTAAAATAAAATTTTTAAAAAGATGCAATAAATTTTAATAATACCTAGGATATGAGGGATCTAAAAGAAAAGAGATCCAGTTTCTTCAGTACATCAATGACATGAAAATAATAGAGGATAAGTGAAAATCTTGTTATTGATAAAAGAGATTTAAATCTGTCTTCCTCTTCCATTTCTTTTCATTCAATGTCAAAGTTATTTGGTGGGCTGAACAAAGTATGCATCCATGTAGGTAAGTGGGTAGAAGTGGTTCAGAACACAAATGGAGTGAGGAGGGCACGCAGGTGGTGAAGGGCAGCTGAAACATGAGTGTTAGAGCCCAAGCAGGGAGAGAATGCATATTTGGGAGGACGATTCAGTTTAGAGTTTTGGAATATGAATGGCTATCCTAGGACAGAATGTCAATGCCTCAATGGGGTAGGGAGGGCATCCATGCAAGAGAGGGGGTGGTGATGGCAACAGGAAGTTGATTACATATTGGATAACTGATCAAATTAGTTAATATATTAAGTATAATAGGAATTAGGTCTATCCCTGTTGGAGAATGTATTTATAAATATGGAAATGAAGAAAAACAAAATGAACCCTGAGGTATTTAGACTTAGAGGTATCTATGTGAACTCATCAGTTTTTTTGAAGATTTTTAAAAAGATGGACACAATATCTTTATTTATTTTTATGTGGTGTGAGGATCGAACCCAGTGCCTCACATATGCCAGGCAAGGCTGTACCACTGAGCCACAACCCCAGCCCCTCATCAGTTTTAATATAGATATGTAGATGTAGAAATAATAGAATTATGTGTGTCTGTATCTTTATATGTATTTGTTTCCCTAGCTCTGCCCACTGAGATGACCTGGACTCCTAGAAAACAATGACTATTGAAAAAATCTCCCTACCCTTTGGTTGTCCAGGAATGAACTATTGTCACTATGTTGTAGGAAAGTGTCTCACTGCCTGTTCATCCCACTCCCTCAAACCTCGACTTTCTTTCTAGCTGTTAGTCAGCTTTCCACTGCTGTGATAATATACCTGACATAAACAACCTAAAAGGAGAGATTTATTTTGGCTAATGGTTTTAGAGATTGAGTCCATGATCACATGGCTTCACTGTAAGTTTGTGGAGAGGCAGAGCATCATGGTGAAAGGTGGTGTGTGTGTGTGTGTGTGTGTGTGTGTGTGTGTGTGTGTGTGTGTAATGTTGCTCATTTCCCAGCATCCAGGAAGCAGAGAGAAATGGGCTGGGGACAAGAGTACACCCCCAAGGACCCACTCTCTGCAACTATGCCCACCTCCTAATAGCCCATTAAGCTATGAACTCATCAATCCACTGATGAGGCTAGCACCCTCATGATCCAATCACTCACCCCTGCCAAGAAAACACTGCCGTATCTGGGACCAGATCTTTAACTTATAAGCCTTTGGAGAACATTCTGGATCCAAACCATAGCACTAGCCTTTTTAAATTTTCCATATAAAACTAATGCCCTTTCTTCCTGACCTTTGAGAAATTAATAGATCTTAGTTTCAGAATGTTCCTTTACAATGACCCCTCTCTCCATATTGCAGTAGTTCTTTTGAATAAAATTTTCTTTACTTAAATCTGGATTTGTTTTGGACTTGGCAGCTTCTAATTGCAATTTTAAACTAAAATAGACTAGGGATTCTGGGAAGGGGGAAAAGAATGATTCTAGGTTTAGGCAGAGAAAGTACAAGATGAACATAAATCATCTTGTACAAGAAAGTGAGGAAATGTTTAAGGAATATGGATGTATGAATACAAGACACAGAATTCAGCTTGAAGGGGCTCTCACTGGCCAAATCAGGGACAATTTGAGCATCAAAGTAAACATTAGTAATAACTTATTATTTCAAAAATAGGAATCCAGGAGAATGACTCCACGGTATAAAAATAAGCAAATAATTTGAAAATTTGATACAGAGTTTACATAGTTTCAAAAAAACCATGTCCCACAGTACTTATTATAGTGACAAAGCCTAACATACAGAACTTTAAATGATCAGAGTGAATACCACCAGTGACGGAACAAAGGAAATCATGTGCTACCCAACTTATTGGAATGCAGGAAGAAGACAGATCAGTTTTGCGAATAGTACTGCTTCAGATGCCTAATGTTAATCTAATCACAAATAAATCTCAGACAGGGCTGGGGCTGTAGCTCGGCGGCAGAGTGCTTGCCTAGCATATGTGAGGCACTGGGTTCGATCCTCAGCACCACATAAAAATAAACAAATAAAATAAAAGGCATTTTGTCCATACACAACTACAAAAAAAATTAAATAAAAAAAAAGAATTCTCAGGTAACCCTAGCTGACGTTGTACAGCAGAACTGTCCTGGGATTTTTCATGACTCTTTTATAGTTAGTTGTGGCCATGTGACCTACATCTGGCTCATAAGATATAAATGAAAGAAACCAGACTAGACATTAGAAAAAGCCACCATTTTTCTAATAACAAATGGGGTTGTCTTAGCTAGTAAACACCTTACTCATAATTCGTTCCTTTTATTCTTGTGTTCAATAGAGGCCATTAACAGAGGTGGAGGAATGTGGTGCTCTACTTGTGATTACAGAGACTAAAGTCAGACTGTGACAATGCAGAAAGGGAGGAATAAGCTGGTTCCTTCAATACCTGCACCCAACCTGAACCAGCTACCTATAGGCTTCCTATCACATTGCCCTGTACTTGATTAAACCATGTCATTGTATTTCTATTAGGTGTGGACAAATATAAACCTAGTTGTGTTAGTCAGATTTTTGTAGCTGTGACAAAATACCTGACACAAACAATTTGGAGAAGTAAAGCTTCATTTTGGCTCACAGTTTTATTCCATGGTCAGATGACTCTATTACTCTGGGTCTGAGGTGAGGCAAGAATATCATGGTGTAAAGTCGAGTCAGAAGTTGCTTAGCTCTTGGCAGCTGGAAAGCAAGGTTGGGGTTGGGGGAAGGAAGGGAGGTGAAAACAGGAAAGTGTTAGGGATAAGATAAATCCTCCCAGGGCATGTATGCAGTAACTTTCTTCCTCCACCTAGTTCCCACCTCCCAGTAGTCCAGTTAATACACTGATGAGATCTGATCCCTCATGATCTTATCTTTTCTTAAAAGCCTCATGTCTGTACATTGCTGCACTGAAGAGCAAGACTTCAAGTACAGGAGTCCTTTGGGACACTTCATCACCAAACCACAACACTAGCCAAAATAATTTGCTTTTCTTTTTTTTTTTTCATTATATTTCAACAGGTCTAGTCCTCCTCGTTGATTTCAACATTGTTTTCCTGGTTGGCAATTTTATTTGTATTGCATTATATTAAAAATTAATTTGAGGAATACATTTTTATGATGTGAGTCTTCTTTAAGCACATAGTATACCTATTCATTTGTTCTAGTCTTCTTCTGAGGCACAAATAAGATTGTAAAGTTTTCTTTATATCATGTTGCACATTGTTATAGACTGAATCATTGTGTTCTACCCACATGGTTATGTTTAAACCTAATCCCCAATGTGAGAGTATCTGGAAGTGGGGCCTTTGGGAGGTGATTAGGCAGTACCCTCATGAATGAGATTATTATGCTTACAAAAGAGGTCCCAGGAAAGACCACTTTCACATGTGAGACATAGTAGAAAGATTGCTATCTAAAAGCTAGGAAGAGCCCTTACTGGACACAAAATCTGCCAGCACCTTGATCTTGGATTTCCCAGCTTCTAGAAGTGTGGGAAATAAATGTTTTTAATTAATCCAGTTTATAGTATTTTTGTTTCAGCACTGAGTGGACTGAAACACAGAAGATTTTGCTACAATCATTATTTTCATCTGCCCTGTTGTCGATGCAAAGGGGTTATGCATGTTTTTCTGAATCCTGAGAGAATCTGAAGACTAATGTTAGTTAATTATGACAGTATCAGTCAAATATTACAAGATCAATTAGTAAATTAAAATCCAACTTTCTATAACAAATGAGTAAATTCTACTGAATATCAAACTAGTAAACATTACATGTTCAAGATCAAGACTTTCATAGCATGATAAAATAAACTCCTAGGAAAGCTTCTTTCTTGAACATGCACATCCAATTTTATGAAACCTGAAAAGAATATTTACTTCAACCTGGCTTATGCTATTCTTAGTGTTTTTAAGGTATCTAGTTTACAATTATTCTCTTCAGCCTTCTTTATCTTCATGATTGTCAATGTAAGTTTTGTCTTTTATAGTCTCAAAACAAAATAATTACTTTAGAATGTTTTAATGTCCATAAACTCTGGGAGATACAATGATAAAACCCCACACAAATTAATTGACCACTGTAATGAAAAATCCTGGATGGATGTAATTATGAGTAAATGAGGTCAGGAAAAAAAATGCAAACTTCTAACAACTTAAATAAACACTGATAAATCATGAAGTACAATGCAAAATCACTATTGCACATACTTAAAAATATTCATCAAAGCAAAACACTTATCTTCAAAGCAATTTTGTCAGTTTCCACTGACTTTGAAACATCTGATGAGAACCAAGTACTTCGGTGGAAAAGTTGGAGGTGTGGATTTAACGTCTAGAAGCTTCTAACTTATTCTGGAGAGTTTAAGAGGTAATTAACTGGAGAGAAAGTGGCAAGGTGCAAAGCGCATAACAAAGGTATATTAGTATTAATCCTGCTCACAGGAAACAAAACCGTGAATGAAAATAACTTTCCAATAGGTTTTCTAGTTTCCTCTGAAAAGGTGAAGTAAGCCTCAGAAACTCAAGGGATACTCAGATCTGCGCATGCTCTGATGGCAGAGCAACGCCCTCCTCTTAGTCGCAATTGTCGGTTTGTTTTTTAAATTGCGACTGTCGTAAACTGGGATTTCCTGACGGCTTCCTGGCTTTACGATGACAACAACAATGGCGGCGTCCGGTGGTAGATTTGAAAGTGCGAAGAGTATCGAAGAGCATAAAGAACAGATCCGAATCGCCAGGGCCGAGGTCTTGCGTCAGGTACCTCCGTTTTGGGCCTTTTGTGGTTATTGAGAATTGTAGGAGTTGAGGGCTCCCGAGAGCAATACCACCCACCTCTTATTAATCATTTCAGTATCTCAAATTGGGTGTAATCTTTCTTTGCATTGCAGGTACTCTGTGTATCTCTTGTCTCCTAACTGCTATGCAGGTTCCGTTTGCCCATTCTGCTTTCAGAGAGATGTTTCTTTTCTTCCAAGTTTCCTTTTTAAACCATCCATTCTTGGCTTTATAGGTGCCTGCAACGACTTCGCCAGCGTATTTCGCAGCCTCAGCCATTGCTCCTGCAGTATCTGAAATGAAATCTTTTTCAGGAACAGAAGTAAGGCACGTTTAAGTGCCGTTTCATTGGCCTTACTATTAGTTTCGATTCCAGACTTTATTGTCAGCTTTGACTTACCTAAAAAAGTTAACACAGGAGACTCAGAAAATTTTCCCTCTTACAAAATATTGCGAAACGTTGTATTTTTCGTTAAGATTGAGACATAGAGGTAATGTATAATAGAATGGAAGAAGCAAAGTATTGAGTTATCTGACAAGCAATTCAAGATGTAAGAAGCGTGACAATGAAAGAGCAAAATTGTAGTTGGAACGCAACATAGGATATAGTTGAGTTTTTGCTTTTTGTTTTAAGATGAAGAGTTTTAAAAGTTAGAATACAGGTGAGAAAGAGTTAATAGAGAATTGGTAGTCAGTAAGGAGAAAGGATAATGACTACAGCCAAATTTTTAAAGGGGAAGAGTGAGTGATTAGTTTTATCCAGGTGAAAGTTTGGTATTGTTCCCTGATTTCAGCATATGTGTAATAAATATTATTTATTTTTGTTTCTGGTATTTTAAGTGTTTTTCGGAGGGAGTAGTGTTTTTAAGCTGTGATAAATTTTATAACAAAGACATGCGTAGAGTTTGAGGAGGACCAAACCCAGATTTGGAGTTTGGGAGGAATAAAGAGAGGGCAGGAACAACCTTCTGGGTAAAATTTGGTTTATTTCACTGTTGTTGAAGAGTAAATAGAAATTAGCAATACGATCTTTTCTTTTTAGGGAGATGATTTTTCCTAAGGGCTTTTGGTGTACAGATATTGCATATTGAAGACATGGAGGTCAGTCTCCTATCTGTTGCAGAAGTCTAAGGCAGTAGCCACAGAAATAGTGAATGTTTTTCAAGAGTCCCAAGTCATATTTGATACTGGGAAAGGAAAAGGCCTAGAATAGATTCCAGAATGCTATCTGTGTTTGGTGGATTGATTTACAAGAGGTTGATAATGTGGAATGAGAGATTTTGTTTCACTTTTAAAAAATATTTTTTATACTGGTAGAAACAAATGCCTGGCAGGAACAGATCATTTATTCACGAGCAGGTACCTTTATACAAAAGTGGTACCAGTTTTAGTTGGAGCAATTGTCAGTTCATCTTTTCATGTTCTTATAGGCCAAAGCCAATTTTGAAAAAGAAGAAAGGCATAAAGAAATTAAGCGACTTCGGGGTGAGGATACATGGATGCTACCTGATGTGAATGAGCGAATTGAACAATTCTCACAGGTAAATATTAAACAGTTTTACTTGCTATCTCTGTCTTTGCACTCTTCAATTTAATATTGAGAAAGCAATTTAATATTGAGAAAACAATTTAATACACTGTTTTCACAAGTTACAGAATAAATACAACATAGTTGGCATTATTGAATAGCTTTATCTCTTTGGCAAAAGTAGCATATTGTAATATTTTGGACATCATGACATTGGAAGATGTTATTACTGGAGTTGGGTGATGGAAAACTTAGCTACAAATTTCTGACCCACTTATTACAAGCTTATGGATCAAAAATATTATGCATTTTAAGTATCTTTTTCTCTCTTTTTTTTAGGACTAAGGCCTTGTTTTCTATTATTTTTTAAAAATTTTCTTTTAATTGGTAAATAGTCATGGTGTACATTTGTGGAATACAGTGTGATGTTTTGTTCTATGTATACAACATAGAAGATCTAGTTAAATTAACATTTCTATCACCTCTCCAACTTAATTTTAGTTTTGTAATGAGAACATTAAAAGTCTATTCTTTTATCACTTTTGAAATATGCATTATAATTAACTGTGGCACCATGTAGGGCATTAAATCCCTAAAACTTATTTCTCCAGTCCAGCTGAAACTTTGTATCCTTTGATCGGCATCTTTCTTCCTCTCTAACTTCCTGCATTGGAGTCCCTTCCTACAATTTTAATTCATATTATCTTATGTATTTATGGCCCAATAATTGTATATAAATTGTTTGGGACCATACATGGGTAGTGTGTGTCTCTCTCTGTGTGTTATGTGTGTGTAAGTATATCCACTTATGTTTGTGTATGTATATATGTATTTACTTGATTATATATGTGTATCACATACATCTACAAATAAAACCCAAAATTTTTTTTTCTGGTAAAAAGTCATCTAGATGATAGTAATGTCTGTATTAGAGATGGCATGTTAACGTTTCTTGGAAAATTTAATTTATTTAGTCATAGTCTTTTAATCATATTCATTGTCTCTTTTCATGAAAGCTTTTAAGCTTTTTGGAATATGGGTTTTCCTCCTTAAAATGCTTCCTTATGAAGTATAATAAAATTAAATTCCTTTCTTACATGTTTAAAATGATCATTTATAGGAACATTCTGTGAAGAAAAAGAAGAAAAAAGACAAGCATTCCAAAAAAGCAAAGAAAGAGAAGAAAAAAAAGAGTAAGAGACAAAAATATGAGAAAAACAATGAGTCATCTGATAGTTCATCAGTAAGTATGTACTAAAACTAACCAAAGCAACTGAGAAAATTTTATTTAAAGGGTTGTGTGGGAACCTAAAATACATGAAAACTTAAAAAAAATTACTAGTTATGATATGAAAATGTCTGAGAGACCTCCACTTGAGGATGTCCAGGAAATATTAGAAATGTAGATCTTGGGATCCAGAGAAGAATGAGAGTATGGGGATATGGTTTGGAAATCATTGCTAGTTGGAACCACTAGAATGGATGAATGCCTAGGGAAACTGAAAAGAAAGAGGAACACCATCACTGAAGAAACACATAAGTAAAGGTTGCTAAGTAAAAATAGAACATTAGAAGGAGAAGCAGGAAAGAACAATATTACAAACATAAGGGAAAAGAGTTTCAAGATATTAAAAAGTCTGTTATACCTATTGTCTTTTTCATAGAAATTAATATTAACAAATTATAATTTGTTTTTATACTTAAGGTTTCACAACAAAAGAAAGAATGCTGGGTCAGCTGTACCTCTAGCCAGTTCTAGGCTGCAAGAACTCACAAAGAAAAATAAAACAGGCTGAATCTTTCACATACTTGTTTTCAGGAAGAAAGTTATATTTAGAAAATGATGAACTAGAGATGTTTAGGGATAATTGGTCTTTTAAGCATGATCTTCAAGGAGTTATCCTCTCAATTGAGTAACCAGAGTTGAAAGTCTGGCCCATCTTTAGTTTCAGAAACTAAATTTTTGGTAGTATACTGTCAAAGATAAATGCAGCTGGGTATCAGTTAAAGTGGTGCCAACAGATTTTACTCGGTAATTACTGAAAGTAGGGAAAATTGCTGAGTTCCATTCCTATTTGTGAGATAATTTGGTGTTTTAAAGGGAGAAAATGGAGAGGGAAGAGCTAGAGAGTCTAGCTTTAGACTTAGAAAAGTGAAAAATTATAAAGGGTTAGTCAAGGTAAATTGACATCTTAAAATATTGAATCTTCCAGTCCATTGTGCTTATGGTATGTCTCCATCATATTTAAGTCATATTTCCTTTTTCTACAATGTAAAATTTTCAAGTAGAGGTCTTTTAAGCTTTTCCTATATATATTTTTTCCTATTTTCTGGAATTTTATTGTAAATGGATTTTAAAAAAAACCTCATTTTCCATGTGTTTGTATTTAATATATAAATATACAATTGCCTTTTTGTATTTAACTCTTGTCTTATAACTTTGCTAAATTCACATATACTAGCATCTTCATTAGGCTTTTGGGTAGATCTCTTAGAATTTGTAGGTATATAATTATGTTTCAATCTCCATTTTATTTATTTTTTTGTTGCCTGTATTAGAAGATAGGACTTTGAAATAGTGTTGACTGAAAGTGCTAAGGGTGGATGGACATAATTCCCTTCATCCTGTCTTAGGTGGAGAACATTTAGTCTTTCACTTTTAATCATAATGTTAGCTGTGGACTTTTCTTTTCTTTCTTTCTTTCTTTCTTTTTCTTCTTTCCTCCCTTGTTCCCCTCTTCTTCTTTTTTATTTTTTTTCCCCTGTAGTGCTGGGGATCCAACCCAGGGCCTTGTATACACTAGGCAAATTCTCTAATCTGAGCTACACATGCAGCTGCCCAGCTGTAGGATTTTCACATATACCCTTTCAAATTGAGGAAATTCCCTTTCATTTCTAATTTTCCCTAAGTTTTCTTGAAGTTTGTATCGTGAGTATTGAATTCTATTAAATGTTTTTTTTCCTGCATCTTTTCGATCATAAGATTTTTCTCCTTTATTTTGTTAATATGAAAGAATTACACTAACCTGCATTCTTGGGAGAAACTATATTTAGTTTTGTGTGTGTGTGTGTGTGTGTGTGTGTGTGTGTGTGTATGTGTGTGTTTCTGTATGTATGTGTGTATATTTACATATATAGTCACATTGCCACATAAGGTGCTTTGAGCAATGATGGACCACATATATTCAATGGGAGTCCCATAAGATTATGTTGCCTAGTGACATGATAGCCTTCTTAATTTGTGTAAATACACTCTATGATGTTCACACAATGATGTGATTATCTAATGGCATATTACTCAGAATGTGTCCCTATCTTTAAGCAACGAATGGTTATAAAACTTATATAAAAGTTATGTTTCTGGATTTGATTTATCAAAAGTTTGTTGAAGATGTTTTATCTGTGTTTTTGAGGGATACTGGGATCTTGGTAAAAGGGTAATGCTGTTCTCCTACATGAATTAAAAAGTATTCTTCCTCTTCTGTTTTGTCAGTTTGTGCCAGATTGGTGCAGTCTCTACCTTCAGTGTTTATTAAAATTAACCAGTGAAATTATTTAGTCCTGATGCTTCCTTTGTAGAATGATTTTTAGTCACAAATTCTTTAATAGTATATTAAATATTTTCTATTTAATCTTGAGTTTGTTGTAGTAAGTTGAATTTTTAAAGGAATTTATTTCACCCAATAAATACTCCTTTTGTCATTTTAATGTCTATAGAACCTGTAATGATTTCTCCTTTTTTATTCCTGAATTTGGTAATTTCTGTTTTCTACTTAGTCTTCTCAGTCAGTCTAGCTTGAAGTTTATCAATTTTGGTAATTTTTTCAAAGAAGTGCATTTTAGTTTTATTGATGTTTGCTTTTCTTATTTTCTATTTCATTGATTTAATTTTATTTTTTCTAATACTTATTTTATGTTTAATTTACTGTTCTTTTTCTAACTTCCTAACATGGGTGCCTAGGTCATTTATTCTCTTTTTTCTTTTCTAATAAGTACTTAATCTATTAGTACTTATCTTATTACTGTTGTAACTTTGCCTACCTCATTTTGATGTGTTATGTTTTCATTGATATCGTATTAAAGTATCTTAAAATTTACTTCTTTTTACTCATGGATTACATAAAAGTAAATTTTGAATTTCCAGGTAGTTGTACATTTTACCAGTTATTTTAAAATTTACTTGAATTCTATTATTGACATAGAACATACTTTGTATAATTTTAATTAAAAATTTATCCAGATTTATTTTATGGCTTAGACTATGCTCTATTTTGGTGAAAATTCCATGTATATTTGAAGTGAATGTGTAATTTTGCTGTTGTTAGGTGTTGGGTTTTATAAATGTCAGGAAAAGTTAATTAATAGTGTTACATCTCCTGTATTCTTGTTTTTTCTTTACCTGTTCTCTATCAATTACTGAGAGATTTGTATTTAAATCTCTAACAGTAATGGTTGACTTTTCTATTTCTGCTTTCAGTTTTTGCCTTACATATTTTGAAACTCGACTAGGTAGGTACATATACATTTAGGATAGTTATATCTTCTTGATGAATTAACCGTGATATTATCGTGAAATATTTCTCTTTATCTCTTGTAACACTCCTGTCTATATTCTGCTATGTTTTGATGAATAAAGCTTCTTTTTATATTATTTGTTTTTTATGGTTTATCTTTTTTACTCTTTTAATTTTATATCGAAAGTGCATTTCTTGCATTTCGTGTATATTTGGAATTTGCATTGTATCTAGTCTATCAATTTCTTCTTTTTTAATTAGAGAATTTTTTTGCACTATCCAATATGTTAGCTGTGTATAGCTTTTTAATTTTTAATTAAAATTTTTTAAAATTATATATAAAACAAAAGGGAGGGTAAGTGAAGGTAAAACTTCAAGAATTTTTAAGGACTTATAAACCAAAGGCTTGGATTTTATTTTATAGGGAGTGTGTCATCTAATTAGGTTCAGCTGAATTTATTAGAAAAATCTCAGAATAGTCATTGGTTGAACAAGATTGAAGTTTGTTTTGTCTTATTAAAGAAATGAGTAGACAGTGTAGGGTTATTGTGGTCTTTTAGAGCTAAGGCTTCTGTTGTATTGCTCTTTAATCATTCCTACTGCATTACCTCTTAGTCCAGAAAATAGGAAATAGTATATTCTTTTCTTTCTTAATTTGACTTCCAGAAAGTCCCACTGAATACTTTCATTTACATCTCAATGGATACTTGATCATGTTTCACTTGCAGGTACCAGATATACATTATTTCTCCAAATAAGATTGAGTTCTATTGATAGGAAAGAAGAGTAATAATTAGTAGTCTTTGTGACAGACAGCCATAGAAAAGAAATACTGTGGTTGGATGTCTCCTTCATGTAACTCTAAATGCATTAAGGGGAGTTGGAGAAGAAAGACCGGAGTCTAAGAGACTTTTTGATTATTTCAGTTGTGTAGGTAAGAGAAAAAATATCTAATTTAAGACTGCTACTTTAAGAATGCAAAGAAGGGGATATATATTTGTTGGGAGTCTTTTTGCAGATTATGGAAACCGAACTTAAATTGGCTTATGCAAACCAAAAAAGGGAAGGATTTATCATTAGAGTACAAAAATCTTACAAGTTTACAAGATAAACTTCAAGCTACACTGACTGGCAATCTTACAATCTTCCTATTTTTTGGTGTATAAGACACCTAGAAATCAGCTAGCTTCAGGAATATCTGAAATTAAAGTCACAAATGCCTTTTTTAAAAAATATTTTTTAGTTATGCATGGACACAGTGTCTTTATTTTGTTTTGTTTATTTTTATGTGGTGCTGAGGATTGAACCCCGTGCCTCACACATGCAAGGCAAGTGCTCTGCCACTGAGCCACAACCTCAGCCCACAAATGCCTTTTATAGTCTTGCATTTTCCTTGTTTCTCCTTTGAGTCCTTTTTTGTTTTCTTGATATAGATCGATTTTTGTTGAATTCCATTCTTTATGACATAAATAGCCTTTGCCAGTGCCTTTCCAGCTCCTTAGTTTTAAATCGGCCCCTTTGGACTTTATTTTAAATTCCTGGAGAATAATTTATATTGATATGAATTTGGTCAGCTACCTACCTTTGGGTCAGGCTCCCATGGCAATCATGTGGTGTTTGCTTTGTGGTATATTTGATAAGTATTTTAGAATTGAAAATAGTTGGTTCGGATAGATAGGTGAGGGAAGATGATCCTGAGATTTCTGACTTGGAGAAGTAGGTGGTTGATGGTGCCAGGTAACTCAGTTCAGTAATAGAGTAGGAGGAACAGGTGTTGTGGAAGGAGATGATGAGTTTATTTTTTTGTCCTTGAGTTCAACATGCCATCCAAGTATAGCAGATAGTTGATTGAGTCACTGAAACATATGTGAGGCAAATTTGAAAGAAATCAGCACAATTGATGGTAATTGAAGCTGTGAGAATGGATTTAATGACTCATAGGAATGTTTAGAGCATACAAAATATAGTGGGCAAAGAATGGAAAAATGGATAGTTAAGGACTGAACATAGGAGGAGGAATGCAGGAAGGAAATGGAGAAGTAATAAAGAGTGGGAGAATTGGAAGTATCCTAGAAGGGAGAACTGGGAAGTATCCAAAAGTTAAGAAAGTGAGTCATTAGCAGGGTTGCATTCAGCAGAGAAGTTTAAGGAGATAAAGACTAAAGCGTTTTGTAGAGTTTGGCAAAGTGGAAGCCATTGAGTTTTGAAGAGGTTTCACTAGATTAATGGGGAAAGTATCTATCTTACAGAGGTTGGAGACATGTTTGAAAGTGAGGGTATGAATACAGTGCATTTAGAGTACTCTTTCAATAAGATAGCCATAGAATAGAATTTGGAAGATGAATTGCTGCTAAAGGGATACAGAGGGTCAGAGAAGGTCCTCCTTTCCTCCAGAAAAAAAAAAAATAGTAAAATACTTCACATATTTCTAGGCCTTTAGAGACCTTTGATTTAAGCATACAAGAAGGATACAATTAGTGGGGCAAGGTCCTGGAGGAACAGGAATGGTTGAGATCAAAATCTTTGGAGGAGGACTTGTCTTGAATGGTAAAAGTTAACAGAGGGTTAGGATAGGCATAGCTATCAATAATATTTATAGGGTAAATCGGAAGGTGACGTGGCCTATTTTTTCCTTTTTTTTTTTTTGGTACTGGACATTGAACTCTGGGGCACTTGACCACTGAGCCACCTCCCTAGCCCTATTTTATGTTTTTATGTAGAGACAGGGTCTCACTGAGTTGCTTAGCGCCTCACCATTGCTGAGGTTGGCTTTGAACTCGTGATTCTCCTGTCTCAGCTTCCCTAAGTGCTGGGATTACAGGCTTGTGCCCCACGCCTGGCTGCCTATTTCTTCTTGATGAGGTAAAAGAGATCATTTTGCTGAGAGTATGGGGAATGGGAGTTGGTAGAAATCTTGTGGAGATTGTTAAAGAAGGTAAGGGTAGTTGCCCAGTTGTTAAGCAAGGTACTTGGGGATACAAAGTAGACCAAGCAGATATGGTTCCTGTCCTCATACAACTTACTGCCTGATGGAGCATTAAATAATCACACAAGTAAATGCAAAATGATAAGTGCTTCAAAGGCGAAGTAAGGGAATAGAGAACTGACCAAGGCCAGTAAGGGGAATTCTAGTTTGAGTTGAAAGTCTAGTTCAATTGTTATAGATCCTGCTGATTGGATTTATCCAGAGTAGGGAATTAATTGCAACTGAGATGATGAAGCAACTGATGACTCTAGTTAAAGAATTTCAGAGTAGTTAGTCAAAATCTGATGTGTTAGTCAGCATTTCATTGCTGCAATAAAAGAGCTGAGAAAAACAACTTAAAGAGGAAAGTTTTTTTTGGCTTATGGTTTCAGAGGTTTCAGTTCATGGTGGGTTGGGTCCATTGTCTCTGGGCCATAGGTGAGACTGTATATTATGGCAGAAGGGTGTGTGGAAGAGCAAAACTGCTCACTATATGTTGCTGTTAAGCAGGGAGAAAGAGCAAGCAAGAGGCCAGGAACAAGATGTGCCCTTCAAAGGCATGCCCCATGACTTACTTCCTCTAATAGGGCCCCACCTCCTAATAGCTCATTTAGTTAGTATCCTTCTGATCTAGTCACTTCCTAAAAGCCCCCACCTCTGAACATCACTGCATTGGGGACTAAACCTTTACCACATGGGTCTTTGGGGAACACTTCATATTCAAACCATAATGTCTGATAAGATAGAGAACATTCTTGATTATAGAAGACCTATGACAAAATCTTCTAGAACACCAACTTTTAAATTATGTAAGTTTGATTTTAGCAAATTGATTTTAGCAAATAAAGTGTTAATTTTTCAGACTGTACTCTTTTTAAAAAATATTTATTTATTTTTTAGTTATAGGTGGACAGAATATCTTTATTTTATTTTTATGTGGTGCTGAGGATTGAACCCAGTGCCTCACACATGCTAGTCAAGCACTCTACCACTGCGCCACAATCCCAGCCCCCAGACTGTAAACTCTTATTTTAATGAATGACATCAAGAATTAGGAACCAGATTTCACTAAACTGAATTGATGATGTAAAATGAGTAGACCAGAAATTCATTTATAGTGATTATCTTAAACAATTGTAACTATAGAGATAAGTTTTAAGGTTTCTGTAAATCTAAATGAAGGCATAAATGAATGAATGATAAAATTGTCTTTGCTTTGGGAAATAGTTGGCTCTGGAGATGGCAGAGTGTAAATATGTATACTCCACATGGTTGATACCTTTCAACAGACATATCTATGTTCTCTAGTTAAAGCTTTAGGTAATTTTCAAGGATTTCATGGAATGGAAGAACATTGTCACATTTAAGAAATTTGTATTTCTTTGTTGTTTAATCATTTTTTTCTCCTTGACCTCAAAGTTTCTCAGTTGTACACTAACAGGTGGTTTGCATAAGATGATTTCTAGAATCCTTCTTACACTTTAGTTTTGTAGCTCCAAAGAACAGATTTAGAACCAGACAGATCTAGATTTCTGTCTTGGTTTTCACAATGCATATAATGTAACCTGGGCTTTTCTTACCTGTAAAGTCAAAAGATACTTTATAGAGTTATTTTAAGGATTTAGGGTGATCATTTATGTGAATGTTCTTAAAATACTACTTGACATAGCAGAGTCCATTCATGCATTTGTTGAAAATCCCGAAACCTGACATAACAGTACATAGGGAATAATGATTGAATATACTCGTTAGTTGATGCAATAATTTGATGTTTAAACATAATAAGTAAAATACCTTACCAGTCTGTTACTTGAGATCTCTGCAGTTTTAGATTGAGGGAAATCTCAAAATTTGAAGCTCTCAAAATTTTACAGCCAACTTATTTACTTGAACATCATTTCCCCTGTTTTGGTGAGGTAAACATGTGAGTACTACTTGATGTTGGTAGGAACTGAAGCTCTGTTCTGAAATAAGCTTCCTACAAAGAAATTCTAATTTTTGATTTTTGCCTTTCTTTAGCTCCATAATATAACTGATAAAAAAATAAAAATAATTTGGTTGTGTTTTGTGGGCTTAATTCCAAATAGTGGGTTTACATGTTTTTTTCCTCTAATTTTCAGTGCCATTTTTAAGGGGGCATAATATAAGAATTTTATCTAGAAAGCTGAATTATTACCATTTAACAACTGCATAAAAATTTTATATGTATATATGCAAATTGTGAGTTTCACTTATGTACTAAACATTCTTAGAGCTCTGAAGATGAGTGGGTTGAGGCTGTTCCATCCCAGACTTCTGGCAAGGAAAAGGCCTGGAAAGTGAAAGATGAAAACTTGGGAAAGGAGCATGACAGCCAAGTTCTTCAGGTAAGCAAGTCATGTGATTTTAAAAATAGAAGTGTCATCTTCTAAGAATAGATGAATGTTGAAGTGAAAAGTGATTAATTGCTTCAGGAGAAAAATTAGACTTTGAGAGCAATATACTTTTTGAATAATTTCGGCAGTAATGCTTCTTGTGGAGTGTTTAGTCTCCCTTTCTCCTGCTGTGAGAAAGTGTTTATTCTAGTCCCTTAGAGATTATCCTGCTTTTGATTTTTTATAAGAGAAGTGGCACTTTTCCCTTGTGTGTTTGTAGCCTTCCTTGTACTCTTACCTTTGTCTGACCATTCCATGGTGGGTAGTGTTCAGTTGCAGTTTTTATTCCTTTTCTCCTTGCATCATAATTTTCTTAACAATACTAACAGATAGTTTACAAATTTTGGATTATACTTTAAATAGTCCTTATTATTTTTTGGAGTACCAGGGATTGAACTCAGGGACACTCGACCACTGAGCCACATCTCCAGCCCTATTTTGTATTTTATTTAGAAACGGTTTGAGTTGCTTAGTGCCTCGCTTTTGCTGAGGCTGGCTTTGAACTCGTGATCCTCCTGCCTCAGCCTCTGGACCCACTGGGATTACAGGCATGTTTCACCACGCTTATAGTTCATATACCTGAGGAAAATGTAATTTCTCCACTGATAGTCAAAAAGGAAGGGAAAAAGGTGAACAGGAACTAATGTTTGGTTGCTTGTTGTTTGCTGAGTACTGTGTTAGATGCCTTCTATTATTTTGAACAATAAACAATCCTGAAAGTTTGGCGTTTTATTGCATTTTATAGGAGAAAGACTAAAGTATAGACATTAAGAAACTTGCTTAACATTATACTGTCATATAAGATTTGATACAGCTTGAGTGCCTCCAAAATCCCTGCTGTCATTAAGTTCAAACCAGTTCAGATTGAAAAAGCTTTCCTTTTTTTTTTAAATTTTAAACAGAGGGATGAGTGGATGACTGTTGATTTTATGTCTGTTAAAACTGTGTCATCATCATCACTCAAAGCTGAAAAAGAAGGTATAAGGAAAATAGAGCAAGCAAAAACTGAAGCACTTGAACAGGTAAGAGAATATTTGCAATATGTTAACTTTCTAATTCACCTTTAATAAACTTATAAGACATTCATATAAATACAATTTTACTTGTAAAATATTAAAATTAGCATGAACAACTGTGAAATGTGATATAAATTTTATTTAAAATAAGTTTCCTGTATAGAGAGTCAGTTTAAAGGAGTACTAGATTTATAAATCTAGAGCATATATAGTTGAGTCATATTGAGTTTATGTTACTATCATTGAGTTAAAACTGAACCTTCACAACTTCTATTTCAGTATACATACTGAATTAGATTACCATAAAAATGCTTTCATTTCAAGACATCTACAATTTCTGGATTTATTGTTGTAACTGCTGGTAAGAAAATAGTGGGAAATCTTTAGAGGCCAAAAGATTAGGCAAAAGCATGAATCCAGAAAGTAAGGAAGTACTGAAGCTGGAGGCCTTCCTGGGAATATCATGCAATCCTAGTAATCTAGAATTTCAAATGATGCTTAGCAATAGCAAGTAAGGCAAGTGCTTGCATGAGATAGCAGTGTTTGATTGATAAACATTTATCAATCTGGGACCCTCCTGGAATTTATTCCTGATGAAAAGATGAACTTGAAAAAACTTCAAAGGCAAGAAACTTTTTTTTTTTTGTGGTGCTGGGATCAAATCCAAGGTCTTATACATGTCAGGTAAGCACTCTACCACTGAACTACATCCGCAGCTGACAACTTGTCTATCTTCTGTTTTGTCAGGCAGTTTGTATAGTGGATGGATTAAAATCTCCCAAGGGGATATCTAACCACAAATTGCAACTGTGGTGGTTTATAGCATGATTCATTAAGGGTTATGGCTTAAATTCATGCCTGTGTGGTCTGAACATAGAAATTTGTTTTAAAGTGTTCTTGAGTTGCTAGTGCTTTAAATTACTTTTTAGGCATAACTACTAGACCTTTCTAGAAAACCACACTGTAAATATAGGCCTCACAATTTTCTTGAAACAAAGCCCTATGGAATGTGAGCTCACAGTCTGAAAAGCACAAAATACATGAAAATACAGTGAATCCGTAAGAGTCATCTGAAATGATAAATGGCAGAATCAGACCCACAAAATCTTTATATGTTAGGATAGTTAATAACTTTATAAAAATAATAGCAGGTATTTAATAACTTTATAAAAATAATAGCAGGTATAAAAATATGAGTAAGAACTAAAAGATGATTAAGAAGGCAAATTTGAGAACGCCAACAAGAATTTCTACAAATGAAAAATGTAAGAATTGAAGTTAGGAGCCCAGTAGATTGGTTAAGAGATTGAATATTGCTGAAGAGAGAATTAGTGAACAAAAAGTCTTTAAGAAGTTATCTTGAGTGCAACAATAAGGGGAAAATAAATAAAAATACAAAAAAGTGATTACTGATCATGGTCACTGTTTTTTTCTGGTATTTTTTTTAATGGTCTAATTTTAATTTTGAACATGTTGATGTGGTAAATTTTGTTGGTTTATATGAAGCAGTTATCTTTTTATTTTTTTAATTTATTTTTTATTTAAAAAATTTTTTTTTAGTTGTAGATGGACACAATCTTTATTTTATTGCTTTGTATGTGGTGCTGAGGATCGAACCCAGGGCCTCACGCATGCGAGGCAAGCGCTCTACCGCTGAGCTACAATCCCAGCCCCATGAAGCAGTTATCTTTATACCATTGGAAACCAGAGGTTTGGGGAACATCTTGACTAAATTTTGTAAAATATCTTGTTCTCTGAATTAAACCTGAAGGAGTTGGAACTCATTGTATTAACAAGGAAAAAGAAGGTACATCTAGTAATGGAGGATAACTAGTTAACAGTAGAGTAAGAAAGAGGAGTTGTGTGAATTGAAGTCTGGAAGTGGATTTCACCCATTACATCTCTCAACTAACCATATCGGATTAATTTTTACAATGTGCACCCTTGATCATAGTATTATTCCATTGAGAAGTCTTCTTTGATTCAAATTGAAAGAATGCTGCTTTGCCATTTCTGATGTTTTCTTTCTGGTGAAGGAAGCTCCACGAGTGATATTTCATTTCATATTTCTGTTCTCACTCTGTCCCTGAAGACATTGAGTAAATTTTCTATTGGAAAATACTGGAAAGAATAAATTGGTCATGTTACCTTAGCTCTGACTTTCCTGCTTAGGAAACAGGCTAGAGACCAGGTGGGGAACAAGGTAGTGCAGGGTTTGGCTTGGTACTTTCTATATTTGGTAAAGTCTTCCTCATTGTGGGATTTAGTTAGTAGGCCCTTTTGGCTTTCACTGAAAGATGGCTTTCACTGAAAGATTTCTTTCAATTTAGCCTTTATTAATAACACAGGTAATTTTTGTATTTTATCTTGTGTGCCCTTATTTTTCAACTTATTCAGAACCTAGACTGAAAAAAAAGGCACTGTTATTGCTTTTCTTCATAGACCCCTCAAGCTGCCTACAAATATAGCCCAAACTCATTAGCATTATGTTTAAGGCAAATTTCTTTCTGTCAGGTAATTTATATTTCAGCTAAACTAATTTAATCATTTTCACTCATATTTTTCTACAGATCCCTGCCTCTGAATTGTTCATGTGATTCTTTCTAAATGAATTGGCTTCATCTCTTTTGTCTACGTTCTTGTTTATCTTTCAATCCCTGTTTCATACTTAGCCTTTCCTATAAAGACTTGCTGTTTATTTTCCATGACTGAAATGTTATCTTTCATGTTTCCATAGCATTTTGTTTCTTTGCTATGAGGTATTTACAGTTTTTGGTAAAGTGATTTAGTGGTTGTTTCCTCTTTGCTTTAAAAGTTATAAACTTTTGAGAAACTTTTATTTATATTTGTATCTTCCTTTGCAGCTAGTATAGAATTCTGCACATAATACATGCACATAATACAATATGAAATTGTAGATTTAGTCTTTTTCTCTCCTTGAATTCTAGTTCACCTTGCTGCTCTTTGAATTCTTAGATTTAGTTCTTAAGTTTGGTCATCTGTAGTAATTTGGGATTTTTGCTTAGGTAAGAATTCAGATTATTTGATGCAGCAGCAAATCATCTAGGCTAATGAGTGAGATTAGCCAGTTTCTACACGTGCATGTTTGGATGTTTTCTGCATGCCATAACATTCTTAAAATTATAAAAGTTCAGGCCTTTTTTTTTTTTGAGAAAAAAATGACTCTTGCCTTAGAACCAAATATTATTATTATTATATTTTATATCAGGAATTGAACCCAGGGCACTTAACCACTGAGCCACATCCCTAGTCCTTTTAATATTTATTTAGAGACAGTGTCTTGCTAGGTTGCTGAGGCTGGCTTTGAACTTGTGATTCTCCTGCCTCATCCTCCTGAGCTGATGGGAATACAGGCCTGAGCCACTGGGCTCAGTCCAAATGCTAATTCTTGTAGTGGCAGTAAGGATAAAAAGAAGGCAATGGGAAAAAGTTCAAAATGAAGGTCCTTAATTGTTTGGTGTGAAGCTTGTTGATTTTGAATCTTTATATTGGGAATTTATATTAATCTAGCATTTACCTATAGATCAAGTCTGTACCTTTCATCAGTTATTTAGTATTCTTAAGATGACAGGAACTCTTCTCACCCCATGAAGTCCTTGCTTCATGTAGACTGGCTCTGTTTCTTTGTCTCAGCTGGAAAATTTAGTATTCATTATCATATACAAATTGAACTCAGGATGATCACATTTGGCTTGCACATAGAACCCAGTAAGCCTATGGCTTCAGTCCTGTGTACTGCTTTGCATTTCTGTTCTGTTTATGGTCCACAGAAATATTTATCTTGTGTTAACTATAGTAAGTTTCATATTATGTGTCTTTTCTATTTGTACTGAGAAGAGAGATTGTGATGAAGTGGAATCTTAATAAGCCATCTTGGCTAAAAGGCTTGAAGGTATTATAGAGAGATCAATTCATGTTGACATATTATTTTTATTTCATTTATTTTAATTTGTTATATAGTTCTTCATCATCTAACTGTAGATTTAGTATCTCATTGCATTTGTATGCTTATTGTGCTGTACTGTAAACGTTCATTTCTTAGGGACACTTACATTGTTTACTGTTTTTCACTGAACGGTGCTGTGACAAAGGACATTGTATGTATTTTCTCATGCATACATGTATGAATTTCTTCACAGTACATATCTATGAGTGGAATGGCTCAGTTACAGAGTATGCACCTATGTTCTTTCCCAAATACTTGCAAAAAGATTATAATAATTTATATAGCCTCAGCAATGTATACTTCTTTTCTAATACTTAGTATCTCTAATTGTCAAAAAAATTTTGATATTAATTAATGAGTGAGAAATAGTATCTCATTGTTTTTGTGTGTTTATTGTTCTGGTTTGGATATGAGGTGTCCCCTAAAAGCTCATGTGTAACACAATGCATGAAGGTTTGAAGGAGAAATGATTGGGTACCAGCCTTATACTAATCAGTGAATTAATCCATGATGGGATTAACTGAGTAGTAACTGGAGGCAGATTGAGTGTAGTTAGAAGAATTGGTTCATTGGGGGTGTGGCTATGGGGTATATATTTTGTTTCTGGAGAGAGTCTCTCTGCTTTCTGATCATCATGTGAGCTGCTTTCCTCTGCCACACTCTTCTTCCATAATGTTCAGCCTCATCTTGAGCCCTGAGGAATGGAATCTGCTGTGTATGGATTGAAACCTCTGAAACAGTGAGCCCCTAAATAAGCTTTTCCTTTCCTAAAATTATTCTTGTCGGATCCTTTAGTCACAGCAGCAACAAAAAGCTGACTTAAACACTTATTTATATATTATTTTACATATTTTTATATATTTTATATCTTTTTACTGTAGGAGAGATCTTTCCTTTTTTTTTTGTTCATTCAGATTTCTTGCAGTATGAACTATTGATGTTTTTTGCTTACTTTTCTACTAGGGTTGTTTCTATTTTTCTTATTAATCTGTGGAAGTTCTTTATATATTCAGCTTTTTGTCATTTATACATTTCCAGATAGTATCTCACAATTTGTCTAGACTATTGTCAATTGTCCTGTTCAGTGTGTAATTATAACCTTTTAAAAATCCAGTTGAATATCTGATGTGTATCTCTTTGAGTGTCTAGATAAGAACATTGAAAGAATTTCCTTGGTGATTGATAATGAGAGATTTTATAGAAAGTAACAGAAAGGACAGATCTTTTTTGCTATAGAAAATCTAAGAAATCAAATCTGGTTTTGTATATTTTTATGAATTAACCTTTAACTTAAATTTGTTCTTTCAAGATTTTTTACTTTTTTGTCAGCTCATAGATGCATTTAAAAAGCTATTCAACATTTTTGTTTTTAGCAGTCTGGTTGGTTCACATTCTGGGAAACTGAAATCCCTAACGTTTAACACTTTCCATTCCTCTCCGTCCAACTGCCATTATTAGTTCTTGTAGGAAGCATTTTCTGATTTCCTGAGGTCAAGTTGGTATCATCAATATGTAGTTCTATAGCTCCCTTTGCTTTTGTAGCATTTATGTGTGTTGATGTTGCTTAATTGTCTTTCCCCTTTTCTTAGACCATAATTTCTTAGACCAAGCCTGTCTATTCATTATAGCCCTAGGGCCTAGTATAGTGCTTAGAACACAAGGGGCACTTGCTTTGTGCACAAGGGCTCCCATCATCTCTTGCTTGGATTAGTGCCACAATCTTCTGACTGGATTGGTAATCTTGCTCTTCTCGTTTTTTCCTCCATGCTAAGATCAGTTTGTTCTTTGTGTAATACATGATCATTTTCATGTCACCATTGTCTCCAGCATAAAACATAAACAGCATTTCAAAATAGCTCATGTGTTTTAGTCTCTGATTATCCTCCAATCTAATTTCTTTTCACTACTTAGTCACATTTCTGAGTTTTAGCTCGTCTGAATTACTTTAAGTTCTCTGAACATTATGTACTTTTTCTTTATGGTTTTATAAACATGCTGGGGCATGTTTATGCCCTTTCCTTCATTCTCCCCAAAAGAAAACTTAGCTCATTTTTGCTTGTCCTTAGGTCTAAGACTGCACATAAAGCTTCCTATAGGAAGTCTTTGATCCTTTAATGTGCAAGAGGTTTGAATTCTTCGTGTGGCCTTTGTACTCTGTATTCTGTCTTCAAAGCATGTATCAGTTATTTATTGTCCATATTCCTCACTATATCATAAACTAACCAGGGCCAAATCAGTATTATCAACTGTTATATCTTCTATATGTAATGCAGTTCTGAAACATGATAGGTATTCAATAAAAATATTGAATGAATGTGAATTTAAACATTAACACTGGCAAGTTATAGAACAGTGTCTTAAGAGTGCTTTAAATGATTGTCCAGAGTTACAATTATTAACTGGGTCTCAAGTTTATTATTAACTCTTTTGTGGTGGATTTATTTTTAAATCCTAATTTATGAAAATGTTTTTTTCTAGTCCAAGCTGCTGGAAAGGGAACTGAATCCATATTGGAAGGATGGTGGGACAGGTCTTCCGTCAGAAGACTGTAATGTGTCATCAGTTACTAAAGGTATCTTTATGTTGTGGTTGCAGATATAGGTATTTCTTATAAGTTGGTATTCCTAATGGAATGACTTGAGTTTACATTACAACAAAGCACTGATAAAATATTTGCAGTCTTTTTAAGTTTTTTATTTAAATCATTAGTACCCGGGAGTAAGTTGATTAAATACATAGTTTTATACTTGTTTTTATAATGCTTTCATATAGGAATTTGTTTCAAATGGGCTAATGCTAAGTGTGATTCTATGAGGATGTAATGATGATATAATAATTCATTTGTTTTGTAAAAAGCATTGTTTTTGTGAAATTTCATTAAAATAGTACATAAGCAAAGATCTGGTTTTGTATTTTTAGAAACTTCTATTTTTCCAGCCGTCACAAAATTTGTAATAATGTTGAGAGTGCTGTTATTTTCCAGCAGATGGAGACAAAATATTTGTGTCATATAAACATACTTTGTAATATAATTAAAAAATACGTACCTATCAGGTGTTGTATTGACAACTCAATGAAAAGTTTATTTAATTACAATTAACCCAGTATACAATAGTAGCATTGTAAATTATATTGCCTTTTCATTTTAGTTATTTATCAGTACAAAATTTTTTCCTTTTTATACATAATTCATTTATTTTGGCTATTTGTTAAAATTATTTTACATTTCATGTGTGTATCCTTAGAGCCACCTTATAGGCTCCTTTATAATTTTTTTTTTGTAATTGTACATTTCTTTTTAGCATTTTGTATGCTGGGTTAAGTAATAGTGACTGTAGTCATACAAGGTTCTCTTTGAAATACTATTTTATAGAAACTTAATGGGGAGCAATAAATTAACTCAGACTGATTTTATGGTCTGGACTTTTACCATCTCAAGTATTAAGAAGACAATCAATAAATTCATCTTTGGGGAAAACCTAGAATTGGCAAACTTAGTCTTTGGTGTTTTTAGTCAATAGGTTCTTATCTTCGCTGGGTGTAGAAGACCTGGAGTTCTGCTTTAGGTAGTAGCTTTGAGCTGGTGGAAACAGCAGAATTAAAGACACTAAGAAGAAAGTGACCTTAAATAAAGCTTTTATAGAGCCTTCCTCCTTTCCTTTTCAAATCATGCTTTCACTACTTCCCTTTTCCACATTACATTTATTTAGAAGGAGGAAAACAACAGAAACTCTATCAGAGGCTCAGCTCCAAGGGAAATTTGGTTTTAAAAATGATCTACCCTTGAATTATTATGATAAAAACAAGGAAAAAACAGTCTGCAAGTTTTATTGCTTATGATAGTTTTATAATTTTATTTAGATTAGTGGCAGCGCTGAAACTGTAAGGCACCTGCAATTGTTAGAACATTAGTATTAAGGAGGTATTAGTGTTAGGGATGTAGAGGTGATGCAGTGTTGTTATAGACTCATTTTGGAATCAGTCTACTTGGAGTTAGAATTTTGGCATTTCCACTTACTGGCTTTGTGATTGTGGCAAAGTATACTGATCTTTCTAAGCTGGTAGTAACTATCTTATTTAGTTTTGGGGAAGTTAAAGTTAGAAATAATACAATATCTAGAATATGGGACTCAAATGGTTGATGATGTTAAGTACTTATTCTGTGATTAGGTGTTTTGGGAAGGTTATATCAATAATCTTGGTAATATTTGACATGCCAGATTTTCAATAATTAATTCATTAATCTTTAGAGAAAATTAAGTGGGAAAGTCAGTGATTTTTAAAGCTCATACAAAGTATATTTTAGTAATGGTAATTCTGTGCAACTTTAGAGTTTATATGGCACACTTATCTATTGGTTTATTTTCATGGTACCCATGTAAGGAAAGCAGAGTAGATGTTATTGTCTTAATTTTATAGCTCAGGAAACTACGAGTGGATAGATAATTTCCCTATCATCACATGAGAAACAATTTTTCTGATTCTAGTCCTGTAGGGTTAGTTTACTCTACATTCTTTAGAAAACTTTATTTCTTATAATGTAGTTAGTAGAAGTTCTTGCTTGTAGGCTCTTCCATTGTGATTTTGCTCTTCCTATTGATTTTTTCACCCTCTCCAGTTTTTGGCTCTTTGTTAGAATCTTTGAGTTGGAGGGATTTTTAAAGGCGGCATTAATGAGCTGCCTTTTTTAACAGATGAAGAAGTAATGGTCCAAAGAAGTTAATGACTTGCTGTTGATCTTAGAACTGTTTAGTAGTACTAGCAAGACTACAATCTAGGTCTTCTGATAATTTTTTTATGGTTATATATATATATGCACCTGTCTCTAAGAGAAATGAGGAACATAGCCTAGATTCATTTGCCTGTGTTCTTTTTATAATAATACAACTTAGAGTTATGATGGAAACATAATTTTTGACTTACTATAGAAAACAAATTTGAGATATAGATAAATATTAAGTGCTGCATACTAGTAAATGTACTATAATTATTTGATATATTTTCGTCTCAGCATAGAGGATGGGGACCAGGCCTTATGCATATTTTTATATCCTAATGTGTTTAGCAAGTTTTAATATACATTATATGTTTTAATATCCATTTATTTTAATATACATTTCAGCATTTTCTTCTATGACTTCCTTGTTGGTTTTTTTGGTGGCTTTGGGGTAGCTTTTTCTCCTCTTTGTGTATTCTTATTTCTGGGAATGCCCCTTGTACTCTTATCTTTTTTTTTTTTTTAACAAAAATTTAACCCATTTCTTAAACATAGTTTGTGAGATTTTTCTCAACCTCCTAGTTAGAAATAATTCTTAACTATTATCATTTTCTGTAACCCTTCATATCTTTTCATAATAGTTTTACATATTATCTTTATTGTAATTATATCCTTTTATATTCATTCTCTTAAATTGTAATTTTCCTGAGGATAGTTTTATTTTTATTTATCTTTTCCTTCCTTCTACTGGCAAAAGTCTGTATCTTACATATGTGCACACTCAAATACATGATGAATTTGAAATGTTTATAATTTTTACATATTGAAGGAAAAATATTTACTTTTATGCTTTATAAGCAGTATTAATTTGATGATAACCTCATAAAAAGTATACAGACATTTTCAAATTTTCTTTTGGAATTTAGCTTCAGGAGTAGAGGATGGTGGACTAAGCTGGCTAAAGAAGTCTTATCAAAGAATGAAGGAACAAGCTGAGAAACAAAATAAAAAATTTGAGGATATTGTAGCTGAAAGATATGGGGTGAGTATCTGAATTAAGGAGATGTGTACTGTTTTCATAATTACATAAAAGATTGTGTGGTTTAACTTTGTTTTATGCCATGACACATTTTTGAATTGAATTGATATCAGATTTCTTATCTTTATACTGCTGAAGTAACTTCTGCTTTTTTATTATTCTATGTACTTATGTAGCATATCTTTGCTGACATAAAGAATGCAAGACTTAAATCTTAAATCTATGTGTATTCAATGTAAAAATAATATTTTATCATTGTGAGAAAATTAAGTAATGCTGAAGAGCCTTCCTAGTACACCCCTGGAGATAAGCACTTTTGAAATTTTGATATATTCCAGACTTTGACATTTTGTAGACTTTTGACATTTTCCAGAGTTTTTTATTTTTATTTTTTAGAATGAAATTTCTTTAAAGTGAAAAATAAAAAGAGTTGGGGACGCAGTGCAGTGGTAAAATACACCTCTGGGTTCAATTACCAGTACTCAAAAAACAAAAAAGAAGGTAGAGACCCTTAGAATGTATATATACTCTTAGAATAATGTAACCATGCCCATGCATCAGTATATGATATTTTAGAACCAACTTATTTTCTTTCCTTTGTAGGTAATATATTATCTACCCACTCCCATCTGTGTACATCCTTACACATAGGGACTTTTCCCCTTGGTGTAGTCTTTGTGAAGGATGTTTAATTTTTGCATTTGTAGATTGATAAATTAGGAATTTAAACATACAAGTTTTTTTCCTCCTGCTTTCCATGCAAAGCTATTAGATAAGCCCTTCTGATCCAGAAAAATCAACTGGGAAATTTTTCGTATGTATATTTATTTTTCTTATTAATGCTTTGCTTCCATCATCTTTTCTCCTTTCTGGCAATAACAATGAACACACATTACATTCTTTATAATCAATTGCCCATGTTTCTTTTTTCTTATAACTTATGTTTATTTATGATCATTTCCTAAACTGTAGAGAATTCCCAGGCTAATTTGGTTTTTATCACTTTCTATTCTTTTCAGTATCTCAGGGAATTTTTTTTTCCTGGATATACCGTTTTTCACTTCTTGTTCTTGCACTGTTCCTTTTTCATGAGAGTCTATTATGTTTTAGCAGTGCAGTAACTTCTTGAAACTTGTTAAGTTATATGTCTTCTGTATTGTATATTATACTCTGTTAGTACAGAGCATTTGGTCTAAGAGTCTCCTCTTTTGAGATTTTTTTTTTTGTTATTTGGTAATTTTTCATTATTTTCTTATTCTTTTAAAAAAATTTTTTTTAGTTGTAGATGGACACAATATCTTTATTTTATTTATTTTTATGTGGTGCTGAG
The DNA here is from genome assembly GCA_028644305.1 of Xerus rutilus. Classification (NCBI taxonomy): domain Eukaryota; kingdom Metazoa; phylum Chordata; class Mammalia; order Rodentia; family Sciuridae; genus Xerus; species Xerus rutilus. Next base: position 81,502,293 of record CM053399.1, on the reverse strand, counting down.
GATCAAACCCAGTGCCTCACACATGCAAGATGAGCACTATACCACCAAGCCACAACCTCAGCCCCTATTTTCTTAGTCTTTTAAGTATTTATTTTAGTGTAGGATGATTATATGGGTCTACCCTTACCTTGGTGGCTTTTTCTTTCATTCTGCCACTTGGCAGTGGTTCATGGCCAGTGACATTGGGTAAAACATTAGTGAGCATTTCATAACTTTGATATATTATTTTTCTCCTTTGTAGTCAATGGAATTATTTCAGTCAAAATTAGAAGAAGCTGAAAAAACTGCCTTCAAAAAAGAAGATTATAGACAAGAACGGTGGAGGAAGACCACATATTCAGATAAAGCACAATCTAGTCAAGAAAGTAAAAAATTAGACTTAGAAAAATACAATAAAGGTTCAAGGGATAGATATGGTACTACAGAGATCACAAACAATAACGATAAAGATAAGTTTAGTGGTGATGAAAAAGATAAGAGACCTGGGTCTTTAGAAACATGTAGAAGAGAATACAAGCCAAGGCAAAACCAAGAGTTCTCTTTTGGAAATTTGAGACCTAAATTCTTAAGGCCCACTGATGATGAAGAACTGTCATTTCATAGCAAGGGACGAAATTTTGAACCATGTAGTTCATCTTTAGCATTAGTAACTCAGGGTTCATTGCATTGTGGTTTTCAAAAACCCATGGAGAAGAATGAAGAAAGTTTAACATCATGGAGTTCATCTTATGAGAGAAAAGAAGATAAACATTCAAATCAAAAGCCATTGGAAACTAGTAGTAGCATTGATTATCAACATGTATCAGGAGACATGAGAGAAAAATTACAGAGTGAGAACTTGAGTGATGACCCTCCAAAGAGAAAACATTTGCAGGATACAAAGACTACATTTGCTAGGTATTTTATCATTTGTTTTTTAAGATGATATGAATATTAAGACCCTGAGGATCCAAAGAACTAAACTGTTTCTTAGAATATTATTTGTTGA
>CM053399.1:81423243-81500805 GCA_028644305.1 Xerus rutilus | reverse complement strand
CATTTTTAGGCTGTTTTCAGTTTATTGCTCTTACAAACAATTGTGCAGTGAAGTTTTGTGTTTGTTATCTTTGCACACTGTTTAAATATAGCTGTAAAGTAACTTCTAAGGAGTAGAATTATCAGGTCAAAGAGAATATGCATTTTACTTTTTATGTGGTATGTTATATTAGCCAATTTATACTCTTAGTGTTATGCCTGAGAATGACTTTCCCCTTACTTATATGGCAAGAGTAGTACTGAACATTTTTTTCTTTGTCATATGTATATATAGTTGAAACAAGAATTTTTCCTTGATTTTTGTTTGTTTTAAGTATGGGTGTAGTTAGCCATACTTTTAATGTGTTGTTTGTTTTTACTTTTTTGTCAGCTACTCATGTTTGCCTACTTGTTTGTTATTTGCCAGAATTCTAGAAATTTGTTATGCTATAAAAATTTTTTCCAGCTTTGGTAGTTTTCCTTTTATTTTCATCCATTCTTTCACTTTTTCTTTAATGTGGTTATCTTTGTTATATTTTCCCTTTGTTCTTCTTAGGCCCTGTAATTATTTTATTTTTTGATAGCAGGGATTGAACCCAGGAGTGCTTAACCCCTGAACCACATTCCCCTCTTTTTTATATTTTATTTTGAGACAGGATCTTGCTGAGTTGCTTAGGGCCTCACTAAATTGCTGAGGCTGGCTTTAAACTTGCGATCCTATGCCTCAGCTTCCTGAGTTGCTGGGATAGGCATGTGCCACAATGCCTGGTCCTGGGATTATTATTATTATTTTTGGTACTGGGGATTGAACTCAGGGGTATTTGACCACTTAGCCACATTCCCAGCCCTATTTTGTGTTTTATGTAGAGACAGGGTCTCACTGAGTTGCTTAGCACCTCGCCATTGCTGAGGCTGGCTTTGAACTCGCGATTCTCCTGTCTCAGCCTTCCAAAGTGCTGGGATTATAGGCATGCGCCACCGTGCCCAGCTGGAATTCTTTTTTTTTTCATACTTTATTTATTTATTTGTTCTATTTAGGCTCACATGATAACGGTGCAATTTGATTCATTGCAGCTGGAATATTTTAAATTACTGCTTCCTGAAAAGTTTTCAGCCAGTGTTAATATGTGTCTGTGTAAATATAAGAGTATATTTTAATGAGGAAATAGAATTTACTTTTTAAAAATAAATTGTAATAGGAATGTGTGCAGTATAGGTATAATCCGGGAAAATGATAGAGCTTAGGCTTTTGTATTTAGAATAATTGCAGATTTTTTTTTTTTAAAGCATCTGCTCATGACTACAAATGCTAGAGAACATAGGAAAGAGTTTATCTTTATTATCTTCTTGAAACTTATGGCTTTTGCATGGACTTCAGTATGTCTTTAGTGCCTTCCCTTGATTAAATCCTTAAGCTTCCAGCCAATAAGGGGTGGAAGAGGAAAGTTTTTCAACAAAGGGAAGAGTAAAGTAAAATAACAAAGGCGTGTCCTTTGGATGAATAATAAGAGGTTTTTGATAACTTAATCAAGAACATTTTCATTGTGAAAGGATATAGAAGCCAGATTTCAGTAGACTAAAATATGACTACTGGTTTTAAGTTGGCAGAAAGAAAAAGTGTATGTGAGTACGGGTTAAATTTAGTACTTCTCTCACCCACTTTTTTCTTTCAGGTGTAGATACTTAAACATGTTTATATTTTAATGAAAAAGAATCAGCTTCATTTTAGAAAAGAACTATATAAAGAGTTGATGATAATTGAGCAAGATCCTTGAGTTATTAGTATGGGTTCAGTTTATTCATTCAAGTAGGAGGATTAGCCATGGGTAGAAATGTTTAAAAGAAGAGGAAATGTGGCTGGTTAGGCAGAGAAGATTCTTTCTTGGTGACTTACGCAGTATTTTTCAGTGTGATCCCCAGGATGTTGGTGATTCTCTAGGTCTTTGTAAGTAACACAAGGAATTTGGAAGCTTCAGGTGGGGAAAAAAAGACAGTGTGACAGTTTGGTTCACATACAGCTCACACAATTGAAATGTACTCTCATTGTTATGACTCTGTTCTTAATTTTAGCCAATTTTTACCTCCAAATTTTGATGAACTTTTGGAACACAATTACTCCAAAAATTATTGGTTCATGTGCATGTCATATTTCCCTTAAGGGATCCTTGAATACTGAAAGATTGAGAACAGACTGTTTCATTCATTCAGATTTGCAAAAGTGTATCTGAATTGTATGACAGGGAGTGTTTATTTTTGCCTTAAAGATATGCCTTGAAACTTAAGTTGGATCACTTTCATGCATTTGTTCTGCCATTTATCTTATATTCACTGAATACTTTTATTTCCTAGGTCTGATGGTATAAAAATAATTATGACATTGTATCTGCTTTCAAGGAACTCACATTGTAGGAGAGGCAGTCATATAGATATGTAAACAAATATGGTATATAAAACAACATACTTGAAGTTACAGGTGTAAGTGTAGATACTTTTATAGTAATTCACACGGGAGGGGTAATATTGGGGGCAACAGGATCTAGTAAGGTTGTGCAGGCAAAGTTGTAAGGTCTTTATGAAGGATGAACCTATCAGGAAGTAAGTGGGAAAGGGCAACCAACTTGGAGGAAGAAACTGGAGATAGGAGACAGCATGGTGTAGTTGAGTATCTGCAAACACTCTTAGAATTTGTGATGGAGTAGCTCTGAGAGCAAGGTATATCTCTTTCTAATCTGTTTCTCTAGATCCTGTTAGCGTATGGTAGCTTTCCTTTGACTTGTAGAATTTGGTTAAGTGGAAGACATATGGGAGGAAGTATAGCACAAGGAGGAAGTACACAAGGAAGGTGCCTGTACACCTTGTAAATGATTCCAGAAGTCTTGCTTACAATTGGACATTATTTTATGAGTGATAAAGAAGTATCACAAGGATTTTAAATAGATAAGACTTGGATTTTTAAAAGATTCCAAAAGCACTGAAGGTTAGATTGAGAAATGGAATGGATTTGAGGCATATGCACTGGTCAGTGTAATTGTAATGGAGAGACAAGGAGATCTCAATTAAAAAAGTGAATGCAGAGAAGAAGAGCTTGAGTTGGCATCCATGACCCAATGATGAAGCATTTAATTCTGTGGTCTTTTGAAAGGATTTGATTACTTCTTATCTGTGCATAGTTCCAGACGTTTTACTTTTTAATCTTTTCCTGAAGAGATTTCGCCATTGAATTTTAAGCATGGCGAATGTAGGAATGGTTGGAGGATCCTCCTGTGACTCAGTAATTGACTGTCAGTGGCAAAGGGAACTAATGATTATTGAGCATCAAGGTAGATAATGTTTAGAATTTTGTTACATTGTTGCAATTACTATAATTTTATACATTTCTGCATTTAATTGTGATAATGCGAAGATAGGTATTAATCATTTTCTTGATTTTATGATCACAGAGAGATTATAATACTTGCCTAATTTTATAAAGCTAGTAATGGGAGAGTATGAATTTGACTCCAAAACTTCTTTCTCACAGCACTAAGAAGTATTTCCATTTCTTACAAATAAGAAAGAAGCAACTAGCATAAAGAACTTTTAGTGCTTCATGAAATTTTGTATTAGGAAGTTAGAATTTGATTGTCTTTCACTTTCATTTTTACTCAAATGTATTAGTAGGAATGACTATATTTCCTTATTGACATATGAGATAGTAGTTTATGTCAATATTCCTAAACCTTTGTGCTTCAAAAGAAGGAAATGACTTATTTGATGAATTTTGTCCTTCTTTCTTCTGGTCCTATCAAAATTAAGCTTGCTTGCAAGATTGTTTACTTTTTGAGTCACTGAGCTGAGTAGGAGATATTGTGTAAAATTGTCCTGTATCTGGATTTTAATAAACATCTTTTTGAAATAATAGGCAAGGGTTTGGAGAAGTAATGGGGAAACTACCTTATTATCCATTTTACCTTCTCAGCTGACTGACATTGAGATGAAAAATGGATGAGTAGACACCTTTGTTGGGAAAGAAACTCTGGTAAGGTACTTGAGTTCTTGGAAAGTGAAGAAAAGCAGAAAAGGTAGAAGAAAAGCAGCCAGGAGATTTGTCACTTAGGAAACAGGAGAGTTTGAAAGGCAGACCCTGAAGCAAGCCAACTTCAGGACATAATGGGACTAATTCTCTTTTGAGAGGATGTGAACCGTGGTTATGTATTTTATTTTGCATTATTCATACCAAAATATCATATATATATATATAACTTTATCGTAATGGACAGGAACAGTAAATTTTCAGAGAATTTTGGAAAATTGTTTGAATAGGAAAGACTGCAAATTGAGAAAAGTTGTATTGCTTAGGAAGTAAAAGTTTACAGAAATACGATTGGGTTGCCTAAAATTCAATAAATTATATTTATAATACAATGAAAATTATATGTACCTCAATTTAATTTGAATAAAAGTACTGAAAAATATTTTCCTTATAAAAGCACAACTAATTATACAAGCAATAACTCAATCCATAGAGGCATATAAAAAGTTCTAGTGTTCTTCTGATTACATGAATGCAGTGCCCCTACTGTTTGTTTTAATTGTTTCTTAAAATATAGACTAAAAGAACATGATGGGAAGGATAATATGTTACAGAAATGGTTTCTGTAGTAAAGATATTATCTTAAAACCCTCAAAATGCTACATGTGAAAGCTTTCTTTTTTATGGCAAGAAATTCACTACTTAAAAAATTTTCACATAGAGTTATTTAGGTCAATTTTTGAATCAGAGTGTTTTAAAACATGAATTTTGCTATTCCTTGCCGAGAGGGTATGTGGAGAACATGACTGGGTGAGTTTCAATAAAATAGGTTAAGAAAACTGAATTGGTAATACAGATATATCTTTTATATTTGAGATTATGACATTGGTTAGTATATATTCTGCTTTTAACTTTTTCTGTGCTCTGAGGAGTTTTAAAAATAACTTTACTGAGGTGTAACCAACATTTGATAAACTACATATGTATGAGAACATAATTCATAAGTTTTGAAATGTGTATGTTCTTATGAAACCATCAACCTTAAACATTTCCTGGTGTCCTTTATAATTCCCCCTCCTGCGTCTCCCCACATCCCACATTCTACTACAGGGCTCCCATCCATCTGCTTTCTTTCATTATAGACACATTGGCATTTTCTAAAGTATTATGTAAATGAGATCATACATTATGCATTCTTTTGTGGAAGGAGGGAAGTCTGACCTTTTCTTAGTAGCACTTTATCCATGTTAGTATGCGTATTAATATTTGTTTATTTTTGGGTTAATGGGTACTATACCATTGTTGTGTATACCTCAATTTGTTTACCATTCTCCTGTTGATGTGTATTTAGATTGTTTCTAGTTTTTGACTATTACAAACAAGGCTCCTCTGAACTTTCATGTACATATGCTGCTATTCTTTTGGGTAATTACCTAGGAAAGTTACAGTTAGATCATATGGTCCTTGTATGTTTAAATATTAAGAAAATGCTAAGCTGTTTTGCAAAGTGGATTTATCAGTTGACATTACTACCAAGAGTATGAGGGATATGAGAGTTCCAGTACCTCTGTATTCTTATAAGAACTTCGAATGGTCAGTCTTTTTGATTTTGAGTGGTGGTGTAATGATAGCTCATTGTGGTTTTAATTTGAATCCCCTTAATGACTATTGATGTGAAATATCTCTTCAAGTGGTTATTTGCCATCTACCTATTTTTTTGTAAAGTGCTTAGACTGTGCACTGATATTATCTCTCATTTTTATATTGACATTTTTTATCTTTATTTTCCTAATCAGAGACAAGAGGTTTATTAGTTTTATTGATTGTGTTAAGAAACTTTTTGCTTCCTTGAGTTTCCTTATTGTTTTTCTCTTTTCTATTTCCACCTGACTTTTTATTATTTCCTATATTGTTTACTTTGACTTTAATTTACTCTTCCATTTCTACTTAAGATGTAGGCTTTAATATATTTTTCTGATATAAGAAGTACTATAAAATTTCGCTGGAATAATGCTTTAGCAGTATCCTACATACTCTGATGTATTTGTACTTTTGTTCAGTTCATAATACTTTGTATTTCCCTTTGATTTCTTTCTTGACCCATTGGTTATTTGCTATTCAGTTTTCGATTGAGGATTTTTCAGAGATACTTATCAATGATTTCTAATTTAATTTCATTCATATATATAATAAGATAACTTGGAGATGGGACCCAAATCTAAATATAACATTCATTTATGTTTTGTAGACATATTCTGATGGTAATTTTCTATAATATTTTTAGTATGCCTACATTTTGAATGCAACTTTGTCATATGAGGTTAGGTGTGGAATTTTCCATTTGTAATATCATGTTGGTGCTCAAGAAGTTTCATACTTTGGAGCATTTGGGATTTCAGATTTTCTAATTAGGAATTTGCAACCTTTAATTAGGTTCAAACCTGTAATTTAACTATTTGTCCATCTTTTTTTTTACTTAAATTTTTTTGGATTGAGATTTTTAATTCCATATTATTTCCTTTGTTGCTATATTGTATATAGCTGCTCCTCTATGGTATATGAACTTTACTATAGTTTACGTATATTTCTCTCCTGTCCTTTCTGCTTGTGTTGTCAAACATTTTTTTTTTTTTGGTACCGAGGATTGAACTCAGGGGTACTCGACCACTGAACCACATCCCCAGCCCTATTTTGTGTTTTATGTAGAGACAGGGTCTCACTGAGTTGTTTAGTACCTCGCTGTTGCTGAGGATGACTTTGAACTCGGGATTCTCCTGTCTCAGCCTCCCAAAGTGCTAGGATTACAAGTGTGCGCCACTGTGCCCGGTGTGTTATCTGAACTTGTAAAGCCCAAATAGATTGTTATTTTTGTTTAAATAGCTCTTTTTATAAAGAGATTTAGGTAATAAAAAATCATATATATTTGCTCTGTAGTCATTTCTGGTGTTCTTTCTTGCTTGGGGTTGATTTCAGTCTTCTATGTTTGCTTCTTCCTGAAGGTTTTTCTTTAACATTGTTTCATCTTTTTATGGCCAAAAAGTCTTTGTTTCGCTTTTGTTCTATACATAGTGTATTTTCTCTGGGTGTGGAATTCTAGGTTGATAGTTTTAAAGTACCTTAAAGATGTTGATCTTTTCCTTGATAGCATTGTTTTTTTTAAAAAAGCTCTCATAGCAGTCTTATTTCTATGGGCACAAATTATGTTTTTTCTGCAGTGCTTTGAAATGTTCTTTTTATCACTGCTTTTTAGCAGTTTGATTGTGATGTGCCTTGGTGTCATTTTTTTCATGTAGTTTTCTTTCAAATTCCTTGGGCTTCTTAGTTTTCAACAAATTTGGGCCTTTGTTTCTTGTATCTTCTATTCCTTTCTTTTAGGGACCCGAATTTCATGTATAATAGGCTCTTTTCATTTTTTTTAATTCTTTTTTTCCCTGTATGTTTCATTTTGCATTGTTTCCATTGCTTCAAGTTTGCTAATTTTTTACATTCTAATCTTCATTAATCTTATCCAGTGTATTTTTACCTCAGACATATAGTTTTTATCTGTAGAAGTTCAATTTGTGTATTTTTAATATCCTTACTATCTCTAACTTTTTAAACACAGTTATGAGAACTTTAAATATCCTTGTCTGCTATTTCTTACATCTATGTCAGTTCTGGATTGTTTTTGATTGATAGTATTTGCTTCTAATTATAGGTTATATTTTTCTTATCATTTGTATGTCATAATATTTGGATAATAGGTTATTATAAATTCTTGTTGAGTATTGGGTATTTTTGAATTTCTATAAATATTTTTGTACTTTGTTCTGGGTCATGGTTAATTGGGAACCATTTGATCCTTTTGGTTCTTGATTTTCACATTTGTTAGGTAGGCTCAAAGTAGCATTTAGTCTAAGGCTTATTATTTACTATGGATGAAGTAGGATTCATAATCCTCTACTTTGTACTTTCAGAGCTATGAGGTTTCCTACTCTGGGTAGTGGGACCAGACACTTCCCAGGAGTGCCAAATACTGTCCCTCCATTCCTTTGGGATAGTTCTTTCCCTGACTAAAGGTATTTTCTTCCTACTCAGATGAACTCTCTGGGATTCTTTCACTCTGCAACTTTCTCTCCTCTGGTACTCTATTCAGTGACTGGTTGCTTTGTAGTTCTTGGATTTGAGCCATTTCTCCTTCAGTTGGGAATCCTCCAGGTTCTGCCTGGCTTCACCCTCCCTGTCCTGCAGCCTTGAATCTTTCTTAAGGCAGTAAGTGGGGGAATCTGACCTCAAGTGGAACTTTGTCTTTTCTTTTGTGAAGCTTTTATAGTATTGGTTTGGTACATGACCTCAGTTTTTAGTTCATTTGTCTAATTCTGGACTGAGTTTGAAAAAGAACATGTGATTATTGTTTTTATTCTTTGACTATCTTAAAGTATTAATAACTTACTACATTGAATAAGAGGGGTTTACCAAGATGTGTAGAATTGTGGCCTGATTCTAGTATTTGTTTACTTATTATTTTCCTTTTTAGAATGAGTATGGAGATATTAAATAATGAAGAACTATTGATTTTTATATGATTTACCTCATTGTTCTGGAACATTTGCTTGTTGTTATAACTGCTGTAAATCATCATGGTTTTGTGACAGAGAACCTTGAAATACTGACTTATGGTAGCACATTTAGTCTAATTTTTAAATGTTAGAATCATGATCTCCTATAGGTGCTGAATGCTTTATTGAGGTCAGTTAAAATAATGTTAGAGTTGCACCTATGCTTCATTTGCTCTTAATCTGTTCTGTTCAAACCGCAGTCCAAAGGATGAGTCCATCCACATCCTGAGTATTGATGAGAAGAACAAGTTGAGCGCCAAAATTATCAAAGCAGAGTTGATGGGGAATATGGTAAGACTCTTAAATGTCTTTTTTTGGGAGAATAACGAGTAAATATTTAACTTCTTGTAAGTAAATTGGGTAGTTCCTCAGCAATGTGGATGTGGCACACTTTCAAAATAACTGCTGCTTATTTATTCCTTAAAGAAATTCTTAAACCTTTCTGGAAATAGTACTATATTATAAATAAATTATCTACTTTATCACATTTCTAAAATTTTCTTATTTACTTTTCTGTTTGCTTTATTCTTGTAATTCTGGAATGTATTTAGAGGAGTTAAAGGTATGACTATTTTCTTTCCCATTTTTAGTTATTATTAAAAATTCTCAGGGCTGGGGTTGTGGCTCAGTGGTTGAGTGCTTGCCTTGCATGTGTGAGGCACTGGGTTCGATCCTCAGTACCACATTAAAAAAATATATAAATAAAGGTATTATGTTCATCTATAACTAAAAAAAAATTTAAAAAAATTCTCATAACAAAACTATTTTATTTAAGAACATAAAAAATGAATTCATAAATAGGTGATTGATTCATTTATTCAAAGTTTAAAGCAATGTGTTTGTGGTTGATATTGTGTTAGATGCTTTGTATAGGTTAACTCATTTAATGATATTTAAGATTGAGTTACCTCAAATTGAACAAAAATAGTGATTTGGTAAGAGCTGCTTTCTTTCTTTCATTCATTCAGTCATTCATTATGAATGTTGTACTGTTGTACTAATTTGTGTTATTGCATATGGCAAATAGCAAAGCTTACCACTCTGACACAGTAGATGCACTTTTGGTAATATGTGTGCACTCATCTCAAATACTTAAATGATCTTTAATTGATCTTATGTGTCATTATACTATAAATATAATATTCTTTAGTAGAACAAAAGATAGAAAACAATATATTTCCAGTTTTATTAGTTTGTATGTCTAGTAAAAGGCATGCCTTACACGTGCTGTTCTGTCTTTGAATTTGGTCCTGGGTAACACCAGACTTCACCTTAGCCTAGAAATTGATAAGAAAGAGATGATGACAGCAGTAACAGTACAAAGACAATAAAGTGTGAGTTTTGAAAGCACAGACGAATTAATTAAAATAGTGAAAGAAAGGTCACCTGGTAGGAGATTAACTTATGCTAAAAAACAGTGCCCCTTTGTGGAACCCTTGTCACAAAACAAGTTATTCTTTCTTACATAAATCTTTTATTTTATTTGCTACTTTGTGGTTTATTGCTTTTTATGTTAGGTGTTTTATATAAATTTCTATAGATTTTTCTAGAGTAAAATGAAATATATTCAGAATTTTTATCATATTGCCTATAAAAATGAAGAAAACAGTACTTTAAATCTTGTGATGACTTCCTTGTAGCAAGTAACTGAAGTTTTAAGTATTGAAAGCTTTAATATCTAAGGAATTATAAAAATGTCATTCTTGAGGTTACATATTTCTTCCATTATCCTCTCTCCCTCAAAATATATGTCTCTGAAATGATTTACCTTCAAATCGTAAACAAATGCCATAGATGCTTAAGAAGTTTGTAACTGAAATTCTTTCCTACAGAATGAGAGATTTCAATTAGATATGCATTCCATACATGCAAATTATTTTGTTCTCATTCTTCATCTACAATATAAAACAGATAAAAACACTTATCTGCATGGCATTTTCATTAAAATGTTATGTACTAGGCTGTAAATTGGTAATTGAAATTAGCTGATGGCTACATGGGTTTTTATTATGCTGTTTTCTGTTATATAAAATTGAACTATTCTGTAATGAAGAATTAAATGACACATTACACCTATATTGCTTATTTTTCTTTTTGAAGGAATTAGCTGAACAACTTAAAGCCCAACTTGAAAAGGCAAATAAATTCAAAGAAACTGAAATACAGATATCATCAAAAAAATCTGGGGTGGAGGTAAGTAATAAAAGTTTGTTTGCCAGCATATAATTACCTTGTGTAATATTATTACTTTGCAGTGGCCATATTTTAATTTGAAATATATTAGTATCTGTGTTTATGTGTGTACATTTCGTTCACTTGTTTTTTAAATTTTATTTTCATATGCATTCTTTTCCATTTCACCAATGTTTCTGTTTTAGAATATAACCTAGGCCTGGAACCAAGGAGAGCTGCTTTTTTTCTAGACTCTGTTGTTTGACCTGCAAGTCAAACTGATCTGTAAATTCTTTCCTACAGAATGAGAGATTTCAATTAGATATCCATTCCATACAAGGCAAATTATTTTGTCCTCATTCTTTATCTACAATATAAAACAGATAAAAACACTTATCTGCATGGCATTTTCATTTTGGTAGGGATGGAGAGACAATAAAATGATAAATAATAGCTAAAAAATGATACCACATATTACAAAATTATACATTCTGTCGCATGTAGTGGAGATTTTGAGTAGGTTGAGGTTCATGGGCCAGTTCTCATTGAATAAATGACATTGAAGGACTTGAAATAAGTGAAGGAGTGTGTCTGTGTATCTGAGTGAAGAGCACTCTAGGTATAGGTAATAGAGAATTTGAAGGCACTAAGATACAATTTGATGTGTAGGAAACACAGCAGGGAGATCAGTGTTGCTAAAGTGGAATGAATGTAAGAGAGGAAAAGATTAGGGATCCAGGTTGGACACTGTGTGAAGCCAGATCATGTTAGACTTTGAAAAAATATAGTAAGGAAGGAGGTTTTTATACTGATTGAGATAAGGAGCTATTAAGGGGTTTTGAGCAGAAAATATTTTTTGATAGCATCATATTGGCTTCTTTGTTAAAAATAGATCAAAGGAGAGTAAGAGCAGAAGGTGAAGTTCAGGTAGGCTCTTGCAATAATATAGATAAGAAATGATAGAAACTTTGACCAAGATAGTAGCTAAGGAGCTAGTTAGAAGTTATTATACTTTTTATATATATAAATATTTTGTCTGTATTTTGAAAGGAGAGCTAAAAGGATTTTTATGATGGTTTATATGGGGAGATAGGTGGGTAATGAAATAAAGAGAGAAGGCAAAGGTCTTTAGTTTGAGCAGCTGAAAAAATAGGGTAGCCATTATTTGCATTGTAGAAAAAAGGAACAGTAGGTTTTGGGTGAAGATAGAGGTCTGTTTCAGATGTGTTGAGTTTGGATACCTTTTAGATAAGGAAAAAGTAGAGATATTGAATAGGCAGTTGGATATGGCTGGGAGGAGCCTAAACTGCAGGTAGACGTTTGAGACATATTACCATAATAGATGGTATTTAAATTCACAATGCTATATGGAGTAATTATGTGTATAGAATCGGAAGGGCCAAGATTGATGCAATATAGTGTTGAGAGGTTAGATGAATTAACTCACTTAGTTTTCATAATATTCCTTTAGGTACTTCATGTCGTCAGCACAACTTTGTAAATTGAAAGACTGAGGCAGGCACACTTGCTTAGACATAAAACCAGTAAATAGAGAAAAGATTTAAATTAATAAAAGTACTTATATGTCCATGATACTTCTTTGATGCTAAAGATTAAAGTCCATTTCTGAAGAGTCATTTTTAAGATAGGATAAAGTTTATAGTGAATTTAAAGAACTGTTCTCAAAGATTAATTTATGTAATTTACTATTATTGATTGAAATGTTGAGTTCCATAGAATTTTCTTTAGGCTAAGATTACTAATGACTTAGATAATAGTACAAAGAATATGTTTATGAAATTTGCTCTTTTCACTTGGTTGTAATAGCTAATATTTTTTAAAATAAATAATTAAAAATTTCTTGAACAGATACAGAAATTGAGAATAAGAAATTACAAGTAGGATTAAAAATAGGGAATAATGGAGGATAGCTAAAATTAGGTATATTGTTCAGTCTCTCTTATTTTGTCCAGTTAATTTTTTCACTAATCCAGTGATCATAATAGTTTTGTACTATGAAGCTTTCACTGGTGTCTTAATGCCAAGCAAATTAAGAACTAGGTCTTCCACAAATTAAATTCTAGCTGCAGTTTCCACCCCTACCTTGGAGGCTGCTTACACACAGCTGTCATGTCTTTTGGCCATTTAGATATGCAGTATATTATCTCAGATATCATCCTCTTGAAGCTTATCAACTTCTCAGTGTTTGTCTTTACCTCTTTCATGATGCCTTTTTTTCTAATTCCCTTAAAAGGTTGCAACTTTTTCCTCTCTTGAAACCTTGAAGAGAAAAGCAGTTAATTTTTTAGTATTGTTTTAGGTTCACAGCAAAGGAAAGCTGAAGGTATAGAGATTTCTCATATCCCTCTATCCCTGTGTATGCATAGTGTGCCCTGTTATCAATATCCCCTACCATACTGGTACATTTACTGTAATTGATGAATTTACATTGATAAATCTTGTTATTACATATTCTACAGGATTGAACAAAGGTATAATGACATGTATCCATCAATATAATATTATACAGATTATTTTTACTTTCTTAAAATCTTTTGTGCTCTGACTATTCATCCCTCCCTACCCCAAAATTCCTGGCAATCACTGATCATTTTACTGTCTCCATAGTTTTACTTTTATAGAATGTCACATGCTTGAAACCATGCAGTATGTATCCTTTTTAGATTGGCTTCTTTCACTTAATAATAATGCATTTAAAGTTCCTCCATGCCTTTTCATGGTTTGGATAGCTCATTTCTTTTTAGTGGTGAATAAAAATTTATGGTTGGTAGGTACCATTTTTCTTTTTATCCATTTACCTCTTGAAGGACATCTTGGTTGATTCCAGATTTTTACAATTATGAATAAGGCTGCTAGGAATATCTCTGCACAAATTTTGCTTAGATGTAAGTTTTCTATTTCTTTGGGGTAAATACCAAGAACTGCAGTTGCTGAATCATATGGTAAGAGTATGTTTAGTTTTGTAAGAAGACTCAAAGATTTTTGAAGTATATACTATGGCATTTATTCTTTCAAATTTACATTTATATACTTGTTACCACTTTCTAATCTATACCTATCTCTTTGCAGGCTCTTGTCTTTTTTTTTGGGGGGGCGGGTACCAGGAATTGAACTCAGGGGCTCTCAACCACTGAGCCACATCTCTAGTCCCTTTTAAAAAATTTTATTTAGAGACAAGGTTTCACTGAGTTGCTTATTGCCTCACTTTTGCTGAGGTTAGCTTTGAACTCGTGATCCTCCTGCCTCAGCCTCCTGAGCCGCTGGGATTACATGTATGCACCACTACCCCCAGCTGGACTCTTGTCATTTTTTATTAAAGGATTTTAAAACCATGGCTGGACTTCAGGGGATTTCTGAATCAGGCATATATTTCCCCTTTTGATTTGATTGTTGGAACAATTATCATTATAAGAAAAGTCTTCTTGATATCAAGTACTATTTATTCCAAACAATGGTAGGGACATGGCTGTTTCACAGTAGGTAGTACAGACTTTTATCCATTCATCTGTTGAATTGAGCTGCTATAAACATTACTGTGGTGATGTCACTGTAGTATGCTGTTTTTCTGTCCTTTGGGTATAAGACAGGGAGTGGGATAGCTGGGTCAAATGGTGGTTCTATTCCAAGTTTTCTAAGGATCTCCATACTGCTTTCCAGAGTGGTTGCACCAATATACTGTCCCACCAGCAATGTGTGAGTGTACCCTTTCCCTCACATCCTTGCCAACATTTATTGTTCCTTGTATTCTTGATAGTTGCCATTCTGACTGGAGTGAGATGGATTCTCAGTATAGTTTCAATTTGCTAGGTAGTATAGACTTCATAGGAGCAGTGCTGTGGCCTCCAGAGGGACTTACAGTTGGTGGGACTAACAAAATGTCTCATTTTGTACTCCATCTCTGCCTTTGCCTCTGTTTTTGAGTATTAAGTATATTGAAGAAAGGAAAGCATGATGATTCATAATTATTCTTTCATTTTACTTTACTCATATGCAGTAGAATCAGAAATGTTTTTTCAGAGTAGGATTTTTTTTTAATGTCTGAAGGGGCATTGAATATATGTAAGTAAGGAATACTAGTTATTTGTATTTTAATATGCTTACTAAATTTATTAGTTACAGAACCTATTCTTCCTTAACCATTAATATTACTCATAAAGTCAATAAAATCACTCAACAACTTAAGAAATATGACAGATTGAGTTTTTTCAATAGCAATTACAATGTTAACCAATTAAATTCCCTTATATTTTAAAACCATTATTACTTTTTTTTTTTTTGGTATCAGGAAATGAACCCAGGGGTACTTAACCACTGAGCCATGTCCCTGGCCCTTTTTATTTTTTATTTTGAGACAGGGTCTCATTAAATTGGTGAGGATCTTGCTAAGTTGCTGGGGCTAGCCTTGAACTTGTGATCCTCCTATCTCAGCCTCCCAAATTGCTAGATTACAGGTGTGCGCCATTATTACTTTTACATACCTTATTCACTTAAGGATTTCAAATACCTTCAAAAGATAATAAAACATACACAAATTTTAAAAAAAGTTTTCAGAGCTATGATGGTACTTTTACCTAAACTCAATATAAAAGACTAATTTGATTTATTTCTTAACCTTAGGTTTGTAAAATTACTTTACCAAACTAAGCAGAATTCACTGTTTTAGGTTGGCTAAGATCCCTCCATAGAAGATTTTGGAACTTGATACACTTAATAAGTTTGGAATAATTGATGAGAGATTTAAGATCACAGGGTGGGACCCTAGACAATAAGATAGAACCTGAGCTTGAGATTTTTGTTATTTGTCATTTCTTGTTGTCAAGTTCTGCTGGTCTTATCAAATGAACTGACCATTTCTCATCTTTTGGCTGATATCTGCCCTGTTCTATAAGATTTTATTCTTGCATCTAAAGTGAAAAATTTTTTTTCTCCATAATCCTTTATAGTTGCTTAATGTAAAATCATATTTTGAAGTATCTTAGACAAGCAAAAGGCACCATGTAGGGAAATACTGATGAATCCATGTAGCTGGAAATGGTTGAGCTATTTTGTGCCTTAGAACATAAGGAAAAAAACTGAAGCACATATTCTGTCGAATGGACATATCTGGTAACTCAGTGGAGTATTCAAAATATTATATAAAGTAGAATTTCTATTTCTATTTTGGAAAACTATGTAGGCCTTTGAAACTTCAAATGAGAAGATTTTTATCCTAAGGGTACTTTTACCAGAAAAAAAATGTTTTCATCTTCTATGCAAAGATGAGATACTTGCACATCTGGTTCAAGCTTTTCCGAGTATATATGTAAAACAAACCTAACAGTTCTGATATAATTCTTCACTGCTGGAAAAGTAAGTTTTTCTGTCAGAATCAAGACTTTAACTTATCTAACTTTCAAATTAGTTTTATTAAGAAATGAGAGTAGAATATGAAGTTGTTTATACTACACACAAATTTGATGACTTTCTGGAGGAAAACCAGAAATATTTCGCTAGAAATTTTACCCTTTCAGGGAAAAGAAAACCCCATTTATTAGAGAACAGTTGAACAGGAAGGAATTCTTTATTTGTTGGAAATGTTAAGTTATAGGAAGAAGATAAAATCTCTCATTTAAAAAAATTCAATTTAAATTTATTTTTACCTAGTGTTTAAAAACTCAAAATTGTACTTATTGGAGTGCCATGTGATACTTCAGTACATGTGTACATTGTATAATATTTAAATTAGGTTAAACATATCTATCTTTTAATAATTTTTAATGGTAAAACATTGAAAATCCTTCTAGCTTTTTGCAACAGATGGTACATAATTGTTATAGTCACCCTACTGTGCAGTAGTTCACCTTTCCAGCATCCCACCAGAACTTCTTACTTCATTCTATTTTCAACTTCTATGAGACTTTTTATTTTGCTGCACATGAGTGAGGTCATGTAATACTTGTCTTTCTGTGCCAGGCTTATTTCATGTTATATGATAACCTCCATTTCCATCATATTATTGCAAACAATAGGGTTTCATTCTTTTTGTAGTTGAATATTATTCCATTGTGTATATGTGCCACATTTTCTTTATCCATTGATCAGCTGATGGACACTTAGAGTGTCCATTTCTAGGCTGTTACTAATAATAATACAATAAACATGGGAATGCAAATATCACTTTGAAAATATTTCCTTTGGATATATACCCAGCAATGAGATTGGTGGGTCATATGTTATTTGTCCTTTTAATTTTTTGAGGAATGTCTGAACTGTTTTCCATAATGGCTGTACTAATTTATATGCCTACCAGCAGTGTGTAAAAGGGTTGTTTTTTCCCACATCCTTGCAAGCCCTTGTTAATTTTGGTCTTTTTGTTAATAGCTATTCTTACTGGGGGAGCTAACACTGTAATTTTGATCTTCATTTTTCTGATGTTTAGTAGTGTTGAGCATTTTTCATATTCCTGTTAGTAATGTGTATTTCTTCTTTTGAGAAGTGTCTATTTAGATTTCTTGCCTGTGTTTTAATTGGGTTTTTTCACTATTGACATTTGGAGTTCCTTTTATATTCTGTTTATTAATCTTTTGTCAGATGTATAATTTGCAGGAATTTTCTCCTACTCCTTAGGTTTTCTCTTCACCCTGATGACTGTTTCCTTTGTTATCTAAACAATCCATTCTTGGGTTCCCATACCCTGAAGCATTTCTCCGTTTTTCTTTATACTGACTGTAGTTGTAATTAGAGATATAGTAGAGATTGTTAAAAAGTCATAAAAAATTAGAATAATAGCAACTACCTATTTATTGAAAATTTAAAAGATTAAAGTTGAAATGGATGCCATGGCCTTCAATGATGGCAGACTTGGGGAATGTCATCGTCAACTTGTGGAAGATCAGGGACCACTTGTGGGAAAATCTGATCTAATGGAAGAGTTTGGCATTATTTCCAAAATGGTAGAAAAGACTTTTAAACATTTAGAATTTTTAATACTAGCTTTGACTCAAAGTATACTTATTTCTTTTCTTTTTAATCAATGTACATACAAGCAGTACTAAAAGGCCTGTATTAAATGACTAAGTCACAGCTACTCAATTGCTGTTGTAGCATAAATGCTGCCTATATAATACATAAGTGAATGGACAGTGGCTCTTCTTTAATAAAACTTTATGGACACCAACATTAGAATTGCACATAATTTTATTTGTCACAAAATACTATTCTTTCAGTTTCTCCCTAATCATATAAAAAATGTGGAAACCGTTCTAAGCCTACAGGTTGAATGAAAACAGGTAGCAGGCTGCATTTGGCTGCAGGCTATAATTTCCTTTCTGACAGATATCCTTAAACCTTATTTTCCATATTAATGGGGTAGCAAATTGGAATCTTAGTATTTCTGATCTTAATATTTCTGTCTTGGGTAGCAAATTGGGAAACTGTAGTGTAATTTATGTTGGCTGACTTGAGGAACAGAAAGTAGGAAAGTGGGAAGAAGAAGAAAGTTATTGGGGAAAGTGGGCTTACCTTGGAAGTATAATTAATCTGTATGAGGTATTGATTTGTTAATTCCATTTATCAAGGATTTATTGAGTGCCCACTGTTTGACACTGTTCCAGGTCCTTAGATATAAAGCAGTATGTGTAGCTTGTCCTGTCTTGGAAATGGGGAAAGACAGTTGAGTTTTAAATATCTGTTGAGTTACTATAAAATCAATAATGTACTTTATGGGAGATTATTTTTTGCTTTTTCATAATTATTGTAAATACCAATAGGCAAAGTTCATTGTTGATCATGTTAGTAAATTGATTTTATAACTTCATATAAACTGTTTTGTTTTCTCCTTTCTTCCTTGAAATAAGAATTCATGATTTCCATCAGCCAGAGGGATAGATAATGGTCTGTGGATAATGAATGAATGGTTCCTGAACATTTTGAGATTTTGTAATAAAAGTGTCCAGATAAGATATGTATAATAAAGCAATCATTTTTTGGTGTTTTCAAAGTAAAAGTCCTGCAGAGTAAACTGCAGTTGGGGGGATAATTTAAAAATCTGGAGCATTAGGCATTCTTATGAAAATGAAAAGATTTTATAAATGCTTTCCAGTTGTATCAAAAAGTGTTTCTGCTTTCTTTGGAGAGAAATTAGTAAATCACATGGGTGATGAAAATGTGCCTATTTTTTGTGTAGAAGGAATTTATTATTTCTATCTTTGGTTTTAATCCAAGTAGATAGATAGAATGCACTCTGTCATGAATACGCTAAGTGGGACCACTTCATGTCTTTTGTGTTGGCAGGCCTACAGAAAAGAAGGTAGACAAAGGTGGGCAGGCAGTGGGAGAGACAGCTAAGGGGAAAATGCATTAGCTTTGGGAGTATATTAATCTGAGGCACCAGTTTGTAAATTACATTTGTCAACCATTCTTGAGTATCCACAACAGTTTACATTGTGCCACGTCCTAATTATACTAGATATCAACTAGTATAATTTAGCCTTTGGCTTGGAAAAGTTGGCAAAGACAGAAAATTATAAGTAAAGAGACATAACTAAAAAGGTTTTGTTCTGGCAATATAAATGTGCCTGAAATTATTCATAACAGAGCATTGAGTGTGATTATATCCTGGT
The DNA here is from genome assembly GCA_028644305.1 of Xerus rutilus. Lineage (NCBI taxonomy): Eukaryota > Metazoa > Chordata > Mammalia > Rodentia > Sciuridae > Xerus > Xerus rutilus. The sequence continues at coordinate 81,481,424 of CM053399.1, read as the reverse complement.
TTCCTAGTTGAGCAAGAAAGGATATGTTGCATGCAGAGGAAATAAAATGTATAGTAAACTTACAGAAATAATGAGGAGCTAGAAAAGCAGTCAAGGCCCAGAAATTAAAGGCTTTGTATACTATGTTAAACATAGTGTTTGGTTTTAATTCCATTATTTAGTACAGTGCTTCTTAGACCATGGTATAGAATTACATGTATAAAATATGTACTATACTATATTATACTATATTATACTATGTATTATATATGTGATATATAATAAATATATATATAAAATACATATGAATATATATAGTATACACATACATATACACATACACATATATGTTTAAAGTTTTCCAATTCATCATGGACTAATAGCTTTATAAAATGCAATAAAAATGCTGTGTAGAAAAATGAAAGATATATGAAATATGTGTCATTTTATTAAGATTGAATCAGTATAAAATTGTTCTGTATAATTGCTATGAAAGTCATATAAATATTCAGCTTAACAAAATTTCATGGCTGGTAATCTCAGGCTTGCACTGGTCTGTGGGCCATACTTGGTATAGTATTAATCTAGGTGATTTGCAGTTCCTGCAGGTATTTTAGCAAAGAATAGCATGATTATAATTGTATTTAACACATGAAATTTTTGGCAAATATGAATGATAGTTACCGTTTAGTCTGGAAGATTGGAACCCAAATCTTAGAATTATCCCTTTGTATACTGTTAGTGTTTGGGTTTAATTCCATTATAGCATTTGAGGGATAGCTGTAAATGGAAGAGTTCAATTCCATAATTAGCATTTGAGGGATAGCTGTAAATGGAGGAGAAAGTAAAGGTGCCTTTTTTATATTAATAATGCACATAGGAAGACAGGTGCAATGATGCACGCCTGTAATTCCAGTGGCTTGGGAGGCTGAGACAGGAGGATCGCGAGTTCAAAGCTAGCCTCAGCAATGGTGAGGCGCTAAGCAACTCAGTGAGACCCTGTCTCTAAATAAGATACAAGATAGGGCTAGGGATGTGGCTCAGTGGTTGAGTGCTCCTGAGTTCAATCCCCAGTACCCCCCACCACAAAAAAAAATTCACATAGGGACCAGTTTTCCTACTAGGCTGTAAACTTGTTAAGGCAGGGCTGTATTTCTTTTGACTACTATAGCATAGGATAGGTGCTTTAAAAAAATTATTGAGTGAATGAATAAATGACTGAATGAGCCAGGGAGGCAAATACAGAGAAAGTATTTGAGGCAGGATATAATAACCAGAATCAAATATTTTCACATTGAGAAAGATGATAATTTAAAAATTATTTACTGGATTAAATAATTTTAAAGTCCTTAGGTGATCATCTTTAACAGAGTGATGAAGTTAAAAGCCAGATTATAATGTCTTCCTTATTTTCATTCTCTGCTAAGGAAAAGACTAGAGAGATTCTTTAAAATATAACATTTCATTAATTAATTTTAATTTATTGAGGAGAAAAGTTGTGTTAAATGATCTTTATTGTCCATTTATTATTGTGTGGAAAAATACATTCTTATAAGATTAATAATAGGAGTGTATTTTTTTCTCTCATTTCTGCAGGACAACTCTATTAAATGGAATTAAAATTGATTTTTTATATTTGATTCTGATATGAGAAGAAAATTGAAATGTGAATAATTTGCTTGGTCTTATTTTTAGTTGATTTTTAATGAATTTATTCCCTAATATTCTTGATTTTTTTATTAAAACCTTTACTAATAACATTCCATTTTCATCATAAAATAAAGTTTGTTCTATATTGTGTCAGGCATATATTTGGCTAAAATTTTGTAGGAAGAATTCTTGGTTAGCCATATATATGTACGATATAACTTCTGAAGAGCCAGAAGCAGAAAGCAAGAAGACTGGATCCTAATTAGAATAAGATGTACTCCATGTTTGTGTAAATATGTTAAAATAGACTCTACTGGCATGTGTAACTAAAACGAACAATGACAACAACAAAACACTCAGCCTGAGCTAGCCGACGCTCATCAGCACACTCCTTGCATACTGCAGTCATCTGTTTATTCATCTTCCTGCCTGCAAGCCACTGAATAGCAAGGCTATTGATTGCCAGTGGTACGTGGAATAAACAGTACTTGTTAAGATGTGTGCATTTTATTTTTGAAGAACTTCCACCTAAACAGTGTGATATTATCATGCTGCTTTAGTTGAAAACTCCAATTTGAGGGGCAGTTGTTTGCCCTCATCAAAAACTCCCTCTCCAGCTAGTCATCTGGTTTTGTATCAGAAAAGCCACACCCAAGTATAAGATCACAGGGCCTTCATCGATAATGGAGGCTATGCTAATTAGCAAAGTGAAAGTCAGAAATGGGTTTTCATTGATAAAATTAGTGGCTTGTTAATTAGCACGACAAATGTTAGAAATTGATTTTTGGTGAAAATAAAGGTATTCAGGATTAAAAAAAATAGACTTAGTAGAAAGAAGTATGGGATATCATAGTAGCTAATTTAGCAGGCTTGTTTTGTCATTTAGTTGCTTTATTTCTTGTAATGAAGTTTTAGTAGAATCTTTAAATTTAAGAAACATTCATCAAAGATGGCATTTGTTGTATAAGTGATGGGTACTCTCAGTGTCTGGTGAACTATTAATACTTTGTCATCCTTATTTATTTATTTTTTGGCAACAGGGATTGAACCCATGGCTGCTTAACCACTGAGCAACATCCCCAGCCCTTTTTTTATATATTATTTTGAGACAGTCTCACTAAGTTGTTCAGGACCTTGCTAAGTTGCTGAGGCTAGCTTTGGACTCACAAATCTGCCTCCGCCTCCTGAGCATGCCACCACCATGCCCGGCATCTTTGTTATTTTTATTAGTGTCTGAATAGAAGCTGTTTTGCAGTTTGTTCTGATTTTTTTTCATAAAAAAAATAAACTCTGGCATTTTCCCTGAAAAGATTATGGTTATTTTACAGTATAGTGGTAATGAAAATCCAGAAATGTTAAGGTCTTTTGTTGTTGTTGTTGTTGTTACTAAATGTAAGCATTCAGCTTTCTTCACAGTTATTTCTAAAGGTATCCCTGAATCTTTCTGTAGAATGAAGAGCAGCAAGAAGTGATCCTTGTTAGAACAGATGATTCTGGAAGAGTGTGGCCTGTGAACACACCAGGAGAACCTCTGGAATCAAAAGCAGGAAGAAAGAAGAGACAGAAGGTATGTTTAACATATGTCCTTGTTTATTAATTCAGAGTTCCTTTTTTCTTTTTGGCACTTTCTTTGTATTAGACTACAGAATATCTTCTGATATGTAGCTTTCTAATACAAACATTAGAAGATAGTAAATTGTTATTCTTAGTTTGTATTCCTTTGCTTTTTACAAAATAGAATCTAATTCAATTATGTTTTTATGAATAATTATGAATTTCGAGTATTTAAGGCAATTTTAAGTTTAGTCTACATTTTTTTGATGTTGCATTTAGTTTCTTTTTGCATACTTACCATATGTCTTAGGGAAAAGCTTGACCCTCAAGACCTGTAACCTGCTTAGATGGCCATGTGAGACCTGGTAATGGAGTAGTATCCACATACAGTAATGTCTTAATTATGTAGGTGCTATGAATCCTTATATACCTAATTTTCTTTTCCATCTTTCAGCTCAAGCAATTAGTTTTTAACACCAGCTTTAGGGTCTTAACATGGCAAAAACAGCATATTTAGTTTTCCTAAGTAAGGTTTTTGGTTTAAAGATAATGTCATTCTTCTATCCCTGCGGAAAAGGACAAGTAAAGGGGCAGAAGTAGGTATTATAATTCTAGTGGAAGTTCTTCATATGGAAGCAAGATAGTACAAATGATAATTGAGAACACAAAAGACTTGTTCATTGGGAATTTTTCCATTAATTGTTATTTGCCCATTGCAGGCTTATTGCTACCGGAGATACTAATTAATTTTTTCAACAAACAAAAATAGGGGAGATACTTCTTCTAAAGTAATGAGAGGAATCAGGGGATTACAAAGAAGATATGCAGGAAAATAGTAAAGGTTTGAATGTATAAAATGACAGACCTATGTAGGGATCCATAAACACATTGCAAGAGGGCACTAAGGGCCCTTTTTTTTTTTTTTTTTTTCTCTTGAGAGACATATTGCCAAGCAAAAGGAAGGCAGACATAATTCATTCAGGATTGAGATTTGCTCTTTGAGTATGATGAAAGGGCAAGAGGGCCAGATGTTAAGGATCTGGAACCAGGGAGAGATTGAAGTCATAGCATATGAGGTTTAACCTAGTGAAGAAAAGAATAGCAATATTGGAAAAAATAGTGGGACCCTGACTGCAAAGATCTCAGAAAAGTTCACGACCAGCTTTTATTTGGGTAAGGAAGTGCAATACTAGCATTCAGCAGATTTTGTCTGGGAGGAAATGAATAGTGTTTAACTCTTCCTTACCTGGAAATGGAACCAACTGAGAGGAAAACTCAAGATCGAATTAGATGGGGATCAGACTATCGGCATTATTTCTGATAAAGCTGTTCATAGATTAAGATTTTAATAGAAGTAGATGTCTTACCAATTCTGTTTGCTATAACAATACCATAGACTGGTAGCTTACACAATGGAAATTTATTTCATACAGTTCTGGAGACTGGGGAGTCCAAATCAGAGGTCTGGCAGGTTTAATGTCTGGTTGAGGGCATGCTTCCTGGTTTGTAGCTTGTGGTTTTCCCTTTTTATCCCCACATATCAGAGGGCATCAGGCAGAGAGAGAAAGTTCTAATGTCTGTTTATAGGGGTACTAATCCCATTCATGACCCAGTTACCTCCTCAAAGACTCCATCTTCTAATAGCATCACATTGAGATTTCTGCTTGTGAATCTGGGAAGAACAAAAAAATTTAAGTCCATAGTCATCGGTTTGCTAATATTTTACCTTTGTTTTGAATATTCAATCTTGGGATAACTGTAGTCTTCCTTTCAAACTGCTAAGAAATTTTAACTACAGGGAGAAGAGCAGAGAAGAGAGAAGAGGGATATAGGTCAAGTATATTTTTTCACCCAAACTCAGAAATCAGATGATGTCATTCTTCTATCCCTGGGGAAGAGGACAAGTAAAGGGCAGAAGAGATTATAATTTTAGTGGAAGTTCTTTCACTTGGAAGCAAGTAGTGTAGGGAAAAAGTGTAAGGAATCATTACGATACATGGTGGGATTTTTACATATATTATCAGACTTATTGATAATCCCATTAAAAAGTGCTTTAGAGACTTATGTTTTTACCAAATTAATGATGTTCATCTTGTCATAGGTTTCAACCCATGAGGAAAAAGAAAGGGTTCGATACTTTCCTGATGATGATCATCTGAGTCTAAATGATTTAGTCAAAAATGAGAAGATGGGAACAGTGGAAAGTCAAAACAAACTTTTTATGAGAATGGCATCTAAGGTAAGAATTATGGTTTGGATCTTTAGTGTCCTTTAAAAAGCTTATCTGTTAGACAACGCAGGAATGTTCAGAGATGAAATGCTTAGATTATGAGAAGTGTGACCTCATCAGTGGATCTGTCCATCCATCAGCTGAGTAGCTTTCCCTTTCCATACGCTGCCACCATGATGTTCTCTCTTACCTCTGGCCCAGAGCAATGGAATCTGCCAACCATGGACTGAACTTCTGCAACCGTGAGGCCAAAATAAACTTTTTCTACTCTAACTTGTTCTTTTCAGGTATTTTGGTCACAGGGACGCAAAGCTGACTAGCATAGAAATATGTATTTCTAGGATGCCTTTGAATTTTGAGAAGCTGGTTCTAGAGTCTAACAATGATCTACTTTTTAGAGATCTGATTCCAATCTTGGTTTATTTTATTAAATTAAATCTTGTGTAATATATATTAGGAACATATTAGAATAAAATGTGAATTTGGATTTTGGTTTTAAATGTAGACTTTGCCATGCTTCTCTAATAATACTCTATGAAGAACTTAATTATATATTTGATATACCATTTAAGGGAAAGTTAGAGGCCAGAATTTAATGATTGGCAATGTGCTGCTTGTTAAATTACTAGTCTGTCTTGTTTTGATGTTCCTCTGGTCCTTTGTAATAATGCCAGGAGGTAAAAGAAAGTATTTGGAGTAATATATTATGGATTATAGAGAAGACATCTTTGAATAATCTTGAATGTATTTACATTAATGTGTATATTACTTTAACAGATTGTTATGAGTAGTAGAGTGAATATTTGTTTTAATGAGCATTCCTTCTGGCAGTCTTTCTTCCTTGGCAATTCCTTCAAACAATGCCATTTCCATAAAAGAGATATTATATTTAAACTTTATGTTAGGATTTGGCAAACTATCCAGGAGAAAATTCATTACACTGTCTATATTTACAAATAAAGTTTTGTTGAAACATAAATATACAAAATGTATTTACACATTGTCTAATCATAACTTTTGCTCTGTTATGACTCAGTTGAGTAGTGTGACACAGACTCCATAGCCTACAAAGCTGCAAATATTTACTATGTAGCTAGAAAAAGTCTATCAGCCCTTGTGCTGTAATACCAGTGGGTACGTTTTGCAATTGAGAATTTAAAAAGGGTGTTTGAGAGACAGGAATGGTGGGAGGAGATTTTTCACTGTATACCTTTTCAGATTTGCAGTCTTTTTTTTTTTTTTTTTTTTTTATGTGAACATATTACTTGGTCAACAGTTAACTTGTTAAAATAAAGATAACCCGGGTATCTGAATGTGCCAGGAACATGAGAGGGTGGGGAGTAACATAAACCTAGATTTAAATAGAAGTGGTCATTATACCTAGCTCTAGGAATTATATAGGATCTTAAATTTAGCTTATTAGCATTATTTTACCTGTGTTAATTTTGGAGAAATTGCTATAAATCTCCTAGGATCTGGAAATTTAGTGCAGAAAGACAGACATACATATTTTTATGAGGTCCCTCTCAGAAATGATATCACTTTTTAAGGTAGTTAGAATTAAACACATTTTTAGTAATCTCAACATAGTCCATTCAAGTTTACACATAAAATTTTTTTTGAGAACCTTATGAACCCCTTATTAGTGCCAGGTACCATTTAAGTGCTGGGTACTGAAAAGCAATCAAGTCAAAGTTTCTGCCATTAGAGGGCTTATATTTTTCATGGGTGAAACAGAAAGGGAACAAATACATAATATAAAATATTGTAAAACATGAGTAACACAGAACATAGTAGAATTTTTTTTTTTTCTGTGAAATGAAGCAAACCACAAGGAGATGATGGGTGATATTTTTAGTAGAGTGTTGGAAACAAGGCTTCTTTGTGAAGGTGGTATTTCAGCAGACTCCGAACAAAGTGAAGGAATGGTTCATGTGAATATCAGAGAGGAGACTATTTAAAATATAAGAAATAGCAAATGAAAAAGATCTGAAGCAGAGACAAGCTTGAAGAACACCAAGAGATAGTAAGAAGACAAATGTGACTGGGAGTAAAGGAAGGAAAGGAAGACAAGATGAGATGAGAGACATAGAAGTGAGATATTAAGGTCTCACAGACCATGTGGTGAGAAATTCTTCTTTGGTTTTGAATGATGGGAAGCTATTTGAATGTTTTTAGTGGGTAATGGTATGATCATGGTTTCTTTTATTTTGATCAGATTTTTCTACTATTCTTTTGAGAATGTAATGTACAGTGGAATTCCTACGATAGTAGGTATTCAGTAAATCTTTTCTTCACTTTTCATTTTTCTTTTGTTTTTACATGATTTAGATATTTACTAAAAATCTAAAGCAAAAATCAGCCAGTACTGATTGCATAAATTAAACTACAAATTGGAAAAATAAGTGTATAACTCATACAAATTCAGTCTAGATTTTTATAAAAGTGATGATTTGGCTGACTTGTGTATTGTCAAATGTGTAGTGGTGTTGTATTAACATTTTGACAAAGATGTTATTTTTAGCCAAACAAATTGTTTTCTTTATATTATTTAATGGAGATGTTAATTTGATTGTAGCAACTAAGGAAGAAGACAATGCCAGTCCTTTTTTCCTCCTATAATTAATTGTGTGAAGTTTTTCATGTGTTTTTGATGAATGAGGATTGATTGTATATGATAGCAAAAGGAAGAAAGTAGGCTTGAATTACATTAGACAATTTCTTATTAGAAAAAATGACAAAATGTTTTTTTTAAATGCACACTTCAATGCCAGTTGTTACCTATTTGCAGTAGAACTAATGGAGGTACAGGTTACTGTGGAAATGCTGATTTGTTATTGTGATTTTTACTTCTGCCTGATTGATAATTAACCACAGAGTAGTAACAATGTGTTTTTGTACCATTAATAACTAAAATTAGCTATGGCAAAAGTTTGAAATAATGCTAAAGGCTTTTGAAGTATTTGGAATATTAACCATGTCTATAAACACTGTACTTAATTCTTTTACTCTTCAGTTTATGAATGAAGTAGCTAAGTTACTACATTTTTAGAGCAAGCACTATCATTGGTAGGTAATTTAGAGTTGTTAAGTATCTTCATAAAGAGACAACAAAAGCTCCTTTATATTTCTTCTTATTAATTTGAAAGGCATTAGTCAAGGATAGGGGTCAGCAAATTTTTTGTGCAATAGACGAGATGGTAAATAGCGTTGGCTCTCTGTTTTTTGCTCTGCTATTTTGCCACAAAAGTAGCCATATATAACATGTAAATGGCCTGTGGCCCATAGCTTATTAATCCCTGGATTTAGGATATCTAAATGGTACATATTTTAATGGCAAATACCTGAACTTTATTCTTTTCTTACTTAGTAGTTTTCCTGAAAATGTTTGCTAGGCCTCAAGAGAAGTAGCCAGTCAGGAATAGTTGGAATAGAACAAATATTAATTTTTCTTCCTTTATCTTTTAAAATTTTTTATTTGTTCTTTTTAGTTATACATCACAATAGAGTGTGTTTTGACATATCATACATATGTGGAGTATAACTTCTCATTTTTTGTGATTATATATGATGTGGACTCACACTGGGCATGTATTCATGTATAAACATAGGAAAGTTATGTCCAGTTCATTGTACTGTCTTTCCCATTCCCATCCCCTTTCCCTTCTTCCCATTTCCCCTGTCCAATCCAATGAACCTCCATTCTTCCCTTCTTCCACTTATTGTGAGTCACCATCTGCATATAAGAAAGAACATTTGGACTTTGGTTTTTGGGATTGGCTTATTTCAATTAGAGTGATAGTCCACAGTTCCATCCATTTACTGGCAAATGCCATAATTTCATTCTCCTTTATGGCTGAGTAATATTCCATTGTGTGTATGTACCACATTTTCTTTATTCATTCATCTGTTGAAGGGCACCTGTGTTGGTTCCATAGCTTGGCTATTGTGAATTGAGCTGCTATAAACATTGATGTGGATGCATCACTGTAGTATGCTGATTTTAAGTCTTTTGAGTATATACTGAGGAGTGGGATAACTGGGTCAAATGATGCTTCCATTCTAAATTTTATGAAGAATCTCCATACTGCTTTCCAGAGTGGTTGTACCAATTTTCAGTCCCACCAGCCATGTATGAGTATACCTTTTTCTCCACATCCTCACCAGTGTTTATTATTACTTGTATTCTTGGTAATTACCATTCTCACTGGAATGAGATGAAATCTCAGTGTAGTTTTAATTTGCATTTTTCTAGTTTCAAGTGATTTTTTTCATGTATATGTTGACTGATTGTATTTCTTCTTCTGTGAAGCATCTGTTTGGTTCCATTGCCCATTTATTGATTGGGGTTTTTTTTTTTGTGGTGTTTTTTGAGTTCATATATGTCCTGGAGATTAATACTCTGTCTGAGGTGCAACTGCTGAAGATTTTCTCCCATGCTGTAGGTTCTCTGTTCACATTCTTGATTGTTTCCTTTGCTGTGAAGAAGCTTTTAGTTTCATACCATCCCATTTATTGATTCTTGATTTTACTTCTTTCACTTTAGGATTTTTGTTGAGGAATTTGGTTCCTAAGTCAACATGATGAAAATTTGGGCCTACTTTTTCTTCTAGAAGGCACAAAGTCTCTGGTCTAATGCCTAGATCCTTGATCCACTTTGAGTTGAATTTTGTGCAGGGTTAGAGATAGGGGTCTAATTTCATTCTGCTATATATGGATTTTCAGTTTTCCCAGCACCATTTGTTGATGAGGCTATCTTTTCTCCAATGTATGTTTATGACGCCTTTGTCTAGTATGAGATAATTGTATTTGTGAGGGTTTGTCTTTGTGTCTTCTATTTTTTACGTCTTCATGTCTGTTTTGGTGACAGTACCTTGCTGTTTTTGTTACTATGGCTCTGTAGTATAATTTAAGGTCTTGTATTGTGATGCTTCCTCCTTCACCTTTCTTGCTGAGGACTGCTTTGGCTACTCTGGGCCTCTTATTCTTCCAAATGAATTTCATGATTGCCTTTTCTATTTCTATGAAGAATATCATTAGAACCTTAATAGGAATTGCATTAAATCTGTATAGTGCTTTTGGTAGTATGGCCATTCTGATAATATTAATTCTGCCTATCCAAGAATATGGGAAATTTTTCCATCTTCTAAGTTTCCTCAGTTTATTTCTTTAGAGTTGTTGTTTTCATTGTAGTAGTCTTTTACCTCTTCTTAGGTTGGTTCCCAAATATTTTATTTTTTTGAGGCTATTATGAATGGGATAGTTTTCCTGTTTTCTCTCAGTTGATTTAATCACTGATGTATAGGAATGCGATTGGTTTCTGGGTGTTAATTTTATATCCTGCTACTTAGCTGAATTCATCTATGAGTTCTAGAAGTATTCTAAATGTAGGAATCATGTCATTGGCAAATAGGAATAGTTTGAGTTCTTCTTTTCCTCTTCATATCCCTTTAATTTCTTTTTTCAAATTTCTCTGGCTAGAGTTTCCAGGACTTTGTTGAACAGAGGTGGTGAAAGAAGGCATCTGTTGAGATAATTATGTCATTCTTGTCTTTAAGTCTATTGATATGATGATTTACATTTATTAATTTCCATGTGTTGAAGAAACCTTCTATCCCTGCGATGAACCCCACTTGCTTGTAGTGCGCTATCTGTTTAATGTTTTTGTATGTGATTTGCCAGTATTTTATTAAGAATTGTTGCATCTATGTTCATCAGGGATAGGGGTCTGAAATTTTCTTTTCTTCTTGTGTCTTTGTCTGGTTTGGGTATAGATACTAGCTTCATAGAATGAGTTCAGAAGGATTCCTTCCTTTTCTACTTCATGGAATAATTTGAGGAGGATTAGTGTTAGTAATTCTTTGAAGGTATGGTAGAACTTGGCTGAGAGTCCATTTGGTCCTGCGCTTGTCTTTCTTGGTAGGCTTTTGATGGTGTCTTCAATTTCATTACTTGAAATTGATGGGTTTAAATTTTCTATGTCCTTCTGATTCAATTTGGGTAGGTTATATGTCTCTAGAAATTTGTCGATGTCCTAGAAGATTTTCTATTTTTTTAGAATATTAATTTTCAAAATAGTTTCTGATATCTATATTTCAGTAGTATCTATTGTGATATTTCCTTTTTCATCACTAATTTTAGTAATTTGAATTTTTTCTCTCTTTTCATTAGGTTGGCTAAAGTTTATCGATTTTATTTATTTTTTCAAAGAATCAATTTTTGTTTTGTCAATTTTTTGAATTACTTGTTTTGTTTCAATTTCATTGATTTTTAGCTCTGATTTTAATTCCTGTCTTCTACTGGTTTTGGTATTGATTTGTTCTTCTTTTTCTAGGGCTTTGAGATATTAATGTTAGGATATTTGTTGACTTTCTATTCTTTTAATGAATGAGTTCAATGCAATGAACCTTCCTCTGAGACACTGCCTTCATTGTGTCTCAGAGAGTTTGATATGTTGTATTGCTATTCTCATTTACTTCTAAGTGTTTATTTCCTCCCTGTTTTCTTCTGCTATCCATTTATCGTTCAGTAACATATTTAGTCTCCAGGTGTTAAAGTAGATTCTATTTTTATATTATCATTGATTTCTAATTTCATCCATTATGATCTGATAGAATGCAAGGTATTCTCTCATTTTTTTCATATTTGCCAAGAGTTGCTTTGTGGCCTAAGGTATAGCCTGTTTTAGAAAATGATTTGTGTGCTACTGAGATGAAAGTGTATACAGTCACTGATGGATGAAATACTCTATATATGTCTGTTAAGTCTAAATTATTAATTGTATTTTTTAGTTCTATAGCTTTTTTTATTTAGTTTTTGTCTATAGGATCTATCTGTTGGTGAGAGAGGTGTGTTAAAGTCACCCAGTATTACTGTGTTGTAGTCTATTTCATTCTTGTAGTTGAGAAGGGTTTGTTTGGTGTACATAGATGCTCCATTGTTGGGGGCATAAATATATACAATTGTTATGCCTTATTGATATATAATTCCCTTACGCAGTATGAAATGTCCTTTCTTATCACTTCGATTAACTTTGGCTTGAAGTCTGCTTTATCTACTATCATAGAAATCCCTGCTTGTTTATGAGATTCATGTGAATATGTCCCATCCTTTTACCTTTAGTATGTGGATGTCTGCCTCTGAAGTGAGGAGACAGGTGGGTCTTGTTTTTAATCCAGTCTGCCAGTCTGTGTCTTTTGACTGATGATTTTAGGCCATTTATGATCAAGGTTATAATTGAGATGAGATTTTTTTCTGTCATTTTATTTCTGGGTTTAATTGGAATTAGTTTCTTCTTTGAATGACTATTCTTCAAGTGTAGTTCTTCCCTTTGCTGGTTTTCACTTTTGTTTTTCATTTCTTCTTCATGGAATATTTTGTAGAACAGGCTTTCTAGATGTGAATTCTTTTAGCTTTTGTTTATCATGGAAGGTTTTTATTTCATCACCTTAACTTTTGAAACTTAATTTTTCTGAGTATAGTATTCTTGCCTGGCATCCATTTTCTTTCAGAGCTTGATATATATTATTCAGAAACCTCCTAGCTCAGGGGGTCTTGGTTGTGAAATCAGCTGAGATCCAGATGATTTTCCCTCTAAATGTGACCTGTCATTTTTCTCTCACAGCCTTTAAATTTTTACCTTCTCTATGTTAGGCATTTTCATAATAATGTGCCTTGGTATAGATCTGTTGTAATTCTGTATATTTGGGGTCCTGAAAGCCTCCTATACCTGATTTTCCATTTTATTGTTTAGGTTTGGGAAATTTTCTCATATTATTTCAGATTGTGCCTTCCTTTGATTTATATCTCTGAGCCTTCGTCTATCCCAGTAAGTCTTAAATTTGGCCCTTTTAGGTATCCCGTATTTCTTAGAATTTTTGTTCATGGTCACTCAACATCTTTTCTTCATTGTCAACTTTATTTTCAAGATTATATATTTTGTCTTCATAGCCTGAAACTCTGTCTTCCAAGTGGTCTAGTCTGTTTGTGATGCTTTCCATTGAATTTTTAGTTTGGTTTATTGATTCCTTCATTTTGAGGATTTCTGCTTGATTTTTTTTTTCAGAATCTCTCTTTATTGAAGTGATCTTTCACTTCTTGTATTTTCTCCCTGATGTTATTCCTTACATCATCCTTTACCTCGCAGATTAGTTTAACTGTGTATATTCTAAACTCCTTCTCTGACATTTCTTCTACTGTGGTAGTGATGGATTCTGTTATTGAATTATTATGTTTTGTTTGGGGAAATTTGTTCCCTGCTTTTTCATGTTGTTTGTGTCTACCCATCTTAACAGTATGAATGTGAAGCAGAATTTCTACCCTGTATACTTATAGTGTTCTTGAAGGTTTCCAGTACCTAACCATTTCGAGGGAGACAAATAATAAATACAACCAACACAGACAGTATATAGCTTTAAACCAAATAGTTCTTGCTATCATGTCTACAGTGTTGTCACAATAAACAGAAATGATATCATCAGTTATTGCCCATAAGAAAAACAGCAAGTTTGCAAAAGTGTTTACCATTTGAAATGGAGGACAGAGCGAGAATAGAAGTGGTGTAGGATGTGATGTTTATGAGAGAAGAGGAGAGAGGATAGAAGTGAAAAATTAAAGATAAAAATTAATGGTAGAGAGAATGATAGTCCTTGACTGTTAGAAGAAAGCAGAGAAAGAGATTCAAGGGAAACAGGTGAGAGAAAAAATATATATTATAAAAATTTTAAAAATTAAAATAAAAAAATACAAAACTGAAATATATGAATCAAGCTTCTTCTTCAAAAAACTGATTCATGAAAAGTAACTGGTTTCAAAAATGCTAGAAATGAGAAAAGAAAAAAATATGAATATGTATAAATGTCCATGAACCATTAAGGTCACAGTTAAGCAGAGAGAAGAGAAAAGGAGAAGAAAAAGAAAAAAAAAAGATCCTGATGAAAAATTAAAGAATAGTTTCAGTTAGAGTTCAAAAGTTTCTCAGCTTCCCTTATCAGTGGTTAGGTGGGATTGTCTGGAGTATGCTGCTTCCTCCATCCTGATGGTGTGGTTGTTAGTGTAAGAGAGGTAAGGTAATCCCATAGGTGGAACTCCTGGAGAGGGTGGTTTAGGCTTAGGTAGGCTCTAGGCTCTTCACTGGATGCCAGTTGGTCTGGAGATTTTAAATCAGTGCACTTTCAGGTCCCAGTAATCGCTGGTCCATGCTGGAAGACTGCACCCCAGGGAACTCCCCTGGGTTCCACTTGTGTGGTGGAGGAGCCAATTCTTAGTCCACTATGTCACCTGGAGAACCCAAATTTTCTGGCTTGGGTTCAGTCTTCAAACTCAATCTCTCCTGCACGTACTTTTTCAAATTCTGGGTGTGGTTCATCTCTCCTAGCCAGTCCTGCAAGCAGCCAGATAGGAAGGGTAGGGGTAGAGCCACTTGGGTTTCTGCAACCAGTTGTCCCCTGTGTAAACCTCTCTCCATGTTTCATTTTCTCCTGGTCATTTAGGCACACTCCATGTCTTGCAGTGTGGGTTTGCCAGGCCTATATTTTGGACTGGACTTGCAGTGTGGGTTTGCCAAGAATTGGCTCCCTCAGCTGTGGGTCCCTGCGCCGTGTGGTTGCAAAATGGTTCCTCCTTCTGTCCTTTGCACGCCACCAGGAGAAATGTGGTTTCTTTCCTGTGCAAGCCTATTGTGCAGCATTCCTTTCAGTTTAGTCAGGCAGTGTCTTTGATCTCTAAACTCTGTACCCAGGTATGCCTCCATCCTCCTAAAAATGTTAGTTCCTTTAATTCCCTTATCCCTCCACTATGCTCATGGAGGGACCACTCTGGCTGCTGCCTCCTGCCACAGTACCAGCTGTGGCACTGGAGATTTCATCCTTGTTTTATTATATCTGACCTCCTGAGTCCCTGACCTGCTTTGAGTATCCAATATTAAATTCCAGTAAAGCCCCCTCCCCTTTTTTTTTTATTCACCCATCTTTCTGAGAAGCTGCTTTCTTGGCTTCATGCCACAGAGCAGCCAAGAAAGCTACTTTCTCTGTTCTACCATCTTCAAAAAATATTTCTTGATCTCGTCCAGTGTGTGTTCTATTGCTGATGTCATTAGCACATGAGGAAACATGCTCCTTGCTTATGGAGCTTATAGGCTTGTGAGAAAAAAGAAAAATTAAATAGATAATTACAAAAAATTAATTCTGTAATTATGAATGTGCAAGTCACTGTGAAAGATAAGGACAAAGTCTTCTGAGAGCAACACCAGAGATCTAATTTAAACTAAAGAGACAGGAAAGGGTTCATGTTAGACAAGTTTGATATTCCCTCTGTTAAGTATTCAAACATACCCAGTTGTCTTTTGCTGTTGGTATATATTTTACTTTTTATTGATATCATATTATATTATTTCATTTAATTTTTACTGTCCATCTTTTTCTTGCAACTCTAAAATTCAAGTTATATTCGCTGTCTTTGTATTTTTACAACTTTAATGATGTTTATTACTTATGACAAGGTCAAGAAAGGTCTCCTGCCAAATATGAACTTGATTTTACTTGTTTGAATAGGGAATTATGATTTTTTAAAAATACTTTCTTTATTTCTTGGTTTTTAAAAATATGTTCTACATAATTGATGAAAAAGGGAACAATAAGAAAAATTGAGAAAGAGGAGATATTCATCTATTCTCTTACCATATATATGCCAGTGTATTTATTATGATTTTCTACATGTATTAATACACATATTACCTTCCTTGGAAATCATGGAACCAAGAATTTAATATTTTGGGAAGGGACCTTACTAATCTTACTTAACCTTCCACATTTTACATATGTGGAAATAGACGGAAACAGAGAACCAAGGGACTTATCAATACCAAGTGACTTTCCTAGTTCCCAGAGCTAATGAGTTGCAAAAGGCAACACCAGAAGCTTCAATTTTTAACTCCCAGGCAGGCTTTTTTCATTAAACAGTATTGCCTTTCAAATGACTCATGTTAATGGATAGTTGTTGATTACTGCCTAGATTTAATTATCTTTGTCTAATTTGCATGTGTCATTTATTGGTATTGGGAATAATAAGTTGTGTATGCTTTGTTCTTTCTTAAAATACATTGTATTGACTTCAACATTGTTTAAATATAAACTCTTCCATTTAAAATTTAAGACGTCAGTGTTTCCTTGGCAACGTAAACTCTGCCACATCTTCATGAGATCTATGTACATCTTTCCTCATTAATTTTGTTTGCACTGTGGGCATTAATTTTATCCTTTTTATATGACGAA
The DNA here is from genome assembly GCA_028644305.1 of Xerus rutilus. Classification (NCBI taxonomy): domain Eukaryota; kingdom Metazoa; phylum Chordata; class Mammalia; order Rodentia; family Sciuridae; genus Xerus; species Xerus rutilus. The sequence goes on along the minus strand of CM053399.1, from coordinate 81,464,741 downwards.
ACATTAAAAATGGGCTGGAGGGGAGGAAAATTGGAAGGTACAAGAGAAGACTAGTAAGGGAGAGGGAAGAAAACCCTCATAGATAATTAGGCTTTTATCTTAAAATTTCAGATGATTTTATCATCTAGTAACAGAAGTTTATATTTCTATTGACAGTTCTATTATTCCTACATTATATTTCTTTTTAGGATTTAATATATTTTCTGATGGAAGTTATCTTTAAAATACCCATTGCATATTTCCATAATAATACACAGTAGAACTTAATTTTTTACTGTTTTATTTTCAGCAAACTGTAGCATTAATAAAAATCTTGAGAGATTAAGGTGACATACCTTTACTAAAAATTTGATTAGAATTAGATAAGGGATATTGAAATTGCCAACTTCTTGTAACATCCTTTGGTCATTTTAGTTTTCATGGTAGATGTTTCCATTCTCATAGACTTCTTGAAGATACAAAGTGATTGGATTTGGAAGAGGCTAATAATCCAACCATGTGAAATCATGTCTATTTTCTCGTGACATCCCCTAAAGGAAACTGGAAATTTGTGTGTCAAAAAATGGGAGAGGTGATATTTTGCTCTTATATGGGACTAAAAAAGATGTTGGTATGAATCCATTCCAAGCTGCTTCACAAAATAATTCATTTTTCTGAAACTCATCTATGGGTGCAGCAAGTGGGAGAGAGGTGGGAATGCCAGAGAATTAATCTACTTAACATTCTTTAGTTCAGGGTCAGTTTTGTTTTTAATCATAATAAATATTACTTTAAGATTTTAACCATTTTAAAGTATACAATTCACTAGCATAAATACGTTCACAATGTTGTCCAAATAGCAGTATTGTCCATTTGTAGAACTTTTTTCATTATTTTAAACAGATATTCTATACCCATTAACAGTAACTCCCCTTCTCACAGTCTTTTCTCTCCTTTCCTTTCAATCTTTCTATGAATTTGAATCTTCTGGGTAATTTATATTAGTACAGTCATTTACACTGTTTGTTATTTTGTATCTGACTTTTGTCTCTCAGCATGTCTTCAAGTTCATTCATAATATATCATGTATCAGAATTTCATTCCTTTTTAAGAATGAATAGTATTTTATTTTTTTGCTCATTTACTAATTTATATACATTTGGATTGTTTCCACCCTTTAGCTGTTGTGAATAATGCTGTGAATATTTTTGTTGTACAGGTAGCTGAGTCTTTGCTCTCAGTATTGAGGGGTATTATAACTAGACATGGAATTCTAAATCAAATGGTAGTTGTGTTTAACTTCAAGCAACCACTACAATTTTCCATAGTGGCTATATAGTTTTACATTCTCAGCAGCAATACACGAGGGTTCCAGTCTCTCTACATTCTCCTTGGCATTTCTTTTCTTCTCCTTCTCTTTCTTCATTAAAAGAAAAAATAGCAATACTAGTGTGTGCAAAGTATCAATGTGTTGAGCTCCCAGTTCTTGACCATGGTGAGTTTTGTAATGACCATTGGACAGTTCTGTCAGATTTTGACCTAAATTTAAATTGTTTGTAATTGAGTGTTCGGATTTAATAGTTTATCCATTTTTCTCTTTAAGGAAAAAATGAGTCAAAAATATATTAAATTTATATTTCATTAGCAAATTTATCTTTTTTTCCCAATGAATTTGAGGATTTGGAGTTTGAAGTATAATTTTAGAGTTTTAATTAAAAACTTGATTTAAAAGCATAAACTTGAAATGCTTTTCTAAGAATCAGGCTGTAGTTAGTAGTCCGTGTGTAATACTGCAATATTAATTACATGTTTCAAACCATTGTTTCTACATAATGATGCTAAAAAAGTATTTATTCATTTAAAGATCTTATTAATATTTGGGTCTTTTCTAAGATGCAAATCGATTTGTTGTATTTTGGGTGCTTTTTTTTTAAATTCAGACTTCAAAATGGGAAAACAAATTACTTTTCAAGGTTAGAAGGTATTTAATATTTTTGTATGCTTGATATTTATGTTATTTCACCTACTTCTTCCATTTCTAGGCCTGAATTTAGGAACTGATTAAAAAGAACATTAGTAATATTTCATTTTAAGTCTCCAGTTCATGTGAATGGTTATCAGTAGTAAGTACAGAATAACTTGCTACAACAATGTCATTTGAATCCTTCTGAGAAAAGGTGTCTTAACCTTGGAACTTTTGACATTTTGGACTGGCTAACTGTTATGGAAGAACTATTTGTGTAGACTGTTTAGCAGCATTTAGCCAGTCAGTACCAGTAGCAACCTCTCCTGCCCCACATGTGTGACAATTGGTAATATCTCCAAACATTGCCACAATTACTCTCATTTGAGAACATCTTTCTATTGTATCTGGGAAAACATAATAAGTACCATTTTTTGAGGACTTGCTCTAAGCCAGGCTCTTTACATACATTAGTGCTTACAAATATGTCAGTATTGATATTAATCCCATTTAATAAACAAGAACTGAGGCTGAGAGATAGTCATTGGCTTGTCCATGATCATATATCCCTTTTTTGTGTCTTGTTCGTCATAAGTATCTCCTCTGTCAATGCACAGTGCTATCTGACCTAGCTCAGAATGCAAAGAGTTATCCCAGAGGATATTACTATACTCATTCATGTTGTTGCCACCTAGCTGGCATTTGTAATTAAGTCTTCAAAAAGTCATTTCACTGTTATATTTTGCCAGCTAGTTCAGATGATGGGGAACATGGTAAGACACATGAATTCAATGAGAACAGAGCCATTGCCATACTTCATTTGCTGTGAAATTAATCCTTGGGTCAGAAGTAGTGATATGTGGAATCCATGATGGTGTAAGTCCCCACAGTTTTGGCAGCAGCATTGTATGCAAGGAAGGCAAAACCATAGCCAGAGAAGATGTGTATTTCAGTAAGAACAAAGCACTGTCCTTTCCATGATGGAAGCACTCATATATTTACCTTGCCACCAGGTAACTGCCTGATCCCCCTATGGAGTGCCATATCAGATTATCAGTATTGGTCTCTTTTGTTGGCACATTAGGCATTCAGCAGTGGATATAGCTAGATTGGCTTTGGTGAGTGAAAGTTCATGTTGCTGAGTTCATACACATTTCCTATCTCTGCATGGCCACTTTGTTTATAAACTTGTTGGGGCAATGGTGGGAGTGGCTAGTGACTTAAGTATTTTCATATAGAACACAAATGTCTTCCTACTCTGTATCTGTTTGGAGAGATCTGTTCACGTACCTTTTCCCCAGACCTCCTTGTCACAGATTCTCTAATTGTGTTTTGAGTTTCTAACCATCCAACTAAACATGTTAGAGTGTCTCCAAGCCCACCATCACTTCTGACACCAAGTGTAAATTTTATCAGTCCCCATGATCAACCTTGGGTTAAATATTTTGCTAGAAGAACTCACAGAATTTACTTAAAGCTGTTGTTCTCATCATTATGGTTGATTACACAGGAAGAATCTAGATTAAAATCAGCCAAAGAAAAAACATAGAAGAGAGTCTCGGAGAGCTCCAAGTATGAAGTTGCCAATTGTCCTTTCCCAGTTGAAGTTGTATGCAGTTCTTTTTCTAGGAATGATTTGTGATGATATACACAAAATATTTCCAACTAGGGAAGCTCACTCAAGTTTTAGTTTGCAGAATTTTTATTAGACTTTTGTCACATAGAGCTGAATAATTGACCATGTTGCTGACCTTGTTTTCTGCTCTGGAGGTGGAGCTGATATTTGGCCCAAAGCCACATAATAAAACCACTTAATAAAGCATTTATTAATAGCATTTAATATCTAGCATTTACTATCTAGTGTAGCCCAAGGATTCCAGGTAAACATAGATTCTTATCAGGCAGGACATCCTGAAGGTTTAGAGAATTTTTCTGAGAAGCAGAGGGTAAAAGGCCATATCTCTCCTTTTAAATAAAGTGAAATTTTTTTTTTTTTTTGAGTACTGGGGATTGAACCTAGGGCCACTTAATCACTGAGCCACATCGCTAGCACTTTTTATATTTTATTTAGAGACAGGGTCTTTTGAAGTTGCTTAGGACCTCACTAAGTTGCTGAGGCTTGCTTTGAACTTGTGATCCTCTTGCCTCAGTCTCCCCAGCCATGGGATTATAGGTGTCTGCCACCGTGCCTGGCTCTTTTTAAACAACTTTATTAAGGCAGAATTTATATGTCATACAATTCACCCATTTATAGGTATACAATTCAGTGGTTTAGTATATTCATGTATAGTGCACAAGTATCATCAGTCAATTTTAGAACATTTTTATCGCCTCAAAAGGAAATCCTGTACCTTTTAGTTATCACTTCCTAATCCTCTCAACCAGTCCCTTTTTGGCCCTAAGTAACTACTAATCTGTTTTCTATCTCTATATTTCCTTGCTGTGGACATTTTATATGAATAGAATTATGTAATAGTTGGTGTGTGTGTGACTGGCTTTCTTGCACTTAGCATAATGTTTTTACTGGTCATCTATGTTGTTGCAGGCATCAATACTTCATTCCTTTTTAAGGCTGCATAATATGCCGTTGTGTGGATATACCACAGTTTGTTTATCCATTAATCAGTTGTTGAGCATTTGGGTTGTTTCTACCTTTTGACTATATGAAGAACACTATAGAGATTTATGTATGAGTTTTTACATGGATATATATTTTCATCTCTCTTGGCTAGAAGTGAACATTCTGGGTCTTATGGTAACTCAAATCTTTGTTTATTAGTTAATCTGTGTTTGTTTGAGGGACTACCATTTTGTTTTCCAAAATAGCTGTACCATTTTACATTACCACTAGCCGGGCCTAAGGATTCCGATTTCACCACATCCTTGACAACAGTTATCCTTTTGATTCCAGCCATCCTACTGAGTGTGAAGAGGTTAACTCATTGTGGTTTTGATTTGGGTTTTCCTAATAATTAATGATTTTGAGTATCTTTTCATTTAGTTATATCTTCTTTGGAGATATACAGATATACCAATATATTCAGATCCTTTGCCTATTGTTTTAGTCAGTTTGTTTGGGGAGGGTTGTTATTGAGTTGTATGTTCTGGATATAAGGCCCTCATAAGATATATGATTTACATATATTTTCTCTCATTCTGTGGTTGCTTTCTCACTGTTAACCTTATCCTTTGCATAGATATTTTGAAGTTTTATGAAACCTGACTTACCTATTTTTTTCTTTTTTGCTTGTGCTCTAGATGGTGTAACAAAGAAATCATTGCCAAATCCAATGTGGTAAAGCTTTCCCTATGATTTCTTCTGATAGTTTTGAAGTTTTAGCTCTTGAGTTTAGGTTTTTGATCTTTTTTTTTTGTGGTGCTGAGGATTGAACCCAAGGTCTTTTGCATGCAAGACAAGCACTCTACTAACTGAGCTATATCCCCAGCCCCCATTTATTTTTATTGTTAATTTTTTTCATATTTTTGTTGGTGCATTATAATTATACATAATAGTAAGATTTGTTGTTACACATTCATACATGTACACAATATGATAATATAGTTTGGGGATTGAACCTAAGGATGCTCTGTTAGCTACATCTCAGCCTTTTTAAAAATATTTTTCTTTTTGAGACAAGGTATCACTAAGTTGCTTAGGGCTTCACTAGGTTGATGAGGCTATCCTTAATAACCTCCTCCCTGTTTCTGCTCAGTTGCTAGATTACAGGTATGTGCCATTGCACCCAGCTCCTAGTAAGTTTTAAAATCAAAAAGCATGAAACCTTCAGTTTTGTTCCTTTTTAATTTTCTTTTCTCTCCTCCTCTTCCTCCTCCTCCTCCTCCTCCTCCTCCTCCTCCTCCTCCATTTCTTTAGTTATTTGGGGGTCCCTTGAGAATCCATTCAAATTTTAGAATGAATTTTTCCATTTCTGGAAAAAATACATGTATCGTCAGTGTCATCATCCTGAGACTGAGGGTAGTGCACATACATCTTGGAGGGGCTCAGAAGACTGAAGAAAGAAATCTACAGACCAATCTCTCTGATGAATATAGATGCAAAAATCCTTAATAAAATATTAGCAAACCATGTTCAAAAATGTGCCATAACAAAGTGGGCTTTAGCCCAAGGACGCAAAGTTGGTTCAACATATTCAGATCAAGAAATGTAATTCACCACTTAAGTAGAATTAAGAACAGGAGCCATATAATCATCTCAATAGATGCAGAAAAGGCCTTCGATTTTTACTTCCATTAAAGTAGGGCACCTATTCATGTTAAAAACGTGGGAGAAACTAGGGATAGAAGGAACTTAACTCAATATTATAAAGGCCATATACAACAAACTTAAAGCATTCATCATACTGAATGGAGAAAACCAAAATTTTTTCTCTAAAATCAGGAATGAGATAAGTGTGTCCACTCTTTTTTTTTTTAAACCTTTATTTTATTTATGTATTTTGTATGTGGTGCTGAGGATCAAACCCAGTGCCTCATGCACGCGAGGCAAGCGCTGTACCACTGAACCCCAGCCCTAGCCCCAAGTGTGTCCACTCTTAACACTTCTATTCAATATAGTTCTCAAAACTCTAGCCAGAGGATTCAGACAAGAGAAGGAAATTAAAGGGATATAAATAGGGGTTAAACCTAATCCTAGAATTTAAGAGTTAATAGAAGTAGAATGTTGGCATTGAAGGCAAAATTGGTTAGAGAGCAGTATGTGCAAAGCTTGAAGATAACAGTGCTTTTAGGGGTTAGGATGGCTAGAGCATAGTTTGAGTATGGGTGTGATCAGATGTGTCTGGAGAGTTCATCAATGCAGATTATGAAGAGATTTGTAATAAGTGGAAGCTCAGGTTTATGAGTTCTTACTATGTGCCAGATATATGTTGTGAGGAGGTAGATAATATTGTTATAATCATTGTATAATCATTGTAAGGTGAGGAAACAAGGCAAAGAGAGTGCAAAGAGTCATATATGCTCAAAGGTATACAGACAGGAGATTGAATTTTATGATGATTGTTTTGGCTAAAGAACCAAAGCTTTTACTCATTATGTCTTTCTGTGTCTATGATTTCATAACCTACACCTGAGTTAACTTGACCATCCATATAACGTAGAGCTTTTAAAAGTTTTAAGCAAGGTCATAAATAAAATTTGTGTTTTGTGTTTTAAAAGCGTTTCTCTTTCTACAGTTTATGTTGGGGAAGGTGTGACAAAGGTACCTGGAAATAAGACAGAGTTTCATGTTTATATAGTGTATGTGCTTATTTTTGAAATGAAAGTAGTTACTTAACCTCTCTGTGTTTCAGTCTCCTTATCTCTTAAGTGAAAATGACAATGCCCCCATTGGAGTATAAAGTATAGTACAATTGCATAGAATTGCACACAGTTAGTATTCAGTAAACTTTAGCTGTAATGTTGTCAGTGATAATGGCAATGATTGACCCCTGAAGATCAAGTTCAGACTTAATTTTGGGTGTTGGGTCAAACCCAGGGCCTGTCAAGTGCACTACCATTGAGCAGCATCCTCAGCTCATAAACTTAAATTGTAATTATGTTTTCTTTTTTCTTAATATATGAGTTTTATCATAGAACTCATAGATATGATTTTGGGATACTATTATACAATACAATATTAACCACTGCCTTCCTTCCTCCACTACCGTTATTGATTTTTCAGTTTATGGGAAAAACTGATGGAGACTATTATACTCTGGATGACATGTTTATCTCCAAAGCAGCTGAGAGACAACATCTTGGTGAAGAGGAAGAGAACCAGAGGAAAAAAGCTGTTGCTGAGCATCAGAGTCTTGTTGCACAAATGGAAAAATGTCTATATTGTTTTGATAGCTCTCAATTTCCTAAGCACCTTATTGTTGCAATAGGTGTTAAGGTAAGAAATATAACCTTTATTGATCTAAGGAGATTTCTTAGTATATGTATATTTGCCTCTTTCTTTATTTGTCTCTAAGATTCTTGAAGAATGTCTTTGTTTATTCTGCATTTCAGTATTTTTTTCATCCACAATTCCTCCACAGAAAGTATAAATATTTAAATGACATGAAGCTCAAATATTGGGTGATTCTATTTTATTGAGAGGGACTGTTGGGTCGTGGTTAAGGCTGCAGACTTTGGAATCGTATTTCTTGACCTCAAATTGTGCCTCTGTCATTTATCAGCTTGTGACATTGTAACACGTGATTCTTTGCATTAAAGTCACCTCAGAGGGGTTCAGTCTCAAGTAGCTTCACCTTCTTTCTGTACTTTCTCATAAAACCTGTTTCTTCATAGAATCTCATAATTGAAGATTTTTATTAGTTTTTTTGTTTTCCTTAGTTATTAGACTTGCATTGTAGTTGTCAAACTTCATGAAAACAGATGTAGCTTTTCTTCACCATCATATATCAATCATCTGATCCTGTTCCTAGTACATGATAGGGCTTTATTTCAATAAACATTTATTCTTACATTAAGTGAATAATTTTTGCGTATCTGTTATATGCCAAATTCTAATTACTTATGAGAAAAGTGGAGGATCAGGTAGACTTTTGAAGATTATGTTCTAGTGAAATAGAACAGAGAATAAACAAAGTAATAATTATCCTAATTTAAGAGAGTTAATTTTTATAGAGCAAATAAAGTAAGGAAATAGGATTAAATGATGGGGCAGTATAATTTTTGAAAAGGTAGACTTGTAAGACTTCTCTGAGGTATTTTAGTAAGTTGTATAAGATGGGAAGGAGCAAGAGATATGAAGACATGAATGAGTATGTTTTAGCAAGGGACATCAGTGAGTGAAAAGTCATGAGGAAATGAGCTTGGTGTTCATGGAACAGAAAGAAGGCTGAAGGGGAGTAAATGAGAAAAAGTGATAGTTCAAGAGGTTAAAAGAATGAATACTAATTTCAGGAACTGGTAGTTATTGGAATAGACATAAACATTTATTTATTTGTTTGTTTATATACTCTTGTGTATGTATGTGTGGGTGTCCCCTGTCCCATCTTTAATATTTTTAGATCATTAGGATAGTCAATTTGGACTTTAATTTCTTTTACTATATTTCCTCGCTTTTCTTTTTTCTTTTCCTCAGTACTTTATCAAAATGACACATGTAAAAATTACATTTAAAATTAAACCAATTAAAAAAAAAAACCAAAACCCTTCACCTTAACTAATTACTTGTATTAGGTTTTCTAAGTTCCCTTCCAGGTTTTCACATAAACAATTAAATTTTTATAATCATCACCTTATATATAAATATTTGTTCCCCTTTAGTGTCATTTATACCTTTAAAAATATAGGAATAAGTTAAACATCAAGTAATATTTAAATATTTCTACAATGTCTTAAGAGAAGTTTGGGAATTTTTTTCAATGACTTCATTTTCTCTAGTGACAGAAGTATTATGAGTACAAACTAGTTGAAAGCCTCCTATTTTATAGGTTGTGTCTGTGTCTCTTTTGTGTTGCTATAAGATAATCCCTGAGGCTGAGTAAGTTATAAAGGAAAGAGGTTTATTTAGCTCACAGTTCTAGAAGCAAGTGTTAGGGTTTGGATCTGGAACATCCCCTAAAGGCTCATGTATTAAAGGGTCCCCAATGCAGCAATGTTCAGAGGTAGGGCTTTTGGAAAGTGACTGGATCCTGAAGGTTCTGATCTTATTAATTGATTAATCCATTGATGTGTTTGTAGCTGATGGCATTATTGAGAGGTGGTGGAAACTTTAGAAAGGGGGGCCCAGTTAGGGAAAGTGCCTTTTAAGGTTAAATCTTGCCCCTGGTTCCTCACCCCTACCCACCCTACTCTCTGCTTCCTGGCTACCGTGAGCTGAGTAGCTATGCTCTATCATGTCCTTTCACCATGATATTTGCCTCACCTTAGGCCTAGAGCAACGAGCTGATCACAGACTGAAACCTTTGAAACTGTGACCCAAAATAATTATTTCTCCTTCAGGTTGTTTTTATCAGGTATTTTGTCATTGCAACAAAAAACTGACTGAGACTTGAAGGAAGTTTAAGGTCATGGTGTCAGCACTTGCTTGGCTTCTGTTGGTGGCTCTACACTGCTCCATGCATGTTGGAAAAGTGTAAAGAGAGCCTGGAGGGTAGAAGAGATCACTTGGCAAGAGTGGAAGCAAGAGAAAGCTAAGCCAAATCCACTTTATAACATTGCAGTTTCATGAAAACTTTATAAGGGTGGAGCCCCCATAACCCAATTATCTCTTAAAATTTTTCTTATTTTGTATTAGGACAGAATGGGCTCAGTAGCTTCTGAGGCTAATACATTCCTGTCACCACAATTACTTTAGTGAATCTGGTTTCCTTAGCTACTATCACATCATACAGAGCTAGTGATTGAGTCTGCGCCCTGTTTACTTTCTAAAGGTCCTTACATCTATCAACACAGTTTCATTGGAAATTAAATTTCAGTCTGAGTTTCGATGGGGAGCTTTCCGTATCCAAACCATCACAGGTTGTGTTTAAGGAAGACATTTGTTATTTCACTGTCCAATGGAAATGGTCGGCCAGTAAATAGATACTTATGTCTCTTCAATTCTTTCTACTATACTATCTCACACATCCTCTTTCCCTTTCTTCTCAGTTTTCTTCTTCTACTATGAGATAATCCATATTTTCCAAAGTTATTCTCTTTGCTTTCAGTTTACTAAAAGTTGACTAGTTGGTTTCTTCCCTTTTAGACTTGGCTTTTCATTCTGAAGTCTTTGAAATTATTTGAATCTCTCCTTTCTCTGCTTGTGCTTTATTCTGTTATCTTTGCCCTAACAATTATAATCTACCTCAGTCTTACATCTGAATATTTCAATATAGAAATATTTTAAATATTGATTACAAAGAATTTCATCAATTTCCTACAGTATCTGACTGACTGTCTCACCCATTATAACTAATAGATCATTTTCTTCACCTGAAAAAACCAGAGATCTTTCCCTTTAGTATTCCCTTAGTAAATCACATATGATTGTGAGGTTTTAAGGAATTACTTTGAGCCTAAGCTAAAATAGCAAACAGTATTTCAAAGCAATTCAATAGTTTTCACTCAGCTTGAATTTATAATATTTAAAGTAATAACTCCAAATGTATTAATAAAATTATATTAGTACTCCTTAGAATCAGACATAACTTTCTGATCACCCCTCTTTTATTTTTAATAAAAGTTTTCTGTTTTCCTTCTTGCTTTAACACTACACTTTACATTTTTAATGTATATTATTTCTTAGAACAGTTTTATATTTACAAAAAAAATTGAGAAGTTGGTACATAGAATTTCACATATCCCATGGCTGGTTTCCTCTTTTTTTAACATTTTATACTAGTACAGTACATTTTTAATAGTCAATTAATCACTGTTTATATTGTTACTGAATACTTTTTCACATTTCTACCTTATGTCCTCTTTCTCTTCCATGATCCATCCAGGGTTCCATATTGCATTTAGAAGTCATGTCTCCTTAGTCTTCCCTTGGCAGAGACAGTTCCTCAGACTTTCCTTGTATTTGATAACCTTGATAGTTTTGAGGAGTACAGGTTAGGCATTCTTTGCTCTATTGGGATATGTCTGATTAGACTGAGATTTTAGTATTTGGAAGGAATTCCTCAAAACTAAAGTCCCATTTTTATATCAGTGGTATATGCTGTCACATGACATGTAACTGTTGGCATCAACATTGATCACTTGGTCACGTTAGTGTTTTTTAGGATTCCATATGGTAAAGTTATTATCTGTGATCCCTTATGTCCCACCCCCCTATATGTATCCCTTGGAAGGAAGACAACCAATAGTCAAGCAGTAGAGATAGGTCTTCTTTCTACATTAATTTCTTGGAATTTTTCTGCATGGTGGTTTTATCTCTTTTTTCTCATTTATTCATTCATTTATTTATGTATGGACTCATTAATACTTTAGTGTTTTGTCTTATAGTCTAATTGTTTGTCTTATAGTCTAATGCTTTATTTTATTGTTCAACATTGGCTATTTTTTTTCTTTTTTTGGTACTGGGGATTGAACTCAGGGGTTCTCCACCACTGAGCCACATCCCTAGCCCTATTTTGTGTTTTGTTTAGAGACAGGGTCTCACTGGGTTGCTTAGTGCCTCGCCATTGCTGAGTCTGGCTTTGAACTTGTGATTCTCCTGTCTCAGCCTCCCAAAGTGCTGGGATTACAGGCGTGCGCCACTGTGCCTGGCCAGCATTGGCTGTTGAGAGTTCTTTTAGTATCCCTTGACATACCTCCATCAGTTTTTATAGTTTTGGCACTATAAAATGCTCATCTTGTATTTCTCTTACCACAGTCCTAGAATCAGCCACTTCTCCGTGAGTCCAAGTTCCTTGTATTGGAGAATGGATCAAGATCAGTACACTTAGGTGTGCACATTGCTATGGAGATAGTATCTTTTGTAGTCCCACTCAGAGGAAAGAGTAAAAAGATACATGTGTATATGCTATTAGATACATATATCTGTTACTATTGCTCTTTGTAACCATCTTTATGTATATCAAGCTAAACATGAATTCATATTGATATCTTCAACTATTAATCCATTATTACATGAATGATTCTGGTTTCCTGTCCATGCTTGTCTGTAAATTCTCACCCCAACAGTGAGTATCCTGGCTCCAACTATCCATTATCCATTTACTTAATCATTCTATTCCAGTTCAGTTCTATCAGAATTGCTAGTTGTGCTCCTGTGGGAAACAACTTTTTGTACTATAGTGATTATATCTACTTGTATCCAAAAGGCCTTTAGTCTACAGACCCCACTTATTTCCAGATTTACTTTAGGTCCACACCTTTTGCTTTCTACTCTTTTCATTGAGGTTATTTCGCATTCATTTATAAAACAGTTAGATTCGCTTTTTATAGTCTATATTCCTTACTGGAATTGTTTAAATATTTTTTTAATCTCACACATGAAGGTTCACTCTTTGTTCTTTAAAATTCAATGGATTTTAACAAATACATAATGTCATATATCCATCAATATCAAAATTATATTTTTACTGCCCTAAAAGTCACTGGTGCTGCGCTTGTTCAAACATCCCTGTTTCCCCCTGAACTCTGACATCCACTAATCTTTTTGATGTCTCTGCTGCCCTTTTCAAATGCCAAATGACTTAAATCATAGTTGATGTAGTCTTTTCAGACTGACTTATTTCACTTTATAATATACATTTAAGGTGCTATCCCACATTTTCATGGCTTAATAGGTATTTCTTTTTATTGCTGAATAGTTCTCTATTCTGTGGTGTACTAGTTTGTCCTTTCACCTATAGCATCCTATTTGCTTTTAATTTTTGGTGATTATGCATAGAGTTGTTAATAAACATTTGCATGTAGGTTTTTGTGTATACAGAAGTCTTCAAATCAATTGGGTAAATACTAGCTGGACTGTATGAAGCTTTATTCAGCTTTGTAAGAAACTGCCAAACTATCTTCCAAAATGTCTACCAATTTTGCATTCCAAATAGCAGTGAACAAGAGTTCCTGTTATGCCACATCTTTGGAAGCATTTGGTATTGTCAGTTTTTGGATTTCAGTAATTCTTTTTTTCTAATTTTTTCCACCTTTATTGAGATATAATTGATGTAAGTAAACCACGCATATTAAAGTATGTAAACCACACATATTGAAAGTGTACAGTTTTTTGATGTGTATATATACATTTGAAACCATCACCAAGATTAAAATAATGAATATATCCACCATTCCTAAAATTTCACCAATTTTATAGTAGTATTTCCTTGTTTTTGTTTTGTTTTATTTGGGTTTTGTAGCACTAAGGATTAAACCCAGGGCCTCTCCCATACTAGGCAAATGCTCTACCACTGAGCTCCATCCTCCGCATTTTTTCCTATTTTAATTTTAGACAGGGTCTTGCTAACTTGCCCAGGCTAGCTTTGAACTTGTGATCATCCTGCCTGAGTCTCAGTAGTTAGGATTACAGAAGTGTGCCACTGCTCAGCTTTATTGTTGCTTTATTAGCAATTTTCTTTTTTCTTTTTTTTTTTAAATGTTTATTTTTTAGTTGTAGGTGACAGAATATCTTTATTTTTTTTTTTATTTTTATGTGGTGCTGAGGATCGAACCCAGTGCCTTATGCGTGCTAGGCTACCACTGCGCCATAATCCCAGCCCCTTATTAGCAATTTTCTAATAACAAGAATGTTGGCCATCTTTTCATATGCTTATTTGCCCATTTTTTTTGTTGTTGTTTTTATTTTTTTCCCCTTTAGATAGAGTCTCACTATCTTGCGCAGGGCTGACCTCGAGCTCCTGGGCTCAGGTGGTCTTCCTGCCTCAGCCTATTGAGTATCTGGGACTATAGGCATGTGTCACTGTGTCTGGCAGCTTTGCCCATTTTTAATTGTCTTCTCGTTGAACTTTAAGAGACGGTTTGTTGTTGTTTTGTGTGTTTTTGTTTCACATATTTTGCACCCAACTTCTTTAAAAGGTATGTGTTTTGCAAGTATTTTCTCTCACTCAGTGGCTTGTGTTTTCATTCTTTAAACAGTGTGTTTTGCAGAGCAGAAATATTTAATAAAATTAAAGTTACTAGTTTTTTCTCTAATGAATTGTGCTTTGGGTGTTGTATCTACTAACTGATCAAACTCAAGACTACCTAGATATTCTCCTATAATTTGTTCTAGAAGTTTCGTGGTTTTGCATTTTGTATTTAGAATTTGATGAAAGGTATAAGATTGGGCTGGAGGTTCATTTTTTTTTTTCATGTGGCTCTCCATTTGTTCTAGTACCAGTTGTTGAAAAAGTTCTTTTTGCATTGAATGTTCTTTGCTTCTTTGCCAAAGATCACTTCTCTATATTTGTTTAGGTCTATTTTGAGGTTCTTGTTTTCTGTTCCATTGATCTGTGTACCCATTCTTTCACCAATACCACATTGTTTTCATTACTGTAGCTTTACATTAAGTCTTGGAATTAGGTAGTGGGGTTCCCCAACTTTGTTTTTCAATATTGCATTGACTTGTCTAGTGCTTTTGTCTTTCCATATAAAATTTAGAGTATTTTTTTTATATCTGTAGAAAGTGTTCTGGGATTTTGATTGGGATTACATTGAATTTATACATCAATTTGGGAAGAACTGATATAATAATATTGAATCTTTTAATCCATGGACATAATATTGTTGCATGTATTTAGATCTTTTGTTCTTTCTTTTATCAGAATTTCAGTCTTCTCACTTAGATCCTGTACATATTTTGTTAGGTTTATACCTAAGTATTATATTTTAGGGGTGCTATTGTAAATGTTATTATATTTTCAATTTTAAATTTCTTTTTTATTATTGTTATGTTACATAGGAAAGCAATTAATTTCAGCATATTAATCTCATATCCTGTGAGTTTGCTATAATCATTCACTAGTTCTAGAAATTTTTTCGATTTTTTATGACATAGACAATCATGTCATATGTGAATTTTGTACTTTTTATGACTTGGTTTTTAGTATTTTCAACAAACTATGGGATCTTTTTTTCCCTAAAGCAAGTCAACAGTCAGTGGTTAAGTATTTTATAGAATGAGTCAAATAAATATTATATTACTAAATAATATTTGTGCTTATTCTTTAATACTCTTCCATGATTCTAGTCACCTACTTTTATTTTGATTTGAAAAAAGAAACAAAACTTTAGTAATTCATTTAACCATCAAGCATGTTTATTGAGCATGTAGTGTGTGTTTAGGCCCTTGGTTAGGTCCTAGATACATAAAGATGGCTAAATTCCCTCTACTTGCTTATAGTTTTATGAGAGAGCAGATATTACATAAGCAGATCAGTTTTAATGCATATGTACAAGAGTGTTATGGGAATAAAAATGAATATTTAAGTTACTCTAGAGTATCAAAGGAGGCTTCCTGGAAGAGATAGGTCTTGTGATAATTTGATGTTAGACTAGGAAACAGGACAGCCTGAGCAAAGGCACTCAAATATAACAAAAAATAATAGAAAATAAGATTAAATCCTTTTGCAGAATATTGTTTATGCTTCTCATGAAACCTTTTGTTTATTGTATCATAGTAACTGACTTTTTGTATATGTATTAATTGACCTTTTTTTAAAAAAAGACAATTTGTATATAATGGAAAATTGCACCAGATATTAGGTAATACATGTCTGTAAATAAACAGCTTAACCAGAGCAATAAAGACATCCATCCTAAGGTCATTTCCTCTCCCTCTTAGCTGGGTTAATTATGTTTTCTCAGCTAATGAGAAAAGGAAGGCCTGATTAACAGACATCAGTTCGACTATTCTACCACGACTGTGCCATGTATCTTTTTATTCTTGCAAAAACTGTTGTTTCAAGGGCTTTGAAAGTGTATAGCTCCCTTGAATCAAGGATAAAGTCATTCATTTTTACTCTGCCTTGGGAAATCTTAGTTATTGTCTGATATATAGCAATGAAAATTGAAATTTATATTCTAAATATCCAGTTTATTAAAGGCCATTTTCACCAGGTGAAATGTTGTACACCTATAATTTCAGCTACTCAGGAGACTGAGGCAGGAGGATCACACATTTGAGGACAGCCTGGGAAATTCAGTGAGACTGTCTGAAAATAAAATAATAAAAAGAGCTGGAAGGTATTGTTCAGTGCTAATGATTATGCCTAGCAGTGTCCTGGGTTTAATTCTCAGTACCTCCCTCCCTCCCCCAAAAAAGTCAATGTGGCTTTTAAAACGTTTAAAAAATCATTTAAAATATTAAAATAAAAATATGTCTTATAAGCAAGTATACTTTGTATAAATAGCCATTCTTTTTTCTACCAGGGACTCATCTATAACAACTGAGAATAAACAACAACAACATTTCACATTTGGAATTTCCCCCCATAGGTTTATTTATGTTTACCCAACTTCCAGTCTCTTACTGAGGGACACTGCCTGATAGTCCCTTTGCAACATCATCGAGCAGCTACCTTATTGGATGAGGACATCTGGGAAGAAATGCAGGTCAGCATGATAATGCTCATTAATCATTGTATAGTTCATGAGCAAATTCTGCAAACTTTTGTGATAAATTCTAACAGGTTTTATACCTTTGCTCAATGATTTTAGTTTCTTAATTTTCAAACCTGTGTTTTCATAGTTGCATCTATCTGTGGATATAATGTTCCCAGTGCACTCTACCTTTCAATATTGCTTCTTATGTACTCAGTGTTTTGAAAACTTATTTATTAAATAAACTGTAACAAAGTAACAATTACTTCTACCTAAATCAGTCTTAAATTTCAAGTAAGTTCTTTGTGTAGCATGAGATAATCATTCTTACCATAATAAGCTAAAAAATTCCAGCCAAAAGGAACGAAATTTTCAGATAATGAAAAGAAATTTGGGAGTCAATCAGCAGTTGCTGTATTTTCCTGTAATGAACTCATTTTTTTTTCTGCTATGGTGATTTTGTTACTAGCTTTATTTTTTGCCCCTTTCCTTTTATAAGGTAGCCCCACTTGTGGATTCAGGGATCTGTTTTAGTGACTGATTCTTCAAGAGATTGAAAGGCACAATATGGGTAAAATGGTTGCTAAATTATTTCAAGATCTCATAATGATGAGAGAGAGAGGGAGAGAGAAAAAAAGAAAAAGCAAATGCTTTTTTTTAAAATCCTGACAACTGAATAGAGGTTACAGCCAGCACTAGTCAGAAGTGCTAGTTAGGAGGGACTGTTGTACATGCTAGATTTTTCAGAATGCTGCTAAAGATGCCAAATGAGGAAATATTTTGGCTGCATTTTATGAAATTTAGTCTCTTACTCCCTGTGCTTTTTAAATTGATACTGTAAAAGTGAAAAGCAGAAGTTGTTTTGTTGTATAGAAGGCCAAGGAAGAGTAAGAATGTGGACAACTATTTTTGATGTGGAAAGTTTTTTGTTTTATACCTAGTAGTGGGTGCCTGTAACAGTAGGGAATTTAAGGTTAAAACAATAACAACAACAACAAAAGTAATGAGAATTTATTTTTTAATTACTGTAGTGCTTTTCTGGAATGTATTTTAAAAACTGATTTCACTCAGAATGAAATACAGTGCTGTAAGTGTTTAAGTAGTTATTGAGAATCTAGTGTGTGTACTTTATATTTTTGTAAGAAATTAAATTACTTGATGAAAAACATTGAAGTGAATATAGAGGAAATTTATTTAGTTTAACAAATATCAGATAAATGAGTACGTGAATATGCTATTTTAGTTGCTATGAGAAATACAGATGTAAAATCATTCATTTTTTCTGCACAAAGGTATAATATATTCCGGTACAGGTTACCGTATAGGTTAGCAGATTTTTGTAAGCCAGAAATATTATGGAAAATTGAATGAGGGAGGAAAAGCCAAATTATTTTATGCAAATAATGACATTAAAGCTCTTTCTGTGTGGCAAAGGAAGAGAATTACTAGCAGTTAAATTATCGAAAGATAGTAAATTAATAAAATACATGAGTCTTAAAATATTTGAAGAAGTACAGTTTGCTGTTTTTGTTTTTACTTTCATATATGCACAAACTCAAATTAGTTGAATAACTGTTAAAATATATTTCTCATAATTATTCACCTCTTTTATCGAATGTATTTTTAAAAGTGACTTAACTTAGCACAAAATATTGTTTGCAAATGCGGGAGCCAGTTTTTCGTATTTTTAAAAACCATTTTCTAATAACATTTAAATTTAACTTTTATTCTATTTAGTAGAAAATGCAAAGGTAAGTTTCAGCAGAGCATATTTGAATAATCACAAATTTCAAATTAGTAAGATACACATTGTTAGTTTTGTTAAATATATAGTGGTACTTCATCCCATTTAAACGTATTCTTATCACTTTGTCAAATATGCCTGAGTGTATGCTATAGCCAGACTGTATGAGCCATTTGTTAAATATCCCAAATTGGTGTTATGAGGAAGGAGAGTGGTTCATGATGTTTATGATGGGCGTCGCCGAGTGATATGATGGGGCCATTTCACTTGGAAACTGCCAGTGTTGGTCTTTTGTTCTTTCTTTTTGGCTATTTAGATCCTCCAGAAAAAAGCTCTGAATCTCCAGCCTATACTATCTAAGCTTGCTTGCCAGTGTTCTGGGAGATAAGAGTGTTAGAAAGCAGAGGATGACAAAATATTGAGTATTTAAGAACATTAAGTAACTTTTCATGTTTTCAGATTGTATGCTCTGAATTGTTTCTGCTTTTCCCAGCTCGGCTATCTTGATTTACTTTTTCCAGAGAATAATCTAGTATTCTGCTGGTAGATCTGGCATGTAAATTGCTTTTAAAAAAGCTTTCATCTAAGTCATCTGTTTTTAGACACACCTTGACCTCTGCATCCCTGAGACTTTTGAGGGTTCTGTAGGGCATCCTGGGTATCTTCCCTGCCATCCCTGCAGTTTCCTCTTCTCCCCTGCAAGGTATGAACCAGCTTTCTAGCATTTAAGTCAGATGTCATGGGATGATTTGATTTTCATTGTATCTTCTCTCATTCTTTTGATTCAAGTATTTATGCATTTTAAAAATTTCTTTAATGCCATTTTTGAGAGGTTACCTGTGAAGAGAGTAAAGATAAATACATGTCTTCTATTCTCTCTTATAACATTGTCTTTGGATAACTTTATATTTAGGTACATTCTATATAAAAAACCTGAGAATATTACAGCATTAATGCTACATGATTAACTCCATGTAGCTTGAGTATTTTTAGGAAAAATACTTTAAATTTCAAAATTATTTAGTCATATTTACTTGATTTTATAATGTGATGATATAAATTATGACTACAACAATCTGCGGTCTCGTTTATTTAAATATATTATAAGGAATTTCAGTCCAGGTGTATTGATTAAATAAGAATGGGAAATTACATGAGTAATGGTAGTTTAAAATATGGAAAACAAGAAAGATTATCTGTTTTCCCAGTAAAATGAAGTATATTCTACAAGGAATATAGGAATTTCACAGTCTCCATATTTTGGAATCTGTATTTTTCTGAAGTATAAGATGGTTTTGGGTGTAATGTGTCAAAATATATTCTACTGTCATGTATATCTAAAAAGAACAAATAAAATAGTTTTGATATATCTTTTGATAACTACAAAAATTTTTCTTTTTCACTGTTACATACCTAAAAATGATTATTATTGAACTGCATATAGTATATTTTTATGTTGAGCTTGGAGAATGTCTTGCTTTTAATGGAATTGATCACCTCAGATTATTCCATTAAACATTTTTAATTTTTTACCATATGTAGGGGAGAAGAAATACTTAAATATATGTGTCTATTTTCCTCCTTCTTTTAGATGTTTAGGAAATCATTGGTAAAGATGTTTGAATGTAAAGAACTGGACTGCATCTTTTTAGAAACAAATATGAGCATGAAGAAACAGTATCACATGGTTTATGAATGTATTCCTCTTCCCAAGGAAGTGGGTGATATGGCTCCCATTTATTTTAAGGTATTTTTTGGCAATTTTTGTATACATACTCAGTTTTGCTACAGTAATATCTTATGGATACAGTTGTCTTTAGTCATTTTTTTCTCATATATATATATCAGATTTTATATTGCATTAGCTTTTCATTGTGACAAATACTGAGAAAATAACTTATTGGAGACAAGATTTATTTTGGCTCATGGTTTCAGAGGTTTCCTTTTATGGTTGGCCAGCTCCATTATTGTGGTCTGAGGTAAAGCAGAACATTATGGCAGAACAAAGCTACTCAGCTCATGGCAGCTAAGAAGGAGACACACACACACACACACACACACACACACACACACACACACACACAAAGAGAGAGAGGGAGACAGAAGAAGGAGGAGCTGGGGATAAGATGTACCCTTCCAGGACATGCCCACAGTGACCTATTTCCTCCATCTGATTTCTACCACCTCGCAATAATGCCATCAGATTATGAATTCATCTATGATTTACCATTCATGAGGCCAGAGACCTCATGATTTAGTCACCTTTGCGAAGGCCCTACCTCTAAACACTGGGACAAGGCCTTCAACACATGAGCTTTTAGGGGACATTTCAGATCCAAACCATAATATCTAACATATAAAAAAAAGAGGCAAAGCATAAAATATTCTGCTGAACAAATTTCTGTTGAAAGAAATTTTGGATTTTCTACTTTTTCAAAGGATGTTTGCCTAGAACTATGAAGATGCTATCCAATAGTAATTCATAATTTCTGTTTTTGTTTCTCATTTCTCTAGTGAAATCCATATTTTACTAAGAAGCACTTTCAAGTCAAAATTTGTAGTCATAACTCTAGAAAACTTACCATCGAAAAACTGAAACAAAAATAACATGCAAACAAAGATAACATGCAAACAGAACAAATTACACTTGCTGAGATAATTTATTGATGTAAATATTAGTATTAAATATCTCATCATGCTATAAAAAGAAGAAATTCTTCTTATATTTTTTATAAGGAAAAAAAATTTTCATCTTGATGTACAATTTTGGACATGTACTAAATGACTAGTGTTTATAACCAATGAAATACCATTGCAGTGTTCACGCAACTTTTACTAAATGGTATGTTTGTTGCTGACCTGGTATGTTTTTTAGACTAATGCAGATGTATAAATGTCATACCATATGTGAAATATTAACATGTGCAAAGAAAAAGGACGGTCATGTTCTGTGAATTGGAATAATATGCACATGAAATGATTAGAAGTTTGAGAAGTAAAATTTATTAATATAAGCTTTAAATTACAATTAAAAAGATTATGAGATCTGTTAATGAGCTGATAAAAATCGATTTTCTCTTTAGAAATCTTTAAAAACACTGATTAAGCCAGGTAATCCTACAGACCCATGCTTGTTCTGTTAATTTAATTGAGAAAGAGATTATTTTACGTCCAGTATAATATTAAACTTCCAGTTTTAAATTATTCTACCTAAAGAATTAACCCATTCAGAAAAAATATTCTATCATATGTACTATACTCTGTAATTAAGTCACCATATTGTTTTATTTTAAATGATCTCTTTGCATTTGCAATTATGTTGCTCATTTAACAAATGGCTGTTTCTTAGAAAGCCATAATGGAATCTGATGAAGAGTGGTCCATGAACAAGAAGCTGATTGATTTGTCTTCAAAAGATATCAGAAAGTCTGTAAGTATTATTTTTTTCTAATATAAGAAATTAGCGTTTAGGCTCTTCATTCATTTCCACATCTTATTTGATGAATAGACCCTTTGGCTGAGTGACTAAAGGTAAAGTAGCTAATTCCACCATTTACTTGTGACATTATTTACATCCTACCTAGCCTACAAAATATTTATTTGTCTATGGAGTGGTTATTTGTTCAAATGAATGTTTGTTGCTAACTGTTAACCCTTATTGTTGTATTCCCTATAATTGATTATGGCACTGATCAGACTCTGCCATGAGGCCATCAGCCGTGTGAAACTAAAGTGAGAGTGGCATTATTGTTATTGAAATTATAATGAGAAAAAAATCTCTTGCAGACTCTATTTTGAACTTGGAACACATTTTCTTTTCTGTTTTTATACAAAAGTTCCCTGTTATGTTCCTATAAAATAATAGTTGAGTTAGGTTATGGGTTTATTACTCTTTTGGGGACTTGCCTAATCATGTTTTATAGTTAGATCTTGATTTGCAGGTCAACTTTTAGATACAAGTTACATATGGGTTGACTACTTATAGAATGACTTCTCTTTTTTCTAGAAATATAAATAAAATGGAGTACAAATTAATGAAGTATAGATTAATTTTTAATTTTCTCTTTTTATATTATTTGCTCTAATTAGTTATACAGGACAGCAGAATATATTTTGATTCATTGGACACAAATGGAGCACAACTTTTCATTTCTCTGGTTGTACATAATGCAGAGTCATACCATTCATGCAATCATACATGTAGATAAGGCAATAATGTCTGTCTCATTCCACCATTCTTCCCACTCCCATAACCCCTCTCTTCCCTTCCCTTTACTCCCCTTCTTCCCTTGTCCCCACCACCCCCATTATGGATCAGCATCCACCTATCAGAGAAAACATTTGGCCTTTGGTTTTTTGGGATTGGCTTATTTGCCTTAGCATGATATTCTCCAACTCCATCCATTTACCTACAAATGTCATAATTTCATTCTTCTTTAAGGCTGAGTAATATTCCATTGTTTGTTTATACACACACACACACACACACACACATACATATATACATACAGACATACAACAGTTTATTTATTCATGTATTGAAGAGCATCTGGGTTGGTTCCACAGTTTAGCTATTGTGAACTGAGCTGCTATAAAAATTGATGGGGCTGTGTCACTGTAGTATGCTGAGTTTGTCTTTTGGGTATAGACTGAGAAGTGGGATGACTGGGTTAAATGTTTGTTCCATTCCATGTTTTCTAAGGAATCTCCATACTGCTTTTTCTCAGTGGTTGCATCAATTTACAGTCCCACCAGCAATGTATGAGTATACCTTTTCCCCCGATACCCTCACCAACATTTTATTGTTGCTTGTATTCTTGATAATTGCCATTCTGACTGGAGTGAGATGAAATCTTAGAGTAGTTTAGATTTGCATTTCTCTAATTGCTAGAGATATTGAACATTTTTTATATATTTGTTGATTGATTATCTTCTTCTGTGAATTGTCTGCTCAGTTCCTTAGCCCATTTATTGATTGGGTTGTTTGTTTTTTTGGTGTTAACTTTTTGAGTTCTTTATATATCCTGGAGATTAGTGCCATATCTGATGTGCGTGTGGTAAAGATTTTCTCCAATTCTGTAGGCTCTCTCTTCATGTTATTGATTGTTTCCTTTGCTGAGAAGAAACTTTTTAGTTTGAATTTATCCCATTTATTGATTCTTGATTTTATTTCTTGTGCTTTAGGTGTACTTCCTTCGATAGCTCAGCTGTTAGAGCAGAGGACTGTAGTGCATTCCAGTGTAGTCATCCTTTTTGATTTTCTATCCAAAGAGTAATTTACTAATTTACTCCACAAATATTTATTGAGTGCTTGCTATTTATCAAGCACTAATCCAGGTATGTTGTGTACATAGTATAATAGAAACAGAAGATCCTTGTCTTTATGGAGCTTATGTTCTGGCACAGGGGTTGGCAATTCAAGTCTTCATGCTAAACTGTCTTCTGTCTGTTTATGTAAATGAAGTTTTATTGGAATACCACCTTATCCATTTTTAAAAAAAATGTATTGCCTATAACTGCTTACATAATACAAAGGCAGAGTTAAATAGTCCTAACAGAGACTATATGATCCACAAAACCTAAAATAATTTATCATGCGGCCTTTTAAAAAAAATGTGAACTCCTGTTTTAGTAGACATCACTGGAATATTTTTCTCCCATTTGATCTTTGGAAAATCAAACTACTGAAACATGACATGTAGACTGATAGGATTTCTTATTACATTTATTATATCCTGGTCAAAAGCTTCAAATTTCATTGCATTATTGAAGATAATAGAGTTTTAACTCAGAGGTAAAATATTTCTACCATCTTTTTCTCCTCCCTTTTTGGTGAATTGAGCCAGATAATGTATTTAAAAAAGAAAACAGAACACAAACAAACCAAAATAAATATAAGTGTCTTATTTACATTTCTCCCTTATTAGTCTATAGAAAAAAGTGTAATGTATATACAATTTTTGTACTCATACTTGTGATCTCTAGATAATAAATGCATTTTAAGCCACAAGATTTGTGGTCTGTTCTAGCAGCAATAGGAAACTGTGTGTGTGTGTGTGTGTGTGTGTGTGTGTGTGTGTGTGTATGTATGTAATGTATGTACATTTTTTGTACTTAAATTAAGATTTAAGAAGTTTTCACTTCTTAAATCTTAATTTCCCATGCCATTAAATATTCTTTTAGAAAACTATTTTAATGGAACCGAAAACATTTTAAAGCAGAAATTTTTCATGATTCTTTTCTTTTGTTTATTTTTATTGGTGCATTATAATTGTACATAATAGGGGGATTCATTATGCCACATTTGTCCATGCATATAATACCATTTGATCAATCTCATTCCCTAGGGCCTTTCTTTCCTTGTCTTTCTCCCTTCATCTACTTGCTCTACTCTACTAATCTCCCTTCTATTGTTGTTGTTGTTGTTATTTTAATTATTGAATTATAAATGTGTGTGTGTGTGTGTGTGTGTGTGTGTGTGTGTGTATATATGCAGAATATGTTGTGGCATAGTCATACATGGATGTAGCATAATTTGGTAGATTTTATTCCCTACTATTTCTCCATGCTTTCCCTCTCAATCCCCTTCTCTACTCTTTGGTCTCCTTTCTGTTTTTATGAGATCCCCTTTTTTACCCACCTCTCAGTTCTGCATATGAGAGAAAACATTCAATCCTTGACTTTCTGAGTCTAGGTTATTTCACTTAGTAGGATTTTCTCCAGTTCTATCCATTTACCAGCAAATGAGATAATTTCATTCTTTCTTATGGCTGAGTAGAACTCCATTGTGTATATATACCACATTTTTTTATCCATTCATCTGTTCATGGGCACCTCAGGAGGTTCCATAGGTTGGCTATTGTGAATTGCACTGCTATAAACATTGGTATACACATACATTGATTTTAGTTCTTTGGATAAATACCAAGAAGTGGGTTAGCTGGGTCATACTTTTGAGGTATCTCCATACTTCAAAGCAGAAATTTTAAAAGAAATATATTGTTCTCCACTTGCTACACTAAATATACAATTTTCTTACTGGTAAACCGTCTAGTATTTATTGTTTATTTTTTACATCCAAGATAAGTACCTGAATCAAGTAACCAGGAGGTCTCATTCATTTAACCAGTATAGAAAATAAGAAACGGACACAGATCCTTGTAAGAATGGCAGTTGAGCCTGGTGTGGTAGCTCACACCTGTAATCCCTGCTACTCAGGAGACTGAGGCAGGATGATCACAAGTTTGAGGCCAGCCTGAATACCATCTTGTCTCAAAATACAAAACGAAAAGGACTGGAGATGTAGCTCAGTGTTAAAGTACCCCTGGAACTGGAGAAAATCATGCTAAGTGAAATAATCCATGGGTTCACTCCCCAGTATCACAAAGAAAAGAAACATCATTAGAGCATTTCAAAGATAGGAACCATTGCTTTTACTAAGGCATCACATAGTCTACAACATAGTTCTATAGGAGACTCTTGGGATATCACAGTAGGTAGGCAAGGAGTCTGATGACCTTGTGAGGTGCTTCTTAGCTGTAGGTATCTATAGTTATTAGATGAAATTGTGAAGAGAAGTTCATGTAAGAATAATTGAAAAGGAGGTCGCATTTTTAGGTTAACAGGCTTTCTAGTGTCTTTTAAAATGATAAGTGTTTCTGAACATGTAGTGAACAATCTTGAGTTATTTTAACATTTTTGTGTCTGAAAAAGCCTCATTATCCTTCTTTTAAAAGCTTTATATCCTTAGTAATTTTGTAGTTTTTTGCTTAATTCATTGGAGGTAGAGTTATTTTTGTCACTGAGTAAATTTTTGTTGATATTGGCATGTTTCTAATTCTGAGTTTTGTTTGAATTTATGTTTTTATTTGCTATGTGAATATAAACTTTCCATTTTCTGCCAATTTTCTTTACTTTCTTTGGGTCTTTTGATTTCTTGTAGTGTGGTGTGAAGCCTGTGGCATGTGGCAGGTGAAGGAAACAAGTCTGAATGTTAAATGCAGAGGAATTGCATGATAATAAATAAATTGGCAAGAAAAATAGTCATTTTCACAGTTATTGAGATTTCATGAGAAAATGTTTTAAGGTTAATTTTGTGGGAACTATAGCAATTTTAAAAATCTAACATTTATTGGGAGAGTTTTTAAATTAAGGAAAATACTTCTCAAGGAAAATTGGATTTACCAGAGACCTTAAAACTGAAGGGCTATTTATAGGCATCAGAAGTTAGAGCTGGCATAAAAGGGGGAAATTGATATACTACTGTTATTTCTACCACAAATAAAATTTGGGCTTGTAATTCTGACTTTACATTTTAAGAGTAGTACCAAAGTTCCAAAATACTCTTTCCTCTGGTGGCCAAGGCAGTATAAAGAAAGTGCTAGAATATGCACAACTTTTTGATAATAGAGAGCCTTTGCTGTATGTGCTAACAACCCTGCTAGCAAGACTGCAGACTCTGTTTGTGAAGCTTGTGACAGAAACTGTTTTTAGTATAAAAGTAGTTGCATATTCATTGTGCCATCTTAGCAAATATGGCATAGGTTGTTGAGACACACATACACACACACACACACACACACACACACACAGTTTCCTATTGCTGCTAGAACAGACCACAAATCTTGTGGCTTAAAATGCATTTATTATCTGGAGATCACAAGTATGAATGGCTTTCACTGGGCCAAAATCAAGGTGTCAGCATGCTAGCATTTGTTCTGGAGGCTCCGGGAAGGATTCCATCTCACCTTCTCCAGGTACTAGAAGCTATCTGCATTCCACTGCTTGTGGCTCCTTCTTTCATCTTCCAAAGTGAAGAGTGTAGTGTTATCCAATTGTTCTCTGATTCTGGTCTTCCTGCTGGACACAGTGGCATAGGTCTCTAATCTTAGCTGCTTGGGAGTCCAAGGCAGGAAGATCACAGGTTCAAGGCCAGCCTGGGCAATTTAGCAAAACACTGTCTCAAAATAAAAATAAAAAGGGCTGAGGTTGTAGCTCAATGGAAGAATAACCCTGGGTTCCATCCCCAATGTACTGCAAAAGAAAAAGAAAATCTGTGTGATTACATTGACCCCATCCAGATAACCCAGGATAATTTCTCATTTCAAGATCATTAGCTTAATTCATATATATAAAGTCCCTTTTGGCATTTAAGGTAACATTCGTGGTAAATATGAGACTAGGAAATTGACATATTTGGGGTGGGGGCATTGTTCTGCCTATGACAGTATGATACAAATAAAAGAAAAAGGTAGTGTTATCACAGATATCTTCCTGAAGTTATTTCTCACTGTTAAAGTACTGTCTAGTCAATATAGTTTCATAACCTCTTTTTAGCTATTTGGATTCATTCTTTATACCTGGTGATCTACTTTAGATGGCAAAAATATTCTAATGGAATACTCTAATGGTGTTTCCATTCTTTTTTCATTGACCAAGTTTGCACAGAGCAGCTTTGTATGGGAGATAGAAATGAAAGTAATAACCTTCTGTGTGCTAAGAATTGTGCTAACACTTTATATAATTGTCCTATTTGGTCTTCATAGAAAATCTCTAAACTCTTCATATTTCTCATGAGACTCAGAAATGTTACATAACTTGCCTGAAGTCACACACTTTTAAGAAGCAGAGATATACTTAGACTCTTGTTTTTCTCTTTTTATTAATTTTATTTTTTCTAATTAGCAAGGTCACATGTGATTATTATATTAAAAAATGTGGAAATATAGAAAAATATAAAGCCACAAAGTAGTAACCAGTTATTCTTCATTTGATGTTTTATACTATTTTGTAAACTGATTTTTTGTTCATGCTTTTCCTGTAACAGGAACAGCCCTTTATTTACTCTTAATTGTATTTGCTTTATAATATTTCAAGGTGACCCCTCTTTTGCCACCATACCAAACTGTGCCCTTCTAAATTGCACCTTCCTGATGAAAAACGTCAAAATTCATATAGTCAATAGGAATATGTGATTAAGTGCCTGAATGAGTGAATACTGATTATGTAAGAGCATTGGAGGGGAACAATATTACGATAAATTGACCCACTTGGGGATAATTTCTAGTGACAAAGTTGGGGTGTAGAAGGAAAACTCATCAGAACATGAGATGTACTTAAATGATAGAGAAAGCAAAAATTAATGTTTTTCCCCCCATCAGGATACAGTTTAAAATATTGTGTGTGTGTGTGTGTGTGTGTGTGTGTGTGTGTGTGTGAGAGAGAGAGAGAGGTAGGGGGGTAGGGGGAGGAGAGAGATATGGATGGATAGATAGAAGAAAGAGGAAAAAAAGATAACAATTAATTCTGGAGTTACTTCAAAAATTAGGCTGATAAACTAAGCATTGTTCTACCCATCTTACCAGTTGATTAAAAAAAAAAACTATGATTGTTCTTGTTTATCATAGTCAATATTGTAAGGATATTGTAAACAGAACTTAAGTATACAACCAGGCCCCTCTTCCTATTCTGCATTGTAAGTAAAATATGAGAACATATGTGCTTATTTTTTATTTGTGTAGTCTTAGAAAAATATTCTCTGGTTATAAAAATATTTTAAGTACCTTATGTTTTCCTGTTTTCCCCAAGAACAGGAAAATAATTGGCTTTGATTGTAATTGCTAGCTGTGATGAAGAGTGATCTGGCTGAAAGGCTATCAAAATATAGTCTTTTACTTTGAAAGTTAATTCATTACTTAAGTATCTATAGAATTGGAAATTTATTGTATACATTTGTCTTGAAGGATGTTTAATTACTCTCATGTCAGAGAGCAAGAAAAAGAATTAAGGATAACTTTCTGGTTTTGTGCTGTATTTCATGTGTGATTTGTCTGCTTATTTAGGTACCCAGAGGCTTACCTTACTTTTCTGTGGACTTTGGCCTCCAAGGAGGGTTTGCCCATGTCATTGAAGACCAACACAAATTTCCTCATTACTTTGGAAAGGTATACTAACAAATTTGATTTATTCCAGAGGTTAGCAGTTTGGTTAACACTTTTCTTTTGAAGGGAAATCAAAACTTTGGGCATGATATACAATAAATTGATGAGTACTGCTCCATTCAAGTTTTAGAGAACACTCAGAAATTATTAATAAAAATACCCCAGAGGCAGGAGTGTCACTTTGAAACCAAATACCTCTTGACAGTGTCAATAGTGACTATAATATTTTCCTTTGGAGTCAGCCAGTCTTGTCCTGAGAATGATAATTGCTAACAATTATTAAAGGCTTACGATGTGCCAGCTAATGTTCTAAACACTCATTTAATGTTCACAATGACTATTGTGTAGATACCATTATAACTCTAATGTTACAGATGAAGAAACTGAGCTACAAGAGATTGTGTAACTTGCCCAGGGTTATGCACTGATAAGTGATAGAACCAAGGGTACATATGATCATGGTTGAACGAGAGAACGAATCATTTCATCTCTTCATTGATAGTTAAGCAAGGTACAATCCCAGAAGAACATATGGCTTATTTCATAGATAGTTTCTGGGGAGATATTAGAGTTCAGATCTTTTGGTTGCCAGTACTTTCTTTGCAAAAAAGATTGCCTTCTAGGTGTATACTCTTAAAATGAAAAGTCTACTGAGTCTCTAGGAAGAATATGTTAGTGTGAGGAACTGGAATAAAATTAATGCAGCAGCTGAAACTGAAAATTCTGGGTGATAACTCAGACACCAACAACTCTAGAAGTGACCTTTTAATCTAGTGTAGTAAAGATCTTTCCACTTCTATCATCTTTATGTACCAGTTCCTCCAAATTAGAGGGGCCTTGATGAACTCTTAAGGTTCTCTCTTCCCCCTTTTTCCTCACTTTCATCTCCTGCATAAAACCACCTTCTGCAATGAATAAGGATGTATTAAGAGTGTGAACTACAGAGATTTGGATCCAGAACTTATTATGCTATTGTCCTTAATGGGTTAATCAGAGGCCAAAATCACATGCATCTTTGAACTGTTGCAACATATTACAGAAACCTGTTTGAGAACTTTTAAGAATTTTTTTTCAATTAACTAAAAAATTGTTTTCTTTGCTCTGAACAATTCTCTTGTTACTCCATAGAACTTTATAACTAAAGTTTCCTTAAGTTTTTCTTTTAAACTTGATCCTAGTTGAAAGGAAGTAGATTTTTCATTTTTTGCTTGTTTAAATTTATTTTGGAGATTACTACCTCCTTTCAGACAGTGCACTTCTGTATTATGATTGATATGAACTGTTAAAAGGAAAGTTACCAGCTGAATTGTATCACTGAGTAATTTTCCTCCAAAGTAGTTTTTCAAGAAGTAGCCTGTGGGCCTAAGAACTTCCTTCAGTCAGCTACTCAGGCAATTGTTCAGAGATTATTGAGATGGCCTCTCTCCATTAACATCTATATCAGTAATAGAACAAGAATCCATCCTGATAGAACACATAAGATAAGCTTAACGATTTATATAAAGACTATTTGAGGTAAACCCATAAACTAGGCTTGCTTAAACCCATAAAGACTATTTGAGGTAAACCCATAAACTATGTTGCTTAGTTGAACTGAGGCCTGGAAACTCTTGGACTAAATCTAAATTTGCCCCTTCTCCCTTGATGTCTTATATAAACTACTATCTCTTTTAGCCCTTTTATTTCCCTTTTCTAATGATTATAGAGGTTCCCTTTTCCTTGAAGCTTTTCCTGATTTATCCAGCAAAGGATTTTTTTTCTGCCTTTTTGAATCTCCAAATAGTCTGCTTTGCCATTATTTTATAAGACAGTCCTATGTATAGTTCGATAACTTCTTATTCTGGATCCTACCACAGCTTCATACTTTTATAAGCTCTTTGAAGACAGCTGTATATGAGTTATCTTTATGTCCCCTATAACGCATGGTATTTGCATGTGCTTAGTAGGTCCTCATAGTATACTTATTAAGGGGAAGAACCTGTGACTTAGATTATATTATTTGTTTCACTGCACAGTCCAGCCGAGCTAGACTGAATATGCAAAATTGGACCCTTCGTTTAGTGTTTTATACCATAATTAACCATTTACCATACTGCCTGCTTTCTCAGCATTATAAGTCTCCTCCTTATCTTTCTGTACACAAATACATGCATAAATTTGATTAATTTCTATAGCACAGGAAGAGGATCATAAAGAAGATACTCTAGAATAATAAGCACAGAACCAAAAAAACCATTCCCTTCAGGGTGTGAGAATGTAACTTATTAAATGAAAGTGATTTATAATTTTTAATTCTAGGTTTATTTAAATTGCTATTAAAATGCTAATTTTCCGGGGCTGGGATTGTGGCTCAGTGGTAGAGCGCTTGCCTTGCATGCATGAGGCACCAGGTTCAATCCTCAGCACCACATAAAAATAAATAAAGATATTGTGTCCATCTACAGCTTAAAAAAAAAAAAATTAAAAAAAATGCTAATTTTCCTGGGAAAAAATATCTAGCTAATAGTAGGAGAAACTGGTTCATGAATATACTGGGTAACAAAAAGAACATTAACCTATGATTCAACTGCAATTGAGCATCAAAGTTAATTGATGCAAATTGATTTAACTTTACTCCATACTGTTTATAAGAGCAACTAATATTGACCAAAATTAATTAAATTTCACTTTTTCCTCCTCCTCTTTGCTACTACCTGAAAGATGTGCTAACAAGCAACAAAATGGACAAATTACTTGATAGGAGACATAGCTAGAACTCTGATAATCACAGAGTTTGCATAATTAGAATTTATTGAGAACAAAATTTTTTACTCAAAAGTAATATTTATGCAGTATTTGAACATTGTCATGGAGAACTACCTTTTTATATTTAATAACAGATAGTTATTATACCTTTTTATATTTAATAACAAATAGTTTCATTCCTCATTGCATTATTATTTGTACATATATTTGCTTATATTTTTCTCATTCTTTAAAAGGAAATTATTGGTGGGATGCTGGATCTAGATCCAAGACTTTGGAGGAAAGGGATCCGAGAAAGCTTTGAAGACCAGAGGAAGAAAGCACTGCAGTTTGCTCAATGGTGGAAACCATATGACTTCACCAAAAGTAAAACATGCTGAAGTATACCTTTATTTTTTAATTTCCTCTTCAGATTCCATTTACTTCTTATTTCCATTGCATAACTGAACAACCGGGCCTTAGGTCATAAGGAAAAAGCAGAAGAAGCAGATTTCTCTGGGTCTGTGGGAACCCTGCACTGTTGGATTGTATTGTTTTCTTCCATATTTACCCCTGGGGAATTTATTGTAGTGACCGTGGAGTAAGAAATGATTTGTTGGATCACTTGCTCACATTCCTGTTCTGTACCCATTTCTTGATGTTCTGAATTATTCAGTTATCTAGAGAAGGGCTTTTTTTGAAGAAATAGGTAGGAAATATAGCAAATCCTTGATTCAGAAGAAAGTGTGCTGCTTTAAGGCAGTTAAATCTGTTGGTGGGCTTATTTTGTATTTTGTAGAATAAGACTTGATGAATTTAGTAATAATCAAAATTTATTTTCATAGAATTTTATAGCACTCTTTTCTATTAGTAGCAAATAGTATTGCTACTCTTCTCTTTATTAAAGGAAGAATATCTCAAAGTGTTACAGATTAAATGATAATGAAAATATAATGTTCACAATTCAAATGTTTCTGGATTTTTAAATAGTTTTTTCAATTTTAGTAATTTTAAAAGTAATGGTTTCAAATAACATTATCTATAGTTGGTGTTTGTACAGAAGTTAATATTTTTAGCCAAATCATTGTTTTGGGGTCATATTGATTATTACAAGATCTTAAACAATGAGAGTATTCTAAAATACCAGGAGCACATTTTTTTGTATCTTATGTGATCAAATCTACTTAATTTTTAAACACTGGTGTCAAGAGAAAACCTGTACTTACAAAATATGGGACTTCTGTGTGAGTGTACCTACTTTTAAATATTTGTATATGGAAGATACTGTTGTGTAGTAACTCTTTTTCAAACACGCTGGTTTTGGAAACTGAACCTTGACATTTTGACATGAAATGTTTAATACCTAGAATCAGTATAAAGCATACTCCAGAGTAAATTACATTTATTTTTAATATCAGCATCTCATTATTTTGTATATTATAAAAGGAAAACATTTTTGTTCTTTTTTTATTTCACAAATGAGTAACTTTAACTTTATAGTGGTTTTAGTTTTTCAGGAATTGTCAATTGCATTTGAGTGTATGTGTGTGTATATCAAATAGATTAACAGTGTTGTATTATTGCTGTTTTCTAATTTGGCTTCATCCTGAAGTCTTAAAGGACTCTTTTAACATTCACTTATTCAATCAGTGAGTTACCAAACATTTGGTTGTACAGCACTATTTTATGTCTGGTTTTGCAAAAATTAAAAGTACTTCCTCCTTAAATTATTTCACATTTTAGGGGAGAAAGAGATTTATACATAATCATAGAGTAATATGATAAGTTCTAAAATGAGATATATGCCAAATATATTTGAATATAATGCTGAAGTACTTTTTTTTATCTTCCTGCTCTTCATTTTCAGCTGAGGGCTTTGCTGGTTCACTGAGAGAAATAGAAGCAAACATTATACCTGCATTTATACCCATGTACTCTACTTTTCCTCATGGTGACTAGGAAGTATTTTGTTGTTCTTGAACGAGTCCACTTGTTTATGAACTGGATTTCATCTCTTTTCATCTTCTCAGTTGCCCCTATTCCTTCTATTTTTAGTTTTTTTCTACTCTTTACAGGATTATTAGCATACAAAAAACTTTCTATTCTATATCAACAACAAACCCTGGCATCCTCTTCCCTTTTGCCATTTCTATATTTGATAACATGATGCATTTCTAAGAAGTTTGTTTTCTCTCCTTTACCCTTTTCCTGTTTTCATCACGGACTTCATCTTCATTTATGCCATCAAACTTCAGGTGAAGGTCATCAGTGACCTTCCTCATTAGTAAATCTAGCAGTGAATGCTCAGTGTTTATCTTACTAAACCTGTTAGCACACTGATGGCATACTTGATCATTTCCCCTTCTTTAAACACATTCTTTACAGTGTCTCTAGAATAGTCTTTTATTTATCCTTTTTCTTAACTGCATTCTCCCAGTCTCCTTTGCTGAGTTCTTCTTTATCTGCTCAACCTCCGAGTGTTAAAATGCCCATTTTAAGCCTCCTCCTTTAAATGTTTACTACACTTTTAAGATAATCTCATTAAAATGGTCTTAGGTACTTTTAAAAAATTGTTTTGCTTATTCAATAGGTATTTGATTTTTCAAGATGTCAGTCAATGTTCTTTAAACAGAGGATGCATGAATGAGTAAAACGAAAATGCCCATCTTTAGGGAGTTAACATTGTTTTAGGAAAAGGCAATAAATATTAGACAACAAATTATCCAGAAAATGCCAAAGTTGGTAAAATACTATAGAAAAAAGGCAAAAGAGAACAGGCCCAGGGGGATATCACTACAACTGTAATCTTCACTCTGGAACAAATCTGACATCTTCATTTTATTTGTGTCTGTATCAGTCATATCCAAACTGGACTTCTTATTTGCCCCCTATTCCATTTATTTATTCCAAATATCTCTAAAACTTAGTGGTTGTAATATCAGCTACGTTCTTGTATCTCATGGCTTAATAGGTGAGATATTTGATGAGGTTGAGCTGGATGATTTGTCTCTGCTTTATGTCTGAGGACTCTGCTAACATGGCTCAAAACTCTGGAGATGATTGGAGCTGTATGTTAAGGGTTTCTATTCTTGATATGGCGTGTGTTGGATGTGGTATATACAAAATGGCTCTTTCACATATCTAGTGCCTGGGCTGGAATGGCTGGAGCATCAAGGGACTTGCTGGTATCACTCTGTGTGTGGCAATTTTAGGGTAGTTAGATTTGTTGTATTGGATGGCTTCCCAGAGCAACAATTCCGAAGAACAATTCCCAGACATAGAGGTATTACATACCAATCCTATAGGGCCAGGGACCAGATATTGGTATAATTTATTTTTGCTATACTTTGTCAAAGTTGTCTGAGTCCACCTACATTCAAGAAGAGAGGTCATAATCTTACTTTTTGATGAGAGAAATATGAAATAATTTGTGGCCATCTTTACTTCATTGCTGTCTACCCTCTGGTCACAAATTTACATTCTTCCCACATAAAAAATATATTTACATCCTCCTAAGAAAGTCTCATCTTAATAGGGCTTTAGGCTGCTTCTTTAGGTTCAGCATCTCTAAATCAAGTTCATATGGAGGTAAATGTACTCAGATGTTTTTCCACTCAATCTGAAGACCAATGTACTTAAGAGACAAATTACATGTACCCCCTATTTGTCCCACATACCAACATAAAATAGCAAGAGAAGAATACATTTAACTGCAGCAGGCACAGTCATTGAAAAAAGAATGAGAGTAGGAGGAACAGAGCAGTCACTGTTCACTAGTAATTCTAAAATTAAGTTGAACACATGCTGCCAGTTTCTCGATTTAGGGCCTCAGTTCTGCTTCTTGAGAAGAAATATTCCGTGGCTCTTTTCTTCTGCTTTCTATTCTCCTGGTTTAGCATTGCATCAGTCTTTCTTTTTTATACAAAATAGCTTGCGAATTATGCTTCTAGACAAGATAGTGACCACATTACTCTCCTGCCTGAAACATCCAACAAACAGACCACATATATAACACTATGATTTAAAGACAAGGAGAATCACACAACAAAGCACAGTGGTCTGTAAGAGATGGGAAACAAATGAGATGGGCCCCTTCTTACTATCTTGAGAGAGTTTTCACATTGAGGTACAAGGTAGAGGAATCCAGGAAAATCCCAAATGTACCTGTCCAAGTTGAGGAAATATAGCTCTGAGCCTAAAGAGACCTAGACTACAAGGCAGATCACTGTAGGAAGGGTTGCCAAATAGAGAGAACTCCAGAACTCTGTGGAGGGTCATCTTTGAGGACCAGCTAGAATTTAAAATTTTATGATTGATTGGGGATTGAGTAAAGTACACAGATGGTAGTGTGTAGCATAGAATAATTGCCTCAGTAGTGTAGGATAATTATGCCAAGGCTGAACACAGATATGGTCTTGATAAACAAATGTTTAAAGTAAAAAAAAAGGAATTAAACTGTTTCTAAGTAATATAATTGCATCCCAAAACAAAGCTCAAACATATAGGAATAAAAATATGTCAAATATATTCAGTAGTCAGAACACGTTGAAGTGTCTGGCATGCAATTAATAATTATCAGGCATGCAAAGAAGCACTGAAATGGTTGCTACTATGGGTAACATTTAAGTTTTTTTTTCTTTTTTTTCTATTTTGAAAAATATTTTACTGTTTAAACAAAAATATTTTGGAATTTGTAACATGTAAAAGTAAAATAAATCACAGTAGCACAAATCAAAGAGGAAAAAATCAAATGAGAGAACTCAAAGTGGTTTTTATTAGGTTGTTATGCTATACTTGAAGTAAGATGATATAGCTTAAATATGGACACTGATAAATTAAGAATGTATAGTTGTAAACTCTAAAAAAGACCCTGAGATAAAATAATAATAATAAGGATTTATAGTTCATAGACCAACAAAGAAGGAAAAATTGGATAAAAAAATTACTCAATCCAAATAATGGCAGAATAAGAGAAAAGAGGAAATAAAGTACAGATATAAAAAATACAAAATGAAAAGATAGCAAAATGATAGATTTCTCCCAAACAAAAAGCATATTCATATCCTCCTACGAAAGTTTCATCTCAGTAGGGCTTAGGCTTACTCTTGAGGTTCAGGTCTCATCTAAGTCAAGTACAGATAGAGATGACTCAAATGATTTTCCACTTATTCCGAAGACCTATACATACCAATAATAATTTAATATTGCTGTATATCATATCACTACAAATTTAGCAGCTTAAAGTAACATGCATTTATGATCTCACAGTGTCTGAGGGTCAGGATTTCAGAACAGTTTAGCTGAGTCCTCTGCTTAGGGTCTCTTAAGGCTGTAATCTTTCAAACAGAACAAGATTTTCACCTGGAGGCTGAACTGGGGAAAGATCCACTTCCCCCACATCAGATATAATTGTTTGCAACATTTAGATCCTTAGAATCAGAACTGAAATTTCAGTTTTCCAGGCTGTTGGGCAGAAACTGCCCTCAGTTCCCATAGGCCATTAATAGATCCTTACTTCATGTTATTTCCTGACATGGCTACTTGCTTTTTCCTCACCAAAATAGAGATAGGTTCTTACAAGATGTCCACTGAAGTCTTATGTAAGGTAATCATATGATCATTTAAACAAAATCACATGTGGCCTGTCTCCATTGTAATATATTGGTTAGAAGAAAGTTACAGGTCCTTCCTAATCTCAATAGAATGAGATCATACAAAATTGTGAAGATCAGAATCAGAGCATAATGGAGAGTAAGAGTCTGTCCACTGGTATTTATGCAAGTGACGCCTCAAGATGACTAAGTATGAATAGCCTTAATCACTTAACAAAAACCAAATATAGACAGCTTTTCACAAACCAGAATATCCCTGGCAAAGTTCAAGAGTCCACTTAAGGATTTATAGAATTTCAAACAATGACAAAAAGGGGAGAATGTCCACACAAAAAGATCTGGTGAAGCTAGCATACAGAAATGCCAGAAGACAGCTAAGAATAAAGAAAAATTGCAGAGGATATTGGTATTAACAATATGGTGGGAATCATGATGATCCCTAGAGACCTGATCCATAGAGGACACTATCTTTTGCCTGTCATGAAATCAATAGTCCTTATGGAGCTGCACACTTCTCCTCAAGAATCAGCTACTGTTGTGTAATTCCAATACTAGAGCCACCAGTACCCCTAACTCTACACATGCTCTTGAGCAATTTGTGGCTGCTCTACAAATGTTTACACTGCAGAATGATTCTTGTGAGAGTACACCAGGATGACCAGCTAGATCACTCCAGGACCCTGGATTCAAGGGCTTTCTGTTTATGCCCATGTTCTGGATAACTGCTTAGCTGCCACAGAAAACTAGCCTGTGCCTTGAACATAGGAGCCACTGTAGGTCAGCATGTCTATGCTCCTGTCACAGGCTCCCCATGTCCCTGGCTGTTTTGCAAACAACCATGCCTTTTACACTATTGCCAACTCAAAATGGGGATACCCATCTGTGTTCCTGCATTGGTTCCATTGGCACCCAGGACTCAGCTGGAGTCCCCCTACCTGTGTCCATTGGCACCAAAGCCATCCCATAGGCATCACTCATCAGATACCTGTGACACTGCCTGTGCCACTCAGCCGGTGCTCCAGTAAATTTATACTGGAAGGTATTCTTTCCCTCTGGAACCAGTCTATAAAGTCTGGGGAAAATAACCAAGAAGTGCACTGACATCAACATAAATCCAAAAGAAACCTGAAAATCCAAGGAAACTCACAACCAAAACAACATAATTCCTAGTGGAATTCAATGAAATAAATCAACAAATTACATTTTTAAAAACTTAAAATAATAATTTTAAGGAAGCTTAGAGAACTTCGAGAAAGTACAGAGAAAGGAACACAATACATAAATAAAATGAAAAAATTAATAGACTGAAATCATTTAAAAAAATTGAACCAGAGAATATGATGAATGAAATGAAAAATATAATAGAGAACATTAGAAGAAGAATTGCCCAGAAGATCCAGGCCCAGGTCCACCTCTGGGGACCCCTGTGGGAGCCTAGGCCAAAGTAGGCCCAGGACTTCCCCCAATGATCTGCCGACTTATGCTGGAACCCAGGCCCAGATTCAGGGCTGCTTCTGGGGACTCCTCCAGGAAGCGCAGGCCAAGGTCAGGCCCAGAACTGCCCCACAGACCTGTGTGAGAGCCCAGGCCCAGGACTGCTTGTGTACAGAGTGGAGATCCATGCTGTAGCTTCCTTCCCAAATCCATCTTGGGACACTGCAGCCATAGCCATAGCCCTCCCCATATAGTAGCCTCCGCCTTGGGACAACAGAGCCTGGAGGCAGCTGCCCGTCACAGCTCAGCATGCTACAGCACTACGCATTTGATCAGTCAGCCCAAAGCCATTGTAAGTCCCACCCTTTTAGCCCCATCTTTGAAAGTGGCTGCATCCATCTTGCGCCAGGCTCACTGCTATCTTGAGTTACCTTCGCTACCGCTGCCACCATCTTTAGTTGCAGTAGCATCCATCTGGAGACACCTGCTGGGGACTGGAAGTAAACTGCAAGGTGAGGTACAGGTAATCTGTAGGGTCGCTACAAAATTATAGGATAGAAATCACAATGCCTCAGATTGGGACTGCAAGAAAGGAAGACACATAATCAACATGAAAAAACAAGGAAAGAAAGTGCCCCAAACAAATCACAATACTACAATAATATAATCCATACAGCATAGGACTCAATAAAAAAATAATTTAAACTTAACAGACATATATAGAATATTCCATCCATCAACAAACAAATACACTTTTTCCTCAGCAGCACATGGATCCTCAGCAGTACAATAGACCATGTTATGCCACAAAGAAAGTCTTAGAAAATACAAAAAAATCAGAGATACTAGCCTGCATTGTATCTGACCATAGTGGAATGAAATTAGAAATCAATGATAAAATAAAAAATAGAAACTACTCCAACACCTGGAGACTAAATAATATGCTAATGAATGATGCATGGATAACAAAGACATCAGGGAGGAGATTAAAAAATGCAACATATCAAAACCTCTGGGACATTATGAAGGCAGTGCTAAGAAGAAAGTTCATTGCATTAAGCTTATTCATTAAAAGAAGAAAAAGCCAACAAATCTCAAAGCCCTAGAAGAAGAAGAACAAACCAGCACCAAAAGAAGTAGAAGACAGGAAATAATTACAATCAGGGCTGAAATCAATGATATAGAAACAAAAGAAACAATTCAAAAAATTGACAAAACAAAAAGCTGGTTCTTTGAAAAAACAAATCAAATTGACAGACTCTTAGCCACTCTAATGAAAAGAAGGAGAGAGAAAATCCAAATTGCTAAAATTTGTGATGAAAAAGGAAATATCCCAACAGACACTATTGAAATACAGAGGATAACTAAAAACTATTTTGAAAATTTATACTCCAGGAAAACAGAAAACCCCAAAGGAACCAACAAATTTTCAGAGACATATAACCCACCCAGACTGAATCAGGAGGACATACACAACTTAAACACATCAATATCAAGCAAGGAAATAGAAGATGCCATAAAAAGCCTACCAACCAAGAAAAGCCCAGGACCAGACAGATTCTCAGCTGAGTTCTACAAGATCTACGAAGAAGAATTAATACCAATACTCCTCAAATTATTTCATGAAATAGAAAAGGAGAGAACCCTTCCAAATTCATTCTATAATATCACCCTGATGCCAAAACCAGACAGAGACACATCAGAGAAAGAAAATTTCAGACCAATATCCTTGATGAGCAGAGATGCAAAAATTCTCAATAAAATTTAGGCAAATCACATATAAAAATGTATTTAAAAGATAGCGTACCATGATCCACTGGTGTTGATTCCAGGGATGCAAGGTTGGTTCAATATGTGGAAATCAATTAACGTAATCCATCACATCAATAGACTTAAACATAAGAATCAAATGATTTTGTCAATTGATGCAGAGAAAGTACTTAACAAAATACAGCACCCTTTCATGTTCAAAACATTAGAAAAACTAGGGATAGTAGAAACATACCCCAACATTGTAAAAGCTATCTATGCTAAACCAAAGGCCAACATCATCCTAAATAAAGAAAAACTGGAAGCATTCTCTCTAAAAATAGGAAAAAGACAGGGATGCCTTCTCTCACCACTGC